>OZ026615.1:66983247-67583247 GCA_964020975.1 Hermodice carunculata | reverse complement strand
ACATTAAAAAATGCCTGCCTTATGAATGAAGTCCAAAGATTGGTCTGGTAGATGTTTTGTGCTCTGTGTAAAAAAAAACAACAAGATATTGTAATACTGTTCAATTAAAATGGGAGTTCAAAATGGTTGTTTCAACAAGATAAGAAAGAAGAGAGACAACAGTATTTTTCAAACTGAGTCAGTAATCCTGGTAAAAGAATAAAGTTGAATCGATCAACAATAATATTGTGAACTTAATGTGAAAACATCAACCCGTCAAACTGGGCCTTGTGCTGTGACGTCACACAGATAAATATACATCCGTGTGCGTGCTTCATAGGTTGACACGAAAACACTGGCGGAACCTTCTAAATGAACGCTCTTTCCAGGTGATTTCGCTTTTGTTTTAGGAGAACGGTGGCCCTCAAGCATAGCAACCCGATTTTTAAAAACTGTACTTTAATTATGGGGTAAAGATCTTTACGTACAATGAAAATATGTTGTAGACCCAGTGGTTTCATCCGCTATGACTCAGAATCTCAGGCTGAGCCTGACTCCCGGAGGCTGAGGAAGTGTCAGAACTCAAGTAATGTTGGAAGTACTGTTGGCATAACATGGAATTCTGCTTGACTAAAAAACAATAATGGTAACTGATGGCACTTAGGCCGCTTCGTGTGATATTACAAGTACCCCGAACTGTTAAAAATATTGCAAATAAAGCAAATTATATACATGCTTCACCAACCTGTCGTCTGTTGGCTGCCATATTGTTTTGACTGCCATCTAACGGCATCTCTGAAACTAAATATTCAAAAATTTAGTAAATAATTTGTACGACAGGTGTCATTGTTACGCGCCATCGATAGATCTGCACAATCGACCGATCGCGCAGCGCTATCAAGATTCAATGGATCTGTTGTTCGCGCAACAATCGATGGATCGCGCACCAATCAATCGATCGCGCTGCGCTGACAATGGATGTAACTGTACATCTGTAGCTCAACTGCCTGGATTCGAAGATTCTAGACTTGACTCGGCCGTAAATCAAATCCGTACAGAAAAGTACCGGCAAACGATCAGTGCAAAACACGTACATAAACTTTAGTTAGGTATGTTATCCTGATGTGCATTTACTTTTATATTGATATATCTTTTATTTCTCCCGAAGTGGAGGTCTAATGAATTATTATTATTATTATTATTATTATTATTATTATTATTATTATTATTATTATTATTATTATTATTATTATTATTAATTGGTAAACACATCTAGATCAAAGTAAAATGTATTGTTAAGTAACGCCAATCGATCCATCGCGCTGCGCTTGCAAAGGCTGCCCGATCGATGTATAATTTAGTTAGAACAAATTGTAATGAAATAAACTAGTATCAGATCTGCCCTTGACAGATAGATAGATTGATTGATTGATAGCCAGGTTTGTCAATAAAGTTATTAAGATGGATTATATTTCAGACACATTGGTAATGTAGGCGGACATACATGTAAAACCACACATAAAAATACGAATTTTACACTCTTACACTCGTTTGTTCAATAGTCTTCTGTTTTAAGATACAAACTCTGCGACTGCAGACACAGATTTCCCTAAGTTTTTGAAAAAAAAAACAAACAAACAAACTCGGAGGTAAAAACAAAATCATAAAAGCCCGGGTGTTCATGAACAATAAGTAGTTGGAGAGTGCAAACTTAAAGTAAATTTTATTTTCCTTGTCAGTGCACTCAATTTATGGTTTTCAAAAATTCACAGACTGAAAGTGACATGCCACTCAGAAAACACTCAATTTGACAGATCTTTCAATCGATGGTGCAGCGCCAGCAACACTCACGAAGTGTCACACTAAAGCGATTGTTCGCGCAGCGCCATCTATCGATTGTTGCGCGAACAATAGATCCATTGATGGCCCTGCGCGATCGGTCGATTGTGCAGATCCATCGATGGCGCGTAACATCATGACTGGACGATTGGCGATTTTTGGCACAACAGACCTGTTCATATATTGATTGAGTTGTACAGAACTTTTCCTGACCGTAATTAATTATGCATTCCATTGTTCGCCTGATTGGCGAATCAGCAAGTGGCCGAGTCTGGTCAACCCCCCTGCTCTTGACCAAAGGAAAAAAAAACACCCTGATTATATACCATTTTTTTGTCAAGACTCACATAACAGTTAATTCATCATTTAAACATGTTGCTACTTGAGTTAAATATAGCATTCCTAACAAACCATAGATTTGTGTCCTTTGTAAAAAAGACAGTAAGGAAAACACCCATGGCCTACCTTGTGTATATATGTGATCAATTAGTGACTATGCATGTAATGTTACACGCACCATGCAAAGTGCATGGCCGGGGTCAAGATTTTATTACCCGCTGATGACCAGTCCATCCCAAAATAGCGCCGATAAGGGCTGCTGAGGATGGGTGACCTGAGCCGGCCACACTCATTCAGTTTCTGCAGGCCATCTTTCACATGCTTCAGGTCCGAGACTCGTTTGATAAGTAATGAAACCTAACCATTTACCTTAAGTTTTTATAGATATTAAACCCAAGAAGGTGTTTAACTTGTGTGGACTGTTTCATACGAAATTTCTCGTCAACAAATGCCAAAAAATGAGAACAGAGAAAAGGGGTGTTTTATGCACAAATAGGGAGGAGGTTAATATTCTGATTCAAGAAAGAGCACTACAAACACATGACAAACAGCTCGGGCTGTTTTACTACTCCCAGATAGGATTCTGAAAGTATGTTCAGAATAGAAAACCTATACGCTGTTTTGTATGATTACTGTGTGGACACACATACACGTATTCCTGTAGAATTTACAGGTATGTAGTACATCGATCCCAGGAGTATGAATTTCATAGTACACTCAGTAGAGGTGCCAACATTTTATTTTGATCTCCCAATTTTATGTTGATAATAATGACATGGCCATATTAAAAATAGCCTACGCATAATGCGATGTGCTAATATAAGCTGGACTGTGTCAACGTTTTCTAGAATATGAAAGAAATGGTTAATTATTTTTTTCTCAGAGTGATCCAGTGTCAGGAGAAGTTATGGATACCAGTAAGCGAAAACAAAGCACAATCCTAAATTTTATCTCCAAGAGGCAAAAAAGTACTGATGAGGTAACAAACACACAACCTGACAGCGAGAGAACCAGATAGGCCTAATGATATCAATGCAGATGCTGTGGTGACTAAGGACGGAAACCTGCAGTCCACCGATAGGCTTAAAGACCCCTCAATGGAGTCCTCAGAGATTATGTTTGATGATGTTGGTAAAGTGACAAGGTCGGATCTTGGTAAAGTGACAAGGTCGGATCTCCGAGATTCAGATAGAATCAAATTCTTAAATGACCATTTTCGCCCAGAAAAGAACTTTGACTTTCCAACTAGAGTAATCAAAGGATGCAATTTGAAGTTCAAACAGTCCTGGCTGGATCAATTCAAATGGCTTGTATACTCCAAGGCACAAAATGGAAGGTACTGTTTACCATGTTTCCTCTTTGCTCGTAAGAAGGGAGGCAGGGGATGCCAATTTGGACTTTTAGTTGAAAGGCCGTTTACAGACTTCCGGAAAGCCCTTGGAAGTGAAGGCTTGCTTCCTTACCATGAATCAACACAAAACCACAAAGCATCTATTGAGGCTGCTGACATATGCAGACAAACATATGAGAACCCGGATGAGAGGGTGGACAGTCAATTAAAGAAACATAAACAATCAGTGTATGACAACAACAAGGCTGCTTTAGCCAGCATAATTGACTGTATTATGTATCTTGGTCGTCAATGTATTGCATTTCGTGGACATCGGGATGACAATACTGCAGAATTAGGAACAAATCGTGGAAACCTCCAGTCACTGATTCAATTTCGCGCTAAAACAGATGCCAATCTTCGTCATTTCTTAGAAACATGCCCAGCAAACGCATGCTATACATCAAAAACTATACAAAATGAGTTATTACTGATCATTGGAGACATCATCCGTGAGTCTATCACAAATGATATCACAAATGACAGGTGTCCTTTCTATAGTATTGCGGACGAATTAACGGATGATATCGCAAAACAACACTCCCTTTCATTGTGCGTTCGTTATCTTGGATATGAAACTGATGGTAAGGACATACAAATCAGGGAAGGGCTAATTGATTTCACCCACATAAGTAGAGGTACAGCTGCTCACCTAGTGGAAACAATCAAGAGGCAACTCATCAAGTGTGGACTTGATCCCAACAAAATCCGAGGACAGGCATATGATACGACAGCTTCAATGTCATCAAATCAAAATGGTGTTCAAGGCTTGCTTCGCAGAGATGTTCCTAATGCTTTATACACACCATGCAACAGTCACAAGTTGAACTTGGTTATTGCAAATGCTTCAAAACTACCTCAGATTCGCAACTGTATCAGTGCTGTAAAGGAGGGTTATCTCTTTCTCAGTGCCTCACACAAACGGCAAGGGTTCTTTGAGAGGGTGATTGACATTTTGATATCAAGAGAAGAATCTAAGAGTCGTTATAAGCAACACAAGTTGAACGGCTTGTGTAAAACAAGATGGGTAGAACGATTTGAAGCCATTGACAACTTCTTGGACCTCTCCTCAGCCCTGATGACTACCTGTGACATCATTATCAATCCACATCTTTATCATGATGATGAAGAAATCAGCAGTTTGGTGAATGAGAAATGGTCGTGGGATGGTGAAACGAAAACTCGTGCTCAAGGTATCTTGGCAAGCTTTAAGCAGTTTGAGATGATTGTCTGTCTTGTTACACTGAAAAACGTTCTTCAGCCATTGCGTGAAATAACTACAAAACTGCAGAAAAGGGACCTGGATATTATCAAGGCTTATAAAGCTATTGATGATGTCACTGGGGATCTGAAAATTCTTAGACAAGAGATCAACACCAGATTTGATATCTGGTACCAAGAAATACAAGATATAGCTATAGCTAGGAACCTTGACACTGATGAGCGCATTCCAAGGGCAAAGGGATCCAAACTTTACAGAGCCACTCAACCAGCTGATAGTCCGAAAGTATATTTCAGACGATCAATTGTGATCCCCTTGATCGATGATGTACTTGCACAATTGGAAGCCAGATTCTCGTCTAACACTACATCAGTTCTCTCAGCCCTGATGGACCTTATACCAGATGTTATTATTCGGAAGGCTATCAAAGAAATACCTGCTATTGTTGAAAAGCTCTCCACTTATGATTTGGATCTCCCACGCTTTGGCAGTCTTTCTACTGAAATTGAAATTTGGCGCGGGAGATGGTTGAACCAGCCAACAGAATGTGTTCCTGATTCATTGATAAAGTCATTGAACTCCTGCTCCAGAGACCTGTTCCCAAACCTACATGTTTTGTTTCAAATTGGATGCCTCATACCAGTAACAAGCTGCGAAGCTGAAAGGACATTTTCAGCAGTGCGCCGGCACAAAACTGTGCTCCGTTCTACAATGGGAGAAGAACGATTGTCAGCATTAGTGCTTATGAACATTAACTACAGCCTCAAGATTGATATAGATGACATTATTGACAGGTTCATCAAGAAATATCCACGTCGTCTTTTCTCACCAATATATGAAAAGTAAGCCATATGTGCCCGAACACATTTGTAGAACTATTTCAAAAACAGGAAAACATTAGGCAGCATTAAGCCTGCTCCAAATGTCATTTTACACTGGAGTGTGTGCCCAAATTAAAGGCATTTGTATAATTATTTTCAAAATAGGAAAACATTAGGCTATTAAGCCCACCCCACATATCATTTGGTTTAAACGTATTTTATTCAAAAAACAATCGGCCGACAGGCTCACCAGCCTATATTAGGGCCTCTTGTACATATATGACGATACAACAATGAAATTGCGAACACCAGTACACAGATATAGTTAAACATACAGGACCACAAGAAGATAAAACATATCATTTTACACATGATTGTGTATGACTCTTCAAAAACATTTATGCTTGTCAAAATGTTCACAAAATCCAAAATATTTTAGAGTGATTAATGATGTTACTTTGGAATATATGACGTTATTGTTTACCAATTTCACACAATCATGTAAAGTGCATGATACTGATATATTAGACCATACTAATCACTGTGTACATGTGGTAAAAGGTTTAGAAACACATAAAATTTCTGTATTTTTGTCATCCTCATTTATGTCTTCTTTATACCTTAAAATGCACCAGAATTCTTGATTTTGTTTTGTTTTTTAAAAAAAAATTCTGGGGGAGGGGGCATGCCCCCAGACCCCCCTAGAAGGACTTCGCGCCTTCGGCGCTCGTCACTGCCATTCACCCAGAACTAGACCCCCCCTGCTTAAAATCCTGGATCCGCCCCTGCTAACGCTAGCGATTGCGGCATGGATTGTGCTGACCAGTGCAAATATCTTTAGTTTTACCTAAAAATTAATGTTACATCAGTGATGGAACATGCATTTTTAGTTTGCCGACAGTATGATTTATCATTAAATCCAAGCGCATCCTCTGTTTTACTTTCTGATCATTTCACGTGTAATCCGCCAAGCGCGGTCGAGCACAAAATGTAAACAAAGTAGGGTGCGCTCCCCGCAGTGAACCGAATAAACCCGAGTCCTACTGAGCTTGTCATGTGAAGTTAGTGTTAATGTCATATTTGCGACTTCTCCAAAGCCGGTTTCTAAGTTCTCTTTAAACTTAGTAGGGATCTACCTCTAGAGGGTTTTTGTTCAGTAATAACGTTTCCTTTCCTTTTTACACTGTGAATCATTTGACACATCTCAACTACTGTGTTCATTGCGTTTTGGATAAAACAAGAAAGTTATTTTATCCGCAGTATCCCTTACCTGCAATATCCATTGGTGATGTACAACTTTAATAACCCCGCAAGAATTTTGTGTATGGCTTTGTCTATTCAGATGAGAGTCGGAGCTTTTTAAAAGGACGGTTAAGTGCATTTAAAATTAGGCATTTGAAATTTTAAATGTTGAATATTTTCAAAACTGTTGTGGGTGGAGATCTAGCTATCTATATGTATATGCTGTAGGCGCATCCAATGAACCACAAGCAGTTGTAGAATTTCAGTTTATGCTAAAAAGGGCTCTTCAAAAATTTTAGTGTTGAATATTTTCAAAAATATTATAATTAGAGGTGCCATTTCAACTTCAATTTACAGGTTTGTCAGTAGGCGCACCCAGTGAACCACAAGCAAAAGTTGTAGAATTTTAATGTATGCTAAGTAGGGGCACTTCAAAAGTTTAGATGTTGAATATCGTCAACCCTTTTATAGGCAGATGTACCATTCCAACTTCAATTTACAGGTTTTTGTTGTAGATGCATCCAATGAACCACAAACAAAAAATGAGGAATTCCAAACAATGCTAAATTTATTGAACTTCCCTACAAGACACAATCCCGCTTTACCACAACATATACCAGCTGCACGGTTAGTGTTATCTACCTTCATCCTGTATGCATACCTGTCAAGATTTCAAAACTCAAAATAGGGAGATTTTTGTAATTTTGAAAAATCCATGGGGGACATTTATATTTTTACAAAGAATATAATAGGAAATACTAAATTTTCATGGGGGAGATTGTGCCAAATTTTCATAATTTTATGCGTAAACTTAAAAATTTTGGATGAAAAAGTGGGAGACTCCCACCTTATGGGGGAGACTTGACAGGTATGTGTATGCAACCATTTTCACACATAATAAATTAGCCCAGGCTATCATAATCTGTCTCCTGGGCAAATTACTCCATGGTACCGTGTAATTAACTGTCTGCTCTAAAAGGTCTCTTATAAGGCCACCCCAAATACAGTCTAAAAGTGGCCTTGTAAGATGGGTGGCCTCAATAGGAATGTCACAGTTTGTGCTCAGAAATAGTGGTCATGTAAGAGAGGGGCCTTACAAGCTGGGGACAACTGTGTATGTATATTTCCGTCCTATGTCAGTGCAGTTCCAGGCATTTTGCCTCACTGCCTGAAGCTATCTGAGCCTCCTGTATATCCCAAGAGACCATACACTGGACCTTTGGGTAGAAATCAGCAGACACAACCCCCTATAAGTTATAACAAATAATACCATCAAAGCATGAGGGTGTTCCAATTCACAGTGACTGCTTTGACAACTTTTTGGATTGATGACCACAGAAATCGATTGTGCAACCATTAATATATGGATTCATTTCCTCTCAGCGTTTTGCTCAAGCCTGCCGTGGAAGACTAACAATTTCTTCTTCTTCTTCTTCTTCTTCTTCTTCTTCTTCTTCTTCTTCTTCTTCTTCTTCTTCTTCTTCTTCTTCTTCTTCTTCTTCTCCTCCTCCTCCTCCTCCTCCTCCTCCTCCTCCTCCTCCTCCTCCTCCTCCTCCTCCTGCTTCTGCTTCTGCTTCTTCTTCTTCTTCTTCTTCTTCTTCTTCTTCTTCTTCTTCTTCTTCTTCTTCTTCTTCTTCTTCTTCTTCTTCTTCTTCTTCTGCTCTATTTATTAATTACGTAACGTTACCTGACGGTCCAGTGGGGCCATTTCTTGGTTCCTGTGGAACTGGTGGTGACTGCCAGTGATTATGCTCCCCGTCTCATCCTTCCTCTTTTGGAGATAGGTCAGTTGACATCAGCTATAACTAGGAAGTCGAATTGGTCGGGTGGGCTTCTTTAGTGGTCAGAAGGTAAGTATACATACTTTAATATTGATATAACTCAAAATATGTCGTATTAGTCACACAACGTTACTTCTCGACCACCATTTGCTGATATACAAGTGTATACATGGAGGGTGTAATATTACTGGCACACTGACATCATTTGGCCAGCGGGTCAGCCAACCTGGGGGATCCATCAGTCCGAGTGAGGAGGCGACGTCTTAAGGGAAAAACTCTGAGGGACGTGGAGTTGAGGTCTTTCTGGGTATCCAGTTCAACCTGGGTGCCTAGATCTGTCGCCCTTCGGAAGATAGGTGGGAGAGACTTTAGTCCCTGCTCAGAGCCTTTCTGACTGGCAAAGTCCACTCGGCGCAACAATGTCAATGGCTTGCCCTCATGGGCTCCCTGTCCTTGATGGACTCCCAGGTGCCACTCAGTCATCTTCATCTGGCCCTTGCAGCACGCTCTGTGGGGCAGATGGGCCAGAGACCAAGGCTGTCAGGCCCCGGCACTGATTCTCAATTCGGATCACCTATACGTTATGTGGTGGACCATGAGGGTGAACGTCATGAGAGGACAAATGCTGGAACCTTTTCAGGCCCAGCTCACCATTTACATGGACTCTTCTCGGTCTGGGTAGGGAGCTCACGCAGACAGCAGGACAGCATCAGGTGCTCGGCCTAAACAAACTTGTTCACTAGATGGCACTGCTGTGAATTTCTGATTTTTAACGATTTTTTTCAATTCGGGTACTTATCGGTAAATACACATTTCCTATTGATTACTGTGTAAGTCAATGGGCGTTCTAATGCTTATTCACATTTGAAAGAAACTTTCTTTAGGCAAATCTTAGAAATACTTCTAGATGTCATATGCACTCAGCTAAAGCTCAACACAGGTCTATTCAGTTGCAACTTTGATTTTGTGAACAAGCTTAAATCAGTTGAGCATGGGCTGTTCATAAAAGCCTCTAGTTGAAAGTAATTGCAGACTACCTGCCCATAAGAACTGTATGGTTGTGAGGTCCCTAGCGTCATATTTTTTTTCATTTTATATGACCGTACATTGACAAACCTGCTGTATGTAATCACTTTGGGCTTGTCCTAGGGCTGGTCATTCAAAGGACAGTTTACTGTTTATTGATCTACAATAATACCCTCTGCATTTGCGCCCCCCCCCCCCCACACACACACAGAACATATAGCAGGTGACCTTTTCACTGCAGATAAATTTAGAAAACCCAACTCTGCCGTTCCCCAAATGTGCCAAGCAGTGTGGTTGTTCACAGTAGTGACCACATGCACCAGGAGTAGGCCTAACTGTGTATTGGTTACGGTTTTGCATCTTATGATCACAGTGAGTTGATATATTTCAGCCAATTACTCTCAGCATTTGCAAGCTTTAATTTCCCATGCATGGAGAAAGGATTGTTGGTATTTGAGTTACTAGTACATTTTTTGTTGTGCCCTAGCTGTGGAACATTTGATCAAAAGTTCTGGAATTGAAGCTCTACGCTTAATTTATGAAATACAATCTAGTGCTCCAGTATGCCAGAAGGAAAATATCCCTTTAAACCCCTCTAGAAAGACCTCATGACACCCTTAGGAACTGTTTTCTTTTCACGAGTGCAGATCCCGGAAAAGGGGGGGGGGGATTACCCATATTTTACTGGGGTGGGTAACTACACTGAGGGTATGAAACCCAGACCCAATGGGAGCGGATCCAGTAAGAAAATAGGGAGGGAGGGGGGGAGCTGGTATTGACTAAGTCACTAACTACCACAGGCAAAGCGAAAGGTTTGCAAAGGAGTAAAATTTATCATAATATTTGGGAGCGAAAAACATGGGACCTTTAGGATCGATGGTTTGAAAAAAGGGGTCTTTGAGAAGAACAAGTGGTAAAAAAAATGGGAGTCTTGGGGGGGGGCACTCCCTACTTTTTTAGGTGGGGGTGTGCAGCTCAAGTTTTTCAGAATGACCCTTCATTAGGGCTCCCATCCTACCAAATAATGGATCTTCATTAGGGCAAACAATTTACTCTGTTCTATATATTTCCCCGCGGAGCCTACCCGTAATGCTAAGTAATGGAAGTACCTATCCCCCCACCCCCCACCCCGCCGTGCAGATAGGGTACCATTTCCAGTGCCACGAGGATACTAGATATTTGACAAATCACATTTCAAACTATTCTCGCTATCAATATATGCACACAATCAACAGAGACAGATATGTGAAAATCATTAACATCAGAAAGTTAAACTGCTTCACATTCCACAAAAAAATTAGGGATATTTATCTGATTTTATCCCCTTTGATTGTGTACAGTGATTAACAATATGTAATGGCCACTAACAGCATATTAGTGGAAAATTAAAAGGACCATTATTGCTATCAACATATGCAAACTATTCACACACACACACAGATTCACGTTCAGGCAAATCTTTCTTCTGTCTTTTTGCTTTTTTTTTTTAAGTTAAAGCAGAAGCCCGCTTCAGACCAATAGGGGATTGGTAAATTTCATATGAAAAACTGACAGCACCATGTTTGTGCATCACCTGTTGTGCCGGGGAAACCCCGTCTCTTTTATCTTCAATGTATACTAAGAGCCTCGTTTTCGTGTTCAGGTGAACAATATCCTAGTAAATTACTCATACAGGAAAACACTGACTACCTTTAAAAGAATGTATGGACACCTCCAAGTATAGATCAGAGCACAGAAATTTCGTCACCGGTGCGTTTGTTTTACTTAAAGAATAACTGACAAACTACGAAGCGCAGCAGCGGTCCGTTACATGCATATCTAACCGTGACCCGGTTTAATTGTACAAAGCCTTTTGTATTTTAAAGGTTTGTGTCACGTGACTACAATCTATTTAGGTCTATCACAGAGGGTATTTTTCCAGGTAGGGAGTATTGTATAGTTTACTTTGGGATTTTAAACAGTTTTACTGTCTTATCAATGACGTCAGGGTCAAATCAAAAGGAAACAGTTGTTCATTTACCTGGCGTTTGTACCTTTGTACCTGTGAAGTACCTGGCGAGGAGTGTTTATGGACATGATACACACAGGACGTAGCCGAGTTTAAATAACCGTCATGGCGAATGTGAAATGGACGACAGTTAGATGGTCATGGATTTTACCAATATTATGGCTTATATCTCTAATATACGCCCAAAAGAACATCGAAGATGGGGGATATATTACAGAAAATATGGTGATTCGAAAACATCAAAGCCCTTTATTTATACGAAACGATATAATAATCACAGAGAAAGCTACCATTTCTGTGGATCCAGGTGTCACCATGCAGTTCGCTCCAGGAGTTATGATGGCTGTTAACGGGACTCTTGTGGCCAAAGTGAGTATATTTAAAATTATATATCATGCAGTTAGTACGAATGCTATTTAAAATGTAGTAGATCTTGTGATTGCAAACTAATATAACGCACGAAGACATGGGAAAAACTTATCATCGTATTTGACTATGACCCATATTCAAACTGCTCCTGAACACCAGGTCAACCACAAAAATTGTATTTGTGTATTGATCCATTTTATATTGTGAAAGAGCTCGGAGTTACTATACTTTCTCTACCATATCATGGAAACGTTTTTGTTCATGTTTTTAACTGACAGCAATGCCTCAATGATTTTATGTTTTTAAATGACGGTTATGCTTCAATGATTTAAAAAGCTGTCGACCATGAAAATCAGACCTATATAATTGCTGCTCGAGCTGAAAATGAATCAAAATATCTTGCCTTTTCATATGCTTATAAAAGTGTTGTCCCAGTTCTTCATCATAGGCTAAATTACACGTGGCTCACATCAGCAAAGGTTGTTGCATTGGGCAATTTGGGACTTTCCCTTTGAAGTGCCTCTGGCAGTTAAACTGGGTGAAGCCACTGAGGCGAAGTGTACCAGTGAGTACTGGATACTTGACTGAAAGCCCTGTTTCCAAGGTAACGGTTTAGTCTTTAGAAGGCTAGTGTTGACAAGCAAGTTCAGCCTGGCCGGTACCCTTGTTATTCATCGAAAGTCTTGTTTTCAGAAGTGTTATTTCACACGAGAACTATTTAAAAAAGTGGATTAAAAAAATCCCTGGGTCAAAATAATGGTCCCTGATACCAATAGAATTTGTAATTTGGGATTTTGTTGTACTGTTCTATTTTCGCTGATTAAACCGTAGATAATTAATCTTTGTTTGAACAAAAAAGTTTCTTTTTTTCACCACGGAACGACCTGGTCCCGAACCAGCGACCTTGGGCACCAGCCACCATATGAAAAAAAAAACAGCAACACAACACTTTGTCAATTAAACCAACACACACAGTTCTTGAGACAGTAAAAGGAATAACTCTCAGTCTGCATGTCCAATCACAGACACGTAAATTCATAGTCACTAACAAAGTATATAAAAGCATACAGTAGCTCTATGCATATAGATATCGGCTTTAATCCTCCGTTTTTAATTTTGTTCTTGTATATTAGCACAATGGTATATGCTACAAGGCGATCCAGTTTATAATAAATGCTGCTGTGCGATACTTTACATAGACTAGATGTTAGCTCGAACGTACCTATTGTGATCCAGTGTTTTCGAGCCAAAATACTGTAATTGGGATGCTCGAGTGCTCATGACAAGCAGTGGTGAGGTGAGAATTATAAATTTACGCAAGATATTGTCGTCAGGTTGAGATAAAGACTCCCCCTAGTAATAATTCCAGGTTGAAGGGTGAAGAATCAATTAAGCATAATTATGATTAAACATCGTTTTCATGAAACCCGCACAGTGCGCTCACTGAGGAAGGAACTATTTCATTTCAATGATTTCTGGGCAACAAACTATCTCTTATTAGTAATAGTTACATAATTATGTATATTAACAAAGAGCCCCGGGCTGTTACTATATCAAGATACAGTATACATTTGTGCCCAGCGAAAATGAGCAGTAACATTTGCCAACATGCAATATTTCTTTTAATAGTTAATCTGTGAGCACTGACTACATAATTTCCTTTGCGTATGCAGATGATACTACAAACAACCAAACAATACATATCTGGAAAAACAACTGCAATGTAAAGTTATCATGGAAACTGAGACCACGTTGTATCTATTAAATAGAAAGTAATAGATGGAAATGTTCGCACATGGAAAAGTCGGTATTTACTGTGAGCCTTATTAGCGATATTTCGAACAAAATTGACACAATGCTTTTTAACTACAGAAAGCTGTTGACCAACAGCATGTAGTAAATAATAACTATCTTGTAGTATCCAATTTAATAATGAAAATATCATATTTTTGTCAGCCTACTATGGGATACTATAAATATTTTGTGAAGGCAAGAATTTTTAATAGTCTAAAACAGACGATACGTACTGTAAAACTTTCGCGAGGTATCGACATGAATTGGTTTATTCCGTGTTTCGAAACAGATTAAAATATTTACATTATCTGAAAAATATTCAGAGGCTGTTGTTAGCATGGTCCCCAGCTCAGAGGCTGGGGCCTGTATATCTGAAACACTGCCACTTAATTTAGGGAGATGGGTGCCATATGGATACCAAGACTAACGGGGCACCTCTCCTGTTAGAAATGCAAGATACACATGTACAGGCGTGTTTGCTTTTTTTTTATGTGAAGGGCAAAAGGAACCTCACCCCTCCATTTAGTATGCAAGACAGCAGTCAGACAGGAATGAGCTTTCATACAACCGTGACTAAAAAGAGGATCCCCATCAATTCAGTGCAGGACAGCAGTCAAGCATGACCTTTATAGAACTTTATTGACTGACAAAAAATTATCTTGACCCTTAATACTTTTTTCCTCGATGTTCGTCTAAACCAGTTAACACCTTGCCTATTACCATCAGAAATAACATTGCCACAGCATACATGAAGCAAACTTAATAAATCAAATTTAAGGAAAACATGGCCCAACAGTCTTCGTCTCCTGGTCTGAAACAAATATCTAAGGTATTGTTCAATATAGGTTGCGTTGGGGGGTACATTGGGACGATTATCTGCATCTTCTACCGAATCACTTCAGCAACAGATTTCTTCTTTGTTTTTACATATGGGCTTGCAAATTTTATCTGACTGTAGAATATGGTCCCGTATGGATGACAAATTCAGGGTGTTTTTTGTTTTGTTTTATATTTTATTTTATTTTTTCCTTTTGAAATCTGCACTATTTTTTCGTTATTCACCCACTGAACATAAAGTATTTGGAGATTGGAGATTGCCAACCGGAATGCTCTGTCAGGCTGCACCAGACACATCAACAAAGCCACGTGCTTTCAACATGTGCCACGCGGCACAAGGTCCAATACTGCGTTCCTCTTTCTTCCTTTTTTTATTTTTTTTGTTTTATTTTAACATCACCACGACCCGGCCATGTGCGTTCAAACAAGCGGTGTGGTTTCAAAAACCGGCAGCACAAGGGGAAATGTTACGGAAGCTCATTCGCGTGAATCTAACTTCACTTTTTATCTGATCATAACGACATTTCAAATGTTAATTTGGGAAGCACAGGTTTATATATTTTCGTGTTGGATTTGCAGGTGGCGGAAAACTATGATATACTATATGGTTGCTTATAATTATCTCTGAATGAATGAATGAATGACTTTATTACTGCACCATAAATACAATAAATGGTAATCTGTAACTCAATACACTAAACAATATACTATACCACAACGGTACAATACAACAGAGTATTACAACAATCCCTGATACGTATGCCTTAGGGGCAGCTCCCCCCCCCCAAAAAAAAACCAGCTCAAAGTATCGTAGGTTTTAAATGACTTCAGAGTACTATAGTGTACCCCTGATTTTCACTGTTTCCGATATAAATTTTGTAAATTGCCATATAATTTCAATTTCGTCACATTTCATAAGTTTCATGAATTTGTTTTCGGACGATAATTGGTCAAAATCTACGATAAATTTACTCAGAGTATCAAATAATCTATTTCTGGCTTCTCTAAACTTTTGGCAATTTACAACGTAATGAAATTCATCTTCGACTTCCAAACACGAATCACAAATTCTGTCATCAATGGGAACCTTAACTGGCCTTCTATGTCTACCTTTTTCAATGTTCATATTATGTGCCCTTATTCGTAATCTGGTCAAGTTTTTCCTTTCGTTCAAATTCTTTAATACAATTAGGTACTTTTGTATTTTGAAATCTGATTTAAATTTCGAATAGGTTCTCAACTTTTTATCTGGAGAGGCTTATTTAAGGAAGTCATTCTGCCATTGAAGTATAAATTTCTCTTTTCATAATTTCTCTATTAAATTGTGTGAAAATTCCCCGTATTCATCACCGTCATTGTTCCAAATATCATTACAGCTAATTAGTGACATTGTACAGGGGTCGACATTAAGGTTTTGACCGGTTGTCCCCCACAAACTTTTTCCAACTTTTGGGGCAACCATTGGGTTAAAGTCTCATAGAGCTCAAAATTTTTGGTTGCCCTGACTGAATATTTGGTTGCCCCGGACAACCGGGCAGTCCTTAATGTCAAGCTCTGTTGTAGTTTTGATATTGTTTAACCAGGTCGAGTTATTCGATGCCAGCAATTCAACATTACATTTGTAAGCATCGTATGAAATTTCACGTGAATCAGAATTTCTTATGCTGTGCCAGTTCTTACAAACACTTTTCATTATTTTTTACGAATATGGATCTGCTCCGAGCTCACTCAGTACAGCAATATTAGAGGCTTTTGAATTCATTCCCAGAGTGTACTTAAAAACTCAGATGCAACTTTTCAAACTCCGTCCTAAAATATCCACTAATATCATCCCTACCAATACATTTTAGTGGAGAAATTGTATAGGCAGCCCATATTTCACACCCGTAAAGAAAGATTGGAGCAATAAGTTTATCAAAGAAATCAAGATGCAATCGAATATCTACAATGTCACTGAATAATGTTCGCTTTAAGCGACCAAGAGACTTCCTTGCTTTTTCACATAGTTGTCTGACAGCTCCAGCAAAATTTCCATTTGACGTCATTTCAAGACCCAGATATGTAAATTTGTAAGATATTTCCAATTTTTGATTACCGATAAAAAATCGTCTCACAATCTTCTTGCCAGCCTTATTAAATATAACAACTTTAAATTTTTCCACGTTAATATTTAAGTTCCAATTTTGACAATATGAATAGAGCTTATCAAGACAACATTGCAAACCACTCTGACTATCCGAAATGAGTACAAGGTCGTCTGCATAAAGAAGACAACTCAGCTTTTCCTTGTATAATGTAACTGGATCACAATCATCTGTAAAAATTTCTGGTAAATCATTAATAAATAAATTGAATAACGTTGGACTAAGAGCACATCCTTGTTTTACGCCATTGGTTAGATATATATTTTCGGATAATCCTGAATTGAATTTTATCTGTATAGACGACTTGTCATACATGTCTCTCAAAATTTTATACATAAATCCTCCTATTTCATATTTTAGACATTTGTAAAATAGACCATCATGGCACACAGTATCGAAGGCTTTCTGTAAATCAATAAAACATACGTAAAGGAATTTCTGCTTGCCCGCTACTTTGACATATTTGTCTATAAGAGATCGAAGGACAAATATGTGATCGCTTGTGCGACAATTTTTGACGAACCCAATCTGAAATTTACTGCTGTGTCCCTTTTTCTTCATATGGTGGTCCAAACGTTTTTTCATTACTGCGCAAAATAATTTGGATAAACAGCTACTCAAAGAAATGCCCCTGTATTTATTAGGGTCTAAAGCAGATCCACCTTTATGTATAAGTGTAAGCATACTTATTTTCCATGGAGGTGGAAAACAACCAGATGTAAATATCATATTAAATAGCTTTGCTAATACAGGAAGTAATGTATCTCTGCAGGATTTGATCATCTCATTCAATACTCCATCTTGGATTTACCATTTTTTAGTTCATCAATACAATATTTTATTTCACTTCTACTAATTTTAAAATCGAGTTCGGAAAATGTGGGGACCACTGCTTCATCTAATTTCTTTTTAACCTGATCGTACATGGGACTGCCCTTTACTTGCGTTTCATCTGACATGATTCTCGTAAAGTGATTTAACCATACTTTTGCATCTATTTTTTCAGACGGGATTGATTTGGGGCATACTACATTTTCCAACTGTTTAATGAGTTTCCAGTACTCCTTAGTACTTACTCTGTCTTGCTTTAGTAAACAATATGACGATCGTGTGCTGTTACTTTTGTCTCTTATCCCTCCTGAACACAGCCTTTCCTTCCTGAATGTAAAACTCGAGCTCTTGATCTGTGAGCGCGTGTATATATTGGAGGGTATGGATGCCTTTGCAAATCTAAATATTTTATCCCACAAGTACTAGATCTAAATGCCGTATTTTCTTATGAACTTGAAACATGGGGAAAACTACTCAAAAGTACAGAGGACATTGCAGTCAGTTTCTTCGAACGTTTTACTTTATGTAAGTTCGTCGAGCAAAAATCAAGTCTATCTATCTATCTATCTATCTATCTATCTATCTATCTATCTATCTATCTATCTATCTATCTATCTATCTATCTATCTATCTATCTATCTATCTATCTATCTATCTATCTATCTATCTATCTATCTATCTATCTATCTATCTATCTATCTATCTATCTATGTCCATCCATCCATCTGTTGTTTTACACACACACACACACACACACACACACACACACACACACACACATATATATATATATATATATATGAAAATTTAAAAAGTATAGTTACTCATTTTGGAATGGAATATACACATGTCCAGACATTACAGTACAGTGGTCTCTGCATCTTTTGAAGAAGACAGGGCAATTTAAATGAAGAAGGGCAGTTTTAACATGGGAAAAGGAGCAAGAAAGGCTCATGCAGAAATGAAGGTCTTAAATGCAGTTGAACATGAACAAAATCGAAATGCGTGGAAGGCTTATCATCTTTAGTAAACGAGAGACTTAATTCGGCTGGATTTGTTTTACATAGTGATAAATACTTGTCGCATGTATTGCAAGTGAATACACAAAGGGAGTATCCCTGCAATAGACTTAGTTTGATTGCATGTGATCAAGTCAAAAGCATCTTCGTGCCACTGTAACCTTGCACACGAAGACACCAAAATGCGCCTTTATACAAAGTCAATAAATCATTAAATAAGGTCTTGTTTACACACACTACCCTCCCCTCCCTGTGTCATGAAATTAGTGTTTATTGCTATAATACTGAACAAAATCTATCGTCAGTCTGAATTAGATAATAACAGCGAAGGTATCAAACAGAAACAGCTGTGTTCGACGATTAATTGAAATACATAAAATGTACATGTACATAATAATCATTGTAACTTCTTGTAAGTATACTTCAGATTACCATCCATTTCAATTTGTTCACAACGGGAAATAAAATATTTTTCTGCGGTAGAACTTTGCTTTGTGTTTTGGGTCCTCATTTGGATACAAAAATAACCTCACACTCATGCGTTAGGCCTAACTCTTATCGCAACTTCGTTATCTTTATTGATATAACATTTAGTGTTTACATGCCGAGTGTGTCAACAGCATGCTGAGTCAGTTTTGTAATGACCCGTCACCGTCAAAATTGACCTGTCTCGCATATCGCATTGATTCGGAACTCAGCATGTATCCTGTATCTCTCAGACTTCCCTTGTGTATTGCATGTAGCATCCTTTCCTCCACGTGTGTCATACAAATTCATAGGCCTATTTGAATCATATTAGAAGGGCAGAAAGATAGAGATACATAGTACCATAGAAGGGAGAAGGAAACAAAGAGTTTTACTACTTAATTATTCACACATTAATTATTCTCTTTTCCTTCTGATCAGGGAACACCAGAACAGCGAATCATATTTACGAAAGGCGGGAGTTCAGGGGATGATGTTCCACAATGGCCATCCGATATCAGACTGGTTGACGAGCGTACAGTCATGGAAGGGCGCTTACAGCTCCTCTATAACGGCAAGTGGAGAGGTGTTTGCGCTAACTTCCAAAAGTAAGTTATCAAGACACGAATGTTGTAACACAACTTCAAAGGGCTAACATGTCTGACCAACAGGGATCACAAAAAACATTTTGGACTAGAATTTTATATTCGCTTGCCTGTTCAACAGAGCCAGCTCCGTGTAGAACGAAGTTTGGTCTGCTCATCAGACACAACGCATTCCTACATGCTAGAAAGTTAACATTTCAACAACTGTAATTGCAGATGCAAATAAGTGCACGCCAAAACGATCCGACTATGAGTCTTATCCTGTGAAACAAATGTCTTAATTGTGAAATTGAGGTGCATACATGTTTTATACGCATATATTTCGGCTTCAATTGCCAAATGAATGCAGCTTGACAAAAATCGGTTATTCTTGAAATGAGATTGTATACGGAATAATCATGCAGCTATTCCATGAATGCAATTTGAGAAAAGCATAGCGCATCTCACTGTAATGGTCGGCCCATGTGTCAAGATAAGATGACAAAGTAACAGATACCATGTAATACCTCGTCCCCTTTTAGTATATTCTTCACAAACGCAACTTTTTTTTTTTAAAGTGCATGTTGTGCGTACCACCAGGTGCATGTTTTCTAAATATGCGTTCTGTGAAAAGACAACGGCCCTCGTAGTGGCTAATCTTATTTTAACCACCACAACCTCAAACCCAAAATAGGTATATATATATATATATATATATATATATATATATATATATATATATATATATATATATATATATATATATATATATATATATATATATATATATATACATACATACATACATACATACATACATACATACATACATACATACATATAGTGGTTCTTGTCTTAAGCGACCACCCATAGGACCTGTGAAACATAGTCCTTTCAGACAGGTGACCCTTGGGGCAGGTAAAGTTCAAACTAAAATAATAATGCTTATGGGCATGTTGAGACTGGTCCTTTAGCACAGGTGGTCCTTTAGCACAGGTGGTCCTTTAGCAGAGGTGGGTTTATAGGCAGGTTCTGCTGCATATGTGTATAACCAAACAATTTTCAAACACTGGAACACACCTCTCGCACTTGTAACTAAGAATGGAAAAACATTTTCGAAGTTATTATGCACATACAGCTGGTTACAAAATCACCACGGCAAGCAGCATTTTGGTTTCGTTGCGTCATAGTGGCTTTCGCCTCAGCAACAGGAGCCTTCCATAGACTAGAAAATCTAAAAAAAAATTCTCAAAAACCATGACAGCATGCTTCTATCACTACATAATTACAAGGGGAAATCAAACAACTTAATAGTATTTGTTCTGATTTTTTTTGTATATATTTTTTTGAGAAAAAGAAGGTCTCTTGGTTTTTTGTCAAAGTAGCGTGGTTGTGGATGCTTCTAATTCATCATAGCATCGTAGGTGATGGGCCGTTAATATATCTACATTAGGACAATATCATATAGATACAAAATACACAGGTTAAGTGAGGGTGTCTCAGCACATTATGAAACATGAAATGAGGGTCTATGGCTATTTTACTAATTATGGAATTAAAATTTTGAATATGGAACAAAACCGTTTTTTACAAAAAAATATTGCATAAAACAATTTTTATTATACATATGTCTATGTACATGTATGTATGTGTGTGTGTACGGGGGCAGGTGTATTTATTATAACACACCTAAGTTAAATCATTGATTTTATGCTGTTTTGTTAAATAGACATACGTATGCCCGGTTTCACATTGCTTTATCGAATGAGCAGCAAACATATTCAACACCGAACACTAGTCAAAACTTGATTGAATAACGAATTCCATCAAGACCCCATCCTTCGAGGCTCTCTGAAATTATTGATTATTATTAATCTGGTACGAATATTATGGAACATTAGAATCTACCACACAAAAACCAGACGAAAATATGAATGTACAGCTCCATATAGATAACTAGCTATAGACTGACACATTGAGATAACCTTAACTGAGAAAGTAACAGTTTTAATCACTGGTTCTCAAGTTGACTTCAGTGCTTTAAATGCCCATCTATTCACAAGGCACCTGATTGAAAACCCCAGGTGTTCGTGCAGTTGTCTGTTTGAAACTGTATTTCATTATACATCAGTGTCCACTTCACAACGCTCCACGACAAATTCTTTTGGCAAGGATTTTCAGACTCAATGAACACTCAAAGGTCAACTTTAGCAGATTTTCAGAATTGTGGAAAACATTTTACTAGTACTTATTTGTATTTGAAACTCTAATAGCACCTAATGAATGCAACTGTATACTTATAGAGGCAACTGTGCATTTAATTGAAAATTTCAACAGATACTCCCCAAGTCAGTAATGCACGTGCGTTCATTGAATGATACTCGTTATACAAATTGTCTTGGTACCTGGTATCGTTGCTCCCTATTTCCCATTCATACAATATTTTCCCTAATGCGTTGTAGGCCTACGTCATACATACATACATACATACATACATACATACATACATACATTTAAAAAAAAAACGTATTTATTCAGGATCATACATACGGACAGACGGACATACATACATACATGCATATATTCAAATATACTTACACACATACATGCATGCCGGCATACATATTTGTACTGTCATACATACATACATACATACATGCAAATAATATTTTGATTAGGCTATCTATGTTTGCTCAGACATGGGGAGAGAGAGAGAGAGAGAGAGAGAGACAGACAGACAGACAGACAGACAGACAGATATTTGTATATTCGCCACCAGCTATTTTTCTCAATCTTTCTGAAAGAAATAAAGCACACTGACTGATTATTAGTTTATATTGACTCTTGTAACAACGTTTGTCCGACTTGTGAAATATTTCCCTCAGCCTAGTTTGAACAGCTATAGGGCTACAAGGAGCTTAGTGTATGTGCCTTTTCGCAGCTTCAGTCTGTACGCAAAGAAATAAGAAAATAAATCAATAAGAAAAATAAATAAAAAGCCATACCAGGCAGTGTGACATGAATATCAAACATGTGACATATTTCACCAAACAGTCACAATTGAGTCCTTCCACCAAAAAGGAAAATACATGTATGAAGTACCATCACAAGAGCATGGCAGTTAGATCGGGGCGACATACAATCCACATAGAATACATCACACCTTGAACTAACACACCAAGTACGGAACGGTATAATGAAATATCAGACTCAGACTCTGAGTCAAAGTCTTTTATTTGACCATGCATAAAATAGAATTATACAAGTCATGATACATAAAGCAGTACTGTACAGGAGAGAGAGAGAGAGAGAGAGAGAGAGAGAGAGAGAGAGAAAGAGAGAGAGAGAGAGAGAGAGAGAGAGAGAGAGAGAGAGAGAGAGAGAGTTAATGCTCGATTTGACAAGATTCAGAAATTTTTATTGATCTAAGTTTTGTGAAGCCTGACTTGTCAGCTGCATGGCCTCATAAAAAAAAGTAGACAATTTGTTGGGTAACATATAGAACTAACAAGCTAAACGCAGTGTTAAAATATTTTTTTCCCCAGTAGATATATGTTCCCAAAATAAGCTACTCAAGTATCTTATTTCAAGTTGAACTATTTATGGCATCCCTAAAACAGTTGCATCGGGATTTCTTTCATCTAAGCAGTCCGTGCAATAGAAATGAGTAAATTGGGTACATGTATATCGGAAGATTCGGATCTTTAATTCAGAATATGTCCCCACAATCCTCTAGGGTGGGGTTGTGGTGACATATTAATTTGAGAGACCAAAAGAACAGGTCCAGGAGCGGTTACATAAAGCAGGTGGTCCTTCAGTGGATGTTGAAAAACATGGGACAGATAAAACGCGAACCTGACATGTTTTGTCTTAAAAGGCAGGTGGTCTCTCATTTGAGTTGTGTCTCAAAGGAGAGATCAATGTCTTAGCAAATAATGTACGTATACAACTTACCACTGTGTACTGCGTTATCCCATCATCAGTACCAAAGGATTCAGGTACATTGACCACACAAAGGCAGGTAAAGGAATAATACATGTGCTATTGTACACAATGAACTCATCAACTGAATACACACCTTTATGGTAGCGGCTGCTGTCTGGTCGCATTTGATTGCATGGTAAAAATGTTGAACAAAGTGCCGCCTACACATGTACCAGAAGAAATCTGGAATATTTCAAATGTACTTTTCGATTTTACATACGGCACTTTCTTAAGTCACTTGGTCAGCATAATGCAAAGTGATGAAAGTTTACGACCCTACACCAATAGCTGTACATATTGAAGCGACTTTTAAGCTCTATTGCAATTCTTTTTATATACATGTACATAAATCGTTTAAATGAAATGTTTTCACTTTTTTCAAGCCAGCAAATACTCTTTCGGTTTTTTCCAGTTGGACAGAATATGATGTTACAGTTGCCTGTCGTCAGCTGGGTTTTGAAAGGGGAAACTTTACGGGATTCCTGTCCTGGGCTCGAAATGAATCAGCGTACATCTTGTATCACAAACCTTTGTGTGTTGGTAGTGAGCAAAAGATCACCCAGTGCCCTGGGTCCAGTAAAATTGAAATAGGATCACGAATTTGTGGTAAGAATTAGATAAATAGCATTTGTCATAAAATATATTTACTCGTAGATACGAATTTGCTAACAAACATGTTCATCTATGTAATGGTATTGCCTGCGCACATACATGATTATGACAGGCTGACTTATAAATTTGGAAGGACGACCATTGAAAGATTTAACATATTTTAACCGATAAATAAATAAATCAAATTCGTTACTTTCGTCCAAGAATCAGTCAGATTTTAATTGACTCAATCTTCAGCCATCATAGATAGAATCGAAAACTTTCACATCGAACTGAAGGCGGATGTGAGCGTTTTTCATAACTTTGTTTTTACCAGAACACCAAGGGACCATTCATTTACGCTGCGAAGGGTTAGCTGCTGGAGTGGCAGATAATCACTGGTGGGGACTGGAATTCTACAACACCAGCATTCGCAATGTGGTAGAAGGAAACATAGACATCAATGAAACATCCTCTATCCTGGAGTACGTAGACATTCTTTACGCCGGAGCGGACAAAGAACGGAATCCAGTGCCAGCCGTCAGAGCGAGTCCTTTTGCACCATTTCTGATGAACGTCAGAATCATGTACTCGGCTTTGGATGGAACCAACTTCACTGACTTGAAAGCTTCAACTAAAGTCCACAATAGTATTGTAAAATATAATCGAGGTAGGAGAATGTCACACGTATACTCACAATGACGCTTTTTGCAGATTAGATACATACCACATGAGTCAATGCATGTGATCCAATCTTTCTAGAATTTTCGTTCACGTTTTGTGGGGGAAAAATAGAACCAGTCTGCATTGTAGATGTACCCGACATGCATGCTCCATACAGTTCATTTTATCATGTTCATAGCCCAGACTTTGGAAATGTTTGTTTTTAAATCAAATTTTTCATATAAAGTGGCGTTGGGGAAGGTCTCATATTTCACTTGGGAAAACTGACCTGTTCGTGTAAATAAGCCACTCAATTTACAATTTTTAAAGATGCCGCTATTAAAATGTACAATTTAAACAGTGTTGGGATTTTAGATACATCTAATAGACCATCTAGAGTGTGAATATGCTCCAGTCTGGTAAAAATATAGAATACTGTCCTGTATTCAAATTTTGATAGGAAACGTTGATTTTGAGATACCTTTGAGGAACACTTTCACTCCAGTCTCCCCAAGCTTTTATAATATCAAGCTAAATAGTTTTACGCTTTATATATATATATATATATATATATATATATATATATATATATATATATATATATATATTATAAAGTGAAGCCTCATTATAATGACACCATCTGTTCCATGAAATTATGTCAGATAACTGAATATGTCAGATGAATGAATCACATAACATGGAAAATGTACTTTTTGTTCCTTAAAATGTGTGTCATTAAGTTAATATGTCGGATATCTGAGTTATATATATACATATATCAGTGCCTTTACCTTGCCCTCATACTGTACAGAAACTACAGCGATAAGACAGACCTAACGTACATGGTGTCCCCGTGTCGAGTCATCTTTTGCCCACTTCTCTCTTTGCTGTCTGAATCGTATTGTTGTGGACGTTTTCAGTGTAGATCGTATTTAGAAAATCACTTGACGTTTTTGATGTTCTTGTGTGGCAGGACATGGTCTTGTTGCGGAGAGTCACTTTGGAAGAATCTCGATAACGGACTCAACATTTGAACACAACTATGGGAACGGCATCAAGACCAAACTGTTGGATGGTCACTGGAATCTGTTCGACCCTAAAAAGTCCTTTTGTGAAAGGACCAACCTTCTGTACCAGACGTTCCCACAGATTATAATCGGTGTGCCCGGACTCAGCCCACCATGTTCCCAGGTAGGAACATCAGATTTCTTGGAAACTTTATAACTTTTGTCTCAAAGTGTGTCTTCCAGACAGCATATTCAATCAGAAAAATCTTTGAATTCAATAACCTGGTGTTATCAAATGGACCTTTATTAACAGTACTCCACTGATGTATCTGCATAAGGCGTACGTACACAAAAATGCCGGCGAATGATGAAACAAATGCAAATAGCAACTCATGAAAGAATATATTTATTTAGTCTCTGTTTGAATATTTATACGAAGGTGACGAAGACTTATTTCATAGATATATGCTGTCTGTCTGTCTGTCTGTCTGTCTTCTCTGACTTATTTCATAGATACATGCTCTCTCTCTCTCTCTCTCTCTCTCCTCCTCCTCCTCCTCCTCCTCTTGGGGCCACGTTTGCTAGGTGTCTCTACTAACAAGGGTGGCCACCAAAGGATATATTGCAGTGCCACCACCTGCAGTCAGTATCCTCTATTATCCTCACCAAAAAACAAACAAACAAACAAACAAAACAAAAAAGAAAAAAAAGTCACCTTATTTCCCAAACGCTCAAAGTATATCCAGTTGCAAGATTGCTGTTGATATGAACTTAAGTCTTATTGATGGTTGGTTCAATTTACAGCTCTTCCGTAGCCGCCCTGGCGAAATTCTCACATTCAACATCCTGGAAATGATGAAGGAACCTGATGCAGTGGGAGAGATCGACATTTATGATGGAGATAGGTCCGGTTCGCCAAAGATCACCACACTCAAGATAACAAATGGTACCCTACCCCAGGGTGTAACTTCCAGCAGAAACTACATGTACGTGCAGTTCAGGTGGACCAAACCATGGGAATGTCCACACCTCCCAAGTTGCATAAAGTTCACCATGATGATCGACTCGGGACCTGGTAAGTGCTACAACATTTTGCTCGCTTAATTTTTCAGATAGAATTTGTGTGCGAGCATGTAAATTCAGCCGTACAAAGATTGTAAATACAAATAGTACTTTTTTAGTGGCAGAATTGAATGTATGAAGATATTTTCCTGGACCGACAGTAAATAAGAAACAGTCTGCTTGCGGTCCTGCCTGTTCAGCATCCTTCACTTGGTTCCCAGTTTTGACTGCGTTCAGCACGATGCATATTCCTTGAAAGATCATACAAATGAGGGGAAAAATACAAAAATGGCAATAAAAATTGAAGTCATCTGGAAAATATAATGCACATTTTTGAACTTACAGATTTTTACCAATACATGTATTTTGTATAATTACAAATCAAAACATAGGCCTACTGTTCTCGCCAACATCTTACAAATTCCATCATTCTTTTCAAATATGATATAGACCTGGCCCTCTGAAATTCTTCTCGGATTAGCATCAATCGTCGTGCACATGCTTCTAAGGAATACGAAATAACTAACTGTAATGATTTCCGAACTTTTCAGAGGTTGTTCCAGAGTTCCGTGTGAACAACACAAATGTTCTAAACAACACAATTCATGGAGTTTACCTGGAAAATGTGCGTAATTATGCAACGATCAACGCCAGCGTCATCAACAACAATGCTTATGGTGCAGGGTTGAGAGTTTACGGCGGAGCTGGTGACGTGGTCGTCAACGCCACAACAATAAATCACAACCGAGATAACGGTGTTAACATAACGTATGCTGGAGGCTACAGAATATTCAATATGTCCTCCTTTAGTTATAACCAGGGGAATGGTATAAATATAACATTTAATGAAACAACCATTGACAACAAGACGAGGATTTCCCGTCACCAGAAGACTGAAGTATCTCGATCCGATTTTTCTCTCAATACTGGCATGGGCATTCGCGTCGGCAACTTTTGCCAAACAGCGAAGGTTGTCGTCAATGACAGTCGGTTCATCACCAACGGAAGAGAAGCAATAGAGTTCGAGTCTTGTTTCAAAACAATTCATGCCAAGAACTTTACGAACTTTACGGTTGGGTACAATACTTTCACTGGAAATTACGGCCACGCCGTGAAAATAAGCCCTTTGTTGAACAGCGTCGGGCGAATTGCCAACAACACTATATCCGCTCAGTCCAGGTACTCTATTTTGATAGACAATGGAGATGACTTCATGAGAAGTCGGATGTTTTACCAGTTACCTGTTAATTACGAAATCTGGGGGAACAACTTTTTCAACAACAGAGGTTTTTATGTTTTGAAAGCAAGGTTAACAGAAGGAAGTCGGCAACAGAAGATGATTGTCAAATACAACAGATTTACGGATAATGTTATTGAAGGAGCGTTCCCAAAATTGAATGAGCGGACTAAAGCTTTTGCTGTAGTGATAATATCATCAAGTAATATCAACCTTACTCGTAATCATATCGAGAACAGGTTATCAAAGTTTGAAGTTGCAACTCATTTGCTTGACAGAAGTGCGCTCATTGATGCTCGTACAAATTGGTGGGGCACGGTGGACTACGTCAAAATTGTCACAAAAATATTTGACCAGTTGAGCCGTTATGATTTGGCACTTGTGAAATATCACCCTGCATTGCAATACAATGATCTTACGGGGCCTGTGGTGACCGATCGAAGTCGCGAGGAAGAGATTCCATTTGATCGAGGCACGACGCTAGGTGGCAGACTTGGTGTTTATTTCAGAAATAGGTTCAAGAATATCCATGTTGACCGGGACATAACAATTTTACCCACTGGCACCCTGGACCTGTTACCTGGCACAGTCCTGGAGTTTGAGAACAGTGTAGGTATGTTGGTAGAAGGGGAACTAAAAGCCAATGGTGACCCCAACAGTGAAATTGTCATGACAAGTCAAAACGTGAGCACAACTTCCAACAGCTCTCGTGTTCGACTGGTGGACGGGGAGGATGATTTTGAAGGTAGAGTGGAAGTACGACCAACCGACTCAGATGTGTGGGGCACTGTGTGCGAAAAGGTAAGCCACAGATAACCATCCTTGTCACAAAGAATTTTCATGTCAAAGTAGCAAAGTCGATTTTTTGATGCGTGCGTTGTGGTTCCTCCTTTGAGAAGCCATCTCCAGGACCAGTACGAAAGGGCCTCTCAAAGCACGCAGTTGGAATTTCATCCAAGTTTTAAAAACGTGGAAAATATAGAACAAGTGATTTCATAAAGATGGCCGCTCAAATGAGGCCACTGTATCAAAAAAAAAACAAAAAAAAAACCACACTTCTAATAAAATATAACCTGAACTGATCGATGGTGTATACACATTTCCTCATTACTTCTCAGTGTATTGCAAACAGTTGTGTGCTGAAATGGAAACATAAGCTTCTGGTTTGAAGTCGATAGGTACATGTACAATGTAATGTTCGTCTAAAATCTGGTCTTTCAGGTGCAAAATTAATTTTTTTTTTATATAATAAATATCGACAAAAACCAGATGGGAATGTACATTTCTCAAGCCCACCAGAATAATTTGTCTATCGGTTTAAATATAACATGAACTGATCGATGGTGTATACACATTTCCTCATTACTTCTAAGTGTATTACAAACAGTTGTGTGCTGAAATGGAAACATAAGCTTCTGGTTTGAAGTCGAGAGGTACATGTACAATGTAATGTTCGTCTAAAATCTGGTCTTTCAGCTGCAATTTTTTTTTTTTAAATAATAAATATCGACAAAAACCAGATGGGAATGTACATTTCTCAAGCCCACCAGAATAATTTGTCTATCGGTTTATATTTAGAGTTAAATACGCTTGTAATTTAATATTTGTCTTCTCCCGTCCAGGCATGGACCATAATTGATGCCTCGGTGGTTTGTCAAATGTTGGGTATGGTGGTCCATCCAAATGATTGGAAGCCAGTCAAGCGTACACCCGGATCTTTTGACCAACCAATTTGGCGAAGCAATGTAGGTTGTACAGTCATGGATATGGACATCACTAAATGCAAAGCTGATGGTCTTTACGATCACTCTTGCAAACATAATATGGATGTCCACGTTCGTTGTAAGAAACCAACATGGGCAGGTAAGAGTTTCATATATTTTGCACAACAAAATAAACCATGAACTTCCCACCTGCGAGTGTTGTACCATGGAAAAATAACATACATTATAAAAGAACACAGGGAAGTGATGCAAACATGCAATAGGCTTTTAATTATGATTTTAATAATGTATAGACGTCCCTCCATGTCCACCCTGTACTATCAGTGTTCTAGTCAACAGTTACGTTAACATTATCTGTATTTGAGGTGGAAGCTCTGAAGCTAGTGCGCAGTGAGACTTGCAACTTTGGATCGATATTACCCACTATTTTTTTTCACAAGTACATTAAACCTATATATTTTCTGATTACTACATATCCATAGATTTGTATCCATAGGGTTTTTGTTTTTGCAGGATTGGAATTTTTTTAGATTTAATAGCGTTCTTTTTGACTTGGTAGGATTTTCACATTTTTCGCGCAGAAGTCGCAGAATTTTTTTTTTTTTCAAGTTGAAATCAGAAGAAATTTAAAATATATATCCATGTACCGGATCGAAATCAATGGTTAGTCCTGAAATAGCATAAATAAAAAGTTATAAAATTTTTAATTTAGTCCCGACAGGTTGTTCATTTTTTATCTATAAACTGCTCCAATAGTCACGGAAGGGGTTGTCAGAAAAAAAAATCCTGGGAACCGCTCCTGGATATGATATTTTTCTTTTGATGTCCGTTGATTTTAATGTGATAGGGCAATTCGTACGTTTGTGAGGCGAGATACAAATGGCAGAGGTTGAGCAAAAAACAGTTCTGAGAAAATCGCATTGAAAGAAAAAGTTGCCAATTCTTACGCATTTATGGCTGTAATATGACACATACTCATTTTTTCTGTCCTGTGTTTTAATTATTGTGTGAAATAAACTTGTAGCTTTACCTCTCTGATGTTGTCATTTTAAAGAAGTATATTTTGTGGCTTAAATCTCGACTTTTTTTCTAACTTGGGAACACCACACTTGGCTTGTTTGGGTGTGGGTTCACATGCGGCTGTCCATATTTGGGGACCAGTTAGTGGGTTGTGCTTATTTGTTTTTACATCAATAGAGAATTTCAATGTAATCAGAACAATAGTAGTGATTAGTATGAACTGGCCCATTCTTCTCTCCATGGCTAATGGTTTCCTGTTAGTGACCCTTGTTAATGGCTCAATTGGTTTCCAGGGGTCATGGACTAATGAGTGTGCAAACAATGACATGGTTCATTATCATGCCCATGCAAACAAACCCATGTCTCCAGCACTGCTTAAACTTCTCAGTTGGAACAAAAGTTTTGAGATCAATTTTCTCATATAAATTTTATGTTCACACATCTGAATTTTTGGGAGCATGTAGTTTAAGTATCAAACTATCCAAAAATATGAAAAAGTGATTAGAGCTTATCCAAAGGTGCTGGCTTCATATCCCCCGCCTTAAATATGATGAATTTTTCTTGAATATAATTCCCATGCAATATTATTTGACTCGTTTAGTTTCAATATGTTTACCTTGATACTGAGCCATTCCTTCATGTAAAAAACATGTGTTTTGCAGGTATACGCTTTATGGCCACAAGCAGACCCAGTGTTCTTCGCCATGCAACACTGAGCTTGGCAGGACTTATGGATCCCACCGCCATCTTATATTCTCCTGCCATTAAAATAGACTATAATGTGCATACGATGAATAATTTGAAAGTCACCCAGTGTATGTCCAGCGGCATTGAGATCATGAAAAACGATGCGTATGCAACTGCTCAGGTCAGCTACAGTGACATCAGTGACAACTTGGGTACAGGCATCATGACCCATGGATCCTTCTTCATGGTGACCTTTAGTGACATCCGGGGTAACTCACTAGCTGGAATCGAGTACAATCCGCACTACACTGTGCGTGAAGCAGAACAGATACGAGCAGGAATAAATGATCCCTTAGTCATAACCCCAGCCTTGACTGAATATAACATACCCGATAGGGGCTACAAATTTATGGTTACTAAAAGAAACAGTGTTCCAGAGTACAAAACATACGAAATAGAAGTAAAGGTGAGCTGGTTCCATCGTGTGATTATAGACTTGTTGGATTACAACCCGGACACAACACAAGAGAATCTCACTATTTACGACAGCCCAAGAAATGCCATAGGACCAGATACTCGTGGATGGACTGTGGAACAGGACTTGGTGGACTTTCCCATTCAGTCTACACAAACAGTCTTGACCATCCGCTGGAAGCTCACTGGTGCGTCCTCTGGTAGACTGAGCATGGTGTTAAGATCAAGTAAGTATACTGATTTAACATGTCAGATTGTTCCAGTTTCCTGGAGGTTCAGCACTTATATAGCAGCATATGTATTGTTAGGCAACTAAAGGACTTTAAGATGGAAAAACATTACTGAAGGACAGCATCCATGATACAGGCAGGGTTCATCACATGAAATTTTTGTTTTGAACCACACACACCATATATATATTTTACACACACACACACACACACACACACACACACATACATATATATATATATGCATTAACATAGTTTATTTCACACACACACGCATATATATATATATATATATATATATATATATATATATATATATAATGTGTGTGTGTGTCAAAGATATGAGTTGTGTTTATTTGTTCATGTACATGGATACGTCATATGTAATTGCCCATTTTTTCATATTTGTATTTATTTTCTTTCCCAGAACATTACCAGCGGAGATGGCCAATACCGTACCTTGAAGTCCGAAACTCCACAGTGTACAGCAACCAAAAAGGAATACGTACTCGTCACTATAACCAACCATCCAATGAATTTCTGGACTTATTTTTCCGCAATCGATGGGAGAATCTTATAATGTATGGAGTCACTTTCGATAGCAATAAAGAAGAAGCTCTGCATGTGCCCAGTATCACGAAGTATCACGAGCTATATATGCCCACACACGAAGAACTCCAGACTCCTCTGAGAATTGCAGAAATTGTTTACGCAGTAGATTCGTGCTATTTCACCCAAAATGGCGGAGGGATTAAAGGTGAACACAACCATGTGGAGTTTTCCAACAACGCCTGGATTTGGCAAATAACGAACAATCGTTTTATAAGAAATAAAGGTGGTGGCATCGCTCTGGAACTTCCTAAGGTGACCTACATGGAATATAGATTTAACCACAGCATTGACGTCAATGATACTTTATTTGACTCCAATCAAGACTTTCAGCTTATTGTGGAAGGATTCTATTGCAATTCTAGTATTGCTCGCAACTTGTTTGTTCGAAACGCGTGTAACAAAGGTTGCATCACTTTTTCTGGTACAGAAAAAGATACAGACATGCACGAGAATAGGATGTATGAAAATGTGGGCAAATATATGGTGGAATTTTTTATGACAAGCCATGCTCCTTATTCTCAGTGGGTAGATGCAAATGTGTACAACAATGACTTTAAGAGAAACCGGAAACCCCTGGAAACTAGCAAAATTGCATCAAGCAGCCCAACTAGTTACACATTTGGAGTAAAGGGTCTACAGAATGTCACCATCAATAGGAATTTATTCAGTAATAGTCTAGACTTTGAGATGGTTGCTGGTCAGACTTCGTCTTCTCTAGAAAACTACCTGGACGTGACAGAAAACTTTTGGGGTACACGTGATCAGTTTCAAATAATGGATCGGTTGTTTGACTTCGATGATTGGAATAGTTACTCGATCGCGGAATATTATCCATATCTAGTTAATGACAATTTCGGTTCCCCTTTATCCACAGGTGGAAAAGTTAAGCCGGATCTAGATATTAGTAAACCACTCGGTGGGAGGGTTGAAACGTACTTGCTTCTGAAGAAACGCCTACAGCCATACATAGTCAAATCAGACTTGACAATTATGCCAAAGGCAAGCTTGGTTATAGAACCTGGCTGCGAATTACAATTTTACCCAAATATTGGAATACTCGTCCTTGGTTCCCTGACCGTCCGAGGATACTCATACGACCGAGTCAAGTTTAACCCTATCTTAAGGTCAACCATATCAACCAAATCCGACAAACGGAACAAAAGGAGTATGCCAACAGTTCCAGCAGATAAAATAAGACTAAGAGGTGGTGGAAATGCCGACGAAGGATTCTTAGAAATGTACAACGCAACAGAACGTCGTTGGGCTTTGTTTTGTGACCCAAGTTTCAACGACAAAACAGCCGAGGTTGCATGTAGAAATATGGGAAAGGAAAGTAGTAACGCCATCATCAGAAGATCACGCCTGTATGATCATTACGTCTTAGGATATCCAAAGATGCATGAGCAGAAGATTGAGTGGTTCTGGCGAAATACATTTATCTGTGATGGAACCGAAGCCGATCTGAGCAAGTGTCGCTACAAGAATAACTTTTTCTTACACAGATGTATGGAACAGAGAAACTACTTATTTGTGAAGTGTGGCCAACGGAACCTTGATGCTAGTTTTGATTACTGGGGCGGTATTAGATTCTCCACACCCGAGTATGAACAGGGCAAAATCAGTCCAGGATTTTCCGATATGCAGTTTGTGGACATTTATGGCGCGGGTATCTTGCATGGCGAAAAAACAGCAGCAGTTCAAGCAGTGTACAGGACCCCGACCACTGAGTATGTAAGAATCACCAACTGTGCCTGGAATGGCTATGACTACATAGCTCCAAAGGCTGACTTCGAAGTAAAACACAACGACATTGAAAACAATAACGGATACGCAGTCGGTGGATTGGTTCTGAATGGAGATTCACGGTACGATGTTCCACCATCTTCTTTCATTCCACTCTATGACAGCAGCGTTCCATATAACGTTTTTGGACTGGTCCGCATGTGCTCACAGGAGAAACTGCTGTGGTTTCAAGACAGAGTCCTTCTGTACTATAAGTATCGCTTTGACACGGTTGATTGTATCAAGATTCTACGCAGCAAGGAACAAGGCAAGAGAATTGGTGTGCGTTTCCTACAAATTAATATGTACGACGATCCCTTTTACAAAAATGCTGTTCAGATGTACAATGGAGATGTTTTTGAGGATGAATTCCTGATAGGTGAAGTGACCTCTAATAGTTCAAGTTATGAACGTTCCATCAAATATGAGACATCTTCAGAATATTATGACTTCATGGGTATCCGAATCACCGCATCAGCAGCACATGGTGACTATGGCTTCATCGCAGAAGTGGTAACTTTGCCCTTGTCACCTTCCAGACATACAAATCTAGGTAAATGTTTCGATATTATTTCAGTGTATATTAGAGTCACATCCTTACTTTGTGCAACAGAATTTGATTTGATGAGAAATGCTTTTTGTGCCAGTCAAAATTACTAGCTCTGACTCTCTTTCGATATTTCGAAGTTCGTGACCAGTTTATAGTCCATGGTAAATACAATACACCATCAGTTTTCAATCCAAAACTGTTTTACGCAATATCCATAGATTTGCCTGTTTGAGTGAATGTTTGCAGTTGTTTCCAGATGAAAAAGAAACTTAAAAGATGGTGGCATTACACTGCAGTGATAGTCTGCTACGCTGACGCATACAGCAGTATTAGAACACACTCGATAGAGACCAGTACACTGAGCTGTTTTTCTTGTGAAATAAATGTATAGATAGCCTACTTTTTGTACATGTATTACATTCATGCAGGTTTGTTCATCTATGAAAACGTAGTCATTGAGCATTTGCATGTAATATTTTACATTTTGCAATTTAAAGGTCAGTTGGTTCCTTTGCGTTTTAGGACCTGGTCATAGACAGAAGATTTTAAATACAGCAATGACTGGAAATCAAGGTGGAGGATTACGTTTCATGAATGTTGGCGAGCTGAATCCGTCGGTCATCGTGGAAAATTGTCGAATTCAAGCCGGTGGTCAGAAAATCCTAAATTTGACATCACCAGCTGTAATGTATCTTAACATACAAAATTCCCGGCTTTTGACAATTGCTAATAATTACATCGGCCACAACGGGGGTGGCGTGTTCATTACAGCCAACACACATTCCATTGCAACAGCTTTATATGCAAATATAACAAACAATGTCATCAATTTCAACACTCACAGTGAGGCGTTGCATGTTGATGGGCACCATTATCAAGGAGTGTCCATTCTTTCTAATTACATCGCACATAATGATGGGGAATACCGCAATACCATTTCACTGTTTGGTGTGCACTTGAACTTTACGTCAAATATAGTATACAACAACACAGGATATAGTAACCTGAATGTTACACTTCCAGAAAAAGTGAGCATTAGCCAAAAATATCTTTATAACTTCCTGCATGATAACTATGCAATCGGGCGATACAAGACAACAATATACTGTGGAACCGCCAAGCATCTCTTCAATCGAAATTTCTTGGTTAACAGATGGAACATTTTCGAACTGGTTACCTACAATCGGACCAAGTAAGTGGTGACAAAGCTATGAATAATTTTTACACACATGTATTGCCTGGTCGATCGATATATTGGTCTCTCATTTGTCCAAAAAATGTGCAAATAGTGTGTGTGTATTGGGGTGGGTAGTGGGTATTGAGGCAGGTGAGCACCGATGCACGTACGTCTAATTATTGTATCGGTATATCTTACCTGTTGCGCCATAGCTACTTGTTGTTTCTTGGTAAGCAATCATTTTGGCTTGCCTGCGAGATGACCTTCTGCCCAGCATTGCCATGCCCGTTAAGCAGCCTTCGTACGTGTGTCATTACGTTAACTACTTTCATAGAAACAATCAACCCAGAGTCAGTTTCACATGCAAATAATAGTGTGAGGCCGTTCAGAGTACTCTGCGATACAAGAGCTTAATGAGTCGGCTGAGTGAGTAGATTGTGTGACATTGACCTTCTGTGTTTTGGGGAAAGAAATGTTTTCATTCATGCTAAAATTTTAGTTTGCGCAGGCATATGAAACAATATGTACGCCACAGTTAAAGTTGTAACTTTCGTTTAAAAAAAAAACCCCAATGCGGATGGTTATTTATAGGCCCATACTGTATTAACAACTATTAAAGACCACATCTACTGCCAGCAAAAAGTGGTCTCATTTTACAAGTAGTCTTGAAATAAGGGTAACGTTATTCGACAAAATGTATAGATTCTTGTGTCACAAAAAGGTGGTCATAAAAAGATAGCTGGTCTTTCACGAGAGGTGATCATAGAACAGGTACCACTAACCTGTCTGTTTAATGTTAACAGATACCCGGACCAGAGATATCCCCATCTGGTAGCCACAAGTAATTGGTGGGGCCAGCCTTATAAACCATTTGTAAGTGGACGTATCTGGGATAGATGGGACGATGACAATCTGATGCAGGTCAACTTCGTGCCATTCCTTACGTCAAATTACACACTTCTGCAAGGTAAAATTATTGTCCCGGTGGGCATTTGTATTGCATGCCTAAAGCAATGATAAGACAAGACGCCCTTTTCTGTTTTTTTCCCCGTAATGTACTGTGTTGACCAATGATACATCTTCTCTTCGTTGTCCGTTTTAGAATTTTAGGTTGTGCTTAAATACAGTAAAACCTGTCCTTGTGGACACCTCTATAATGCGGATAACTGTATAATGTGGACACTTATGGCCAGGACCGAAAGGTCAATTTGTTTGTTAAAAACACCTGTCTATTGTGGACACCTGCCAACTATGGACACTTTTTGCCAGTTCCAGAGGTGTCCACAATAGACAAATTCCACTATTACATACATACATACATAAATACATACATACATACGTACATACGTACATGCGTGCATGCATGCATGCATACATACATACATACATACATACATACATACATACATACATACATACATACATACATACATACATACACACCGAGTAGTTTTATCATGTCAATATCCAGGATAGGGGGCTCACAATAACTTGCAAAGAATCCAATTTAGCAACATTTGTAAAAAAAAAAAAATTTACGAAGTCTAAAAATGTTATTCAGTTATCATGATTATTTTTTATTCATCTTATAAGGACGATGTCACCCTGGTTGGCGGCTGTATAAAAACAAATGTTACCTGTATATGGGAGGCGTATTGCCATATGCCGAAGCTTCAAAGCAATGCCTGGTAAGTTTCAGGAGTTCCAAAATTGAGAAATATTTTATTTTTATTTATTTTATTTTATTTTATTTTATTTTATTTTATTTATTTATTTATTTATTTATTTATTTATTTATTTATTTATTTATTTATTTATTTATTTATTTATTTATTTATTTATTTATTTATTCATTCATTCATTCATTCATTCATTCATTCATTCATTCATTCATTCATTCATTCATTCATTCATTCATTCATTCATTCATTCATTCATTCATTTATTTATTTATTTATTTATTTGACATCTGTCGTGTGCTATCAGTGTATGTAGTTCAACGAAAGACCATGCCTTTAAGGTTATTAGCTCAAAATATATTAACGCTTATATTAGTCCCCACCGGAACCCGGGGAGACTGTAGATTTGAACGCCCCCACCCCCACCCCCGTCTGTCATTTGGACCACTTGTACCCAAAATGCTTCTCCAGGTCATCTTCCCAACATTGTAATTATAACATATACCAAACTTAGTGTATGGATACTTATCTGCGATAGCGGCATAGCGCGTACCAAAATTAGTCACCTCGATCTCTGATTCCGTCGTACAAAATGCTTGAGCAGACCATATTCCCTCTACTATAAGAACTAGAGATATCCAACTGGGTGTATTGATACTTCCTGGGGTTAGCGGTGTGTATGGAAGTTGTACTGTTCAATAATTCACAAAACCCAGAGTTTTTAAACAAAACCTTGGGTATTGTATGTAAAACCGTGAGTTTTGTAATGTTCAATACCCCGAGTTTTGCTTGCGAATCCCTGGGTTCTGTAAACTACCCAGGATAACAAAACAAATATCGTAATGTTTTAATTTTGTTCAATGATATGCGCAAAACCCAGGAATTTGTACACAAAAGTAACGGTTTTGTTTCAAAATCCTGGATTTTGCAGTTGTTTTGTTCAATAATTCGCAGAACCCAGGGTTTCGTGACGTCAGAAATCCCACGGTTTTGAATAATTCGCAAAAAAACCTGGAATTCATGACGTCACAAACCCCTCGTTTTTGTGTTTTACCGTAAAGTTGGTCATATGGATACACCAACCACTCACAACACCGCTTGTTTGCTGAACTTGCTGTAAACCAGCAACATGCCAAGATAGCGGATCTCGGAAAACTTCCATCGATTTGCTTCTCAAACGTTGTGTATTTTATCACTGTGTGCACTTCATGAGCTCATATTTTAGGTATTACAAGAGAAAACTTGCAAGATGTATATTATATGTGGCTTTTTTTTCTTTTTATCTTTTTTTCTTTTTTTTCTTTTTAGAACTATAATAGATTAAGACTGATTTGCAGTTTCTCGGGATCGTGCGACCGGCCTGGAGTGTAAGCCTCATTAGGCCTCTGATCTGCCGCGTAGTTACCCTACGTTGTGCAGCTGCCTGCACTGATGTGACCGTGACTTACAAAACGACTACCACATCACATCGTGGTGATAATTATCTCAACGCGATTAAGTCTAAAATTTTTACATGGTATTCTTTAACTCCACCTTCATTCCTACCATTCAGAATTATTGCAGGTATTTCTGTGGTAGCTCTCTGGTGTCGGATACTTTTTACAAATTTTAGCCTCTTCCCCAGAAGCTCTGCAACTTCACATCTAGGTATCAAAATACCAGATTACAGGGAGAAAAGGGAATGGTAGTAGCGCTTATAAGGACCCCGGACAATATGACCGAAACCAATAATTGTTGAATATTTTGACAATAACGGTAGAAAAACCGGACAGAAAACGCTATTTAGATCATCAAAATATCCAGGGCTTCATCATACATCGTGAAAAAAATTAATTATTTGCAACGGATCGAATGTTTTAAGCAAATTAAAGAACTCGAGGCTGTGCATTCAGTGTTCAAAATAATCCAGGTGGCAGTTAATGCCGCGTGGATTATTTTGAACACTGAATGCACACCTTCTCGCTCTTTAACTAATACATAACATATATCTTCATCGTGTCGCATAGAGGTAGACTATGCGCGTGGTTACCAATAATGATGTTAATGATCACACAAACTGAACTACTTGTTGTTTGGCGCTATTTTAAATTTGAGTAGCCTGGCAAAGCCTATCAAGTAACAGCTGTCATGATTGGTTGGTCACAAAACCCTGGGTATTGCACTTTTTCAAAACCGTGAGATTTGTGAGTTCACAAAACCCAGCGTTTTACAATATCTCAAAATCCAGGGTTTTGTTCTGTTATTTCAAAATGTTACAAAACCCAAGGTTTTCTGGCAAAACCGAGGGTTGTGTGAATAAAACCGTGGGTTTTGTTCAAAATAAAACAAAACTGAGGGTTTCTTTTGTGATCAAAAGTATGAGTTTTGCTCTAAAACTTTGGCTTTGGTGCTCAAAACCCAAGGTTTTGCTACAATGAGATCCAAGGTTTTTGTACACAAAACCCGAAATTTTGTCGTAAAAACCGAAGGTCTAAAATCATATCAAAATTCAATAACTAAGCAAAACCCTGGGTTTTTCCAACAAAACCCACAGTTTTGTGATAAAACCAAAGGTTTTGCCATAAAACCCAGGGTTCTGTGAATTATTGAACAGTAAAATTTCCATAGGTGTGCCACGTAGTGACATAACGAGATTGGGTCATTACAACCTTCACATGTGACCTCCATCATATTTATGCTTCTTTGGCCCTGTTTCTCGTGACAAACAGATGCCCAACAGGTATGTTTTGTGACCATGGAACGGCCGGGTCTCGAACCAGTAACCTTCCGCACCAATCACCTGTATGTGGATGCGTCTCGGAGTAATGCATGGTGTGTCACATGCCAAAATCTGGCTAACATGACGGACAATGTAACCTTGACCTTTGATTTAAAAAAAAAGGGGGGGGGGGTGGAGGGGTCGGCGGGCCACAGTTATTTAATTGTTATACCCTAAGATACCAAACTTCGTATGTGGATACGACCTCTATATATCTGCATTATAATTCCAAGCTCCGACACATTGAACGATATTTCCTGTGCTGCAATACTTGCAGTGCGGTGGTGGAATCGCAATGTATTGCCGAGCAATAAAACTTCCATTGTTCTGTCAAACCGAAGCTTTTATTCGGCAAAGTATTGTACGAGATATCATCGTTAAACTACAGTTGGGGCAATGGCGACAAAGATTAAATAGACACAGAAACATTTCAGTATTAGCATTCTTTATTTTTTTAAGATATGAGGGCGGGGCGTGAAAACATTTAGCAGAATTTGAAAATGGTATTCTATTATATGTGATTCGTTTGATATGTTATTAAGTGATTAAAATATATGCATAATGGATTTTATCTTCGATATGAGACTTATAACTTATTTATCTGATAAATTTTCTGTGTTCTTTCTTACTGCCTATACAGAATAGTGTTGGGGTAGGTGCATATTTATTAAAATGAAGTGTTCTCTGGTGATGATGTCTAATTTGCTGCATGCTTGTACGAGGGGTCATTCTTCGTTTGTATCTTCTTTCGTCTGACCATTATTTTCAAATCTGCTTGAACAAAATTTACAGAGGATAAATCAGTTTAGATCGTCAACCAGTGAATATATATATATATATATATATATATATATATATCAACAAAGATTAATAGAATATTTGATATCTTTATGGCTGCACACTTTATGGAGAAAGTCGAATCGAAAAACGAACAAGTCAAAAACTTTTAACGTCAGTGTAGAAGAAAAACAATTTGAACATGACAACTATGAATGACCCCTAAGAATTACTGATACGGGATATGGACTAAACAGGGGTAGATGTATGTCTTATTTCCTGAGGTACAATAATGTCTCATTCAAAGTCGACTGCTCCGTTGATGTTTCCTTAATATGTGTCCGTATACAAACTAATCATTTTCAATTTTCTCACAAAAACATTTGGTCACAATATGCATGTGATACTGAAGAATACTAATTCCTGAACTAACTGTAACGTGCATGTTTTCATCAGCAAATTGCAAAACGATAATTTTCTGCTTGTCATGTAAGTTTTAAAAAGTACGATGCGTGTAGCTTTGCATATCAATATCCATCCTTTTCAATATCATGTTCACCAAATTGTGAAATCCAAAGCTTAATAAGTCTCTATGCATATAACTGCGCTCTAAACTTGTCGTTGGTAGTTGCTGTTATTTTGTATTGGTTGTTATTTTCATTTAATAGTATGCAAAGTTTCGATTAAAAATATTCATTTATATGGTAAAAGGAATTTTGTTTTGGGGGACAGAAGTTGAGACACACTGTTGGCCTATCATGGCAGTATGGACAACCTTATAAATATCGAAATATTATTGCAAGACAAGGTCCATGGATGACGTTTTCCATGTTGTTGTGCTTAAACCTCGAGCATGTCCATCACAAAATGGGGTTCACAGCTTGTGCTTTTCACTATGTGTGCGCCATAAATATTTATGGTGTACCCCTGCATAATGTAGTCACTCCTACAGTCATTTTCTTGAAGCTTTCAAAATTTAAAAAAACATTATTTAAGCGGATAGAAATAGACTTTAATGCTTACTGCGTCCGAATTTCACTGGCCGTGGTTGCAGTTTACACACTGTGTAAAAGAATGACAAATTGTCTTAAAGTTAGTTAAAAAAAGTTGATTTGCCTTCCATAATTCCTTTCATTATGCTTAAACAAGAGGATAAGCACTAAAATAAACATGGTGGTGACCAGTTCTCGAACACCTCAAGTAGGATTTAAGATGTTTAGTTTCATCAGATAAGGAATGGGTGGAAGTTTTTGATTCACTTTAGGAATAAAGTTGGAATTAATTGAACTTTTGGTTGTGAATAAAACAACATTGAAAATATTTCGACACAAGTTCAAACATGCACAGTGGGCAGAGAAGTTTCTAAAATTATGTTCCAAACTTTAGCGCTGTCATTAAAAATCTGTTGATGATTTGAGCGACATGGATAAGCGATGCCATTGTTAAAATTTTGACAGATTCTGTCTCCATCGTGAGGCAAAAAGACGAGGAGACTCAGTTTGGTTGTAATAATAGACTTATCAGTCTCACAGAACCAAGTGGGACACAAAAGATATAGTTTCAAAATGTTTAAACAAAGTGAAAAAATCATGGTTACGTCAACTGTTAGCTCTGTTTGGGCATATATCACAAGTGTTATAGCCTCCCTGGTTATACGCATAAAACTGTTTGGAACTTATCAGTTCTGCAGTCCACTTTAATATCATATTTGTTTACAAGCAAGTGACTTCAAACTATTTTCATGAATGTCACCCCAGGTGTCAAAAAGACAAATTCTCAGCGCTTTCCTTTTATTAAAGCTCAGTTCCCTTCATATTCAGCTGAGCTTGCCCTGCGTTCATTTTCCATGCACAATTCACATTGTAAACTTCTCAAAAACCGTTGGCTCGATCCTCGTGACACTTTGTGCAAATATACCTTGGGTGGGTCTGACTTGATTCATCCGCTAAATTCTGTTCAAACTTAGTAGGCGGCATCTTCATTCCGTCCTCAACAAAGTTATTGGCCAGATGACACAACTGGCGCTTCTTGATTTTTAGTGTTTCTGAAGTTTTAATTATGGTTAGTAAGATTACATGTGATCATGGTTGATACAGGGATACACAGGGATACACCGGTCTCTCTCAAAAAACCCTCCAATAGGAGGTCATCCCTTCTACAGACATCACTCTCTGTGCAGAAGAGATGGCGTTTTTATTATATTTTCACCTGAAGAGAGGCCACCTCTCTTATAAGGATACACCACTGCATGGTGCATTCGGGACGGCCTTAATACTCATTGTGCCAACAGCTTTGATTCAGTGAATGTAGCCAATAGAGCTTGTTGGTGCACTTTTGATTGTTTAGCTACCACCCACATATAAAACAAAATGTTACGTATTCAAAACATGTAAATTAACATTGTCAGTCTACTGTGTCATCAGTGTTGCATTGTGGGATATTTAGCTTTCGCAAAATGTTAGCCTCCATGTCATATTTTTGGTACAGGTATTTCACGTGTCCATTTGAATGAGCATAACTTTAGTTGTACTAGTTCGATTTTAATGTTCATGTCATTCTGTATCTGATGATGATTGTTTCTGGGGTTGGGGTTGGCTTTAACCTACTTTCCAAGGAAACAAAGCATTTTGTTCCACTGGATAACTCAATTGCTCCATTTCCTATAACTTTAATGGAAAGGCCAGCTTGAGGCGGGAATTTGTTGTTCTTGACCTGATTCCTATTGTTACAGGGTCACTTTAGTCTATACGTGCAAAGGACTGTCAGTCCTTTTGTTGTTATAATGTTAGAATCAATATATTTCTGTGCTTCTTGAGTGCCTCTTTACCTACAAACTTATGTGCGCTTCAGAAGTAAGATCACTGTCGACAGATAAACAAGGGGAAAATGGACCACCATTTACATCTTCTCAAATCAGTTTGAATTATTCAGGACCTGTGTTTAATAGTTCCACCTGAGAACAGCAACCCATGCTAATGCCACATGTATCCAAGTGTATTGATATGTGCTATTTTTAACAGTTTGACCGCGGCAAGCTTGCCTGGGCGAGGGATCGCAATTACGAGCATTTCTTCGGGGAAATGATATCCTCGAGTCAGTCAAGTTATGACGAGTTCCGAAGAACTTGGATCTACAGTGAGTGGCGACAGGCTGGTTACTGTACATCTCTGCGCAACTACAAGATAGAGCAGCAAGACTGCAGCCTCTTGCTACCCTACATCTGTGAAAAAGGTGACTATTTTTGCTGCCCTTCAAGAAGATACAGAAATGTTTTTTGTATAAAATTGTTTTGGTGATATGTTTACCATTCCTTTCATTGGCATAAAATTGGACACCATAACCTTGTTTTCATTGCCAGCTGAACTTCAAGCATTTTATTTTCCACTGCACCTCATCTGAATTGAGCAGATTCTGCATAGCATACAACTATACTGAATGATTATGATATAATTGAAGAAACCTTACATCAAGGTGTAATGTGAAGTTTGCATTTGTTATGCAAATTGGTAAATTTTCAAGTTTCAGGAGGACAGGAATAATACAAATCTGTTTGAATATTTGAAGTTGTCATCTTCTGTAAGTATCCAAGCAAGCTAGCTTACGGAATGCGTAAATTTTTATTAATTCGTAATGTTTAGGTGCAGTCCTTTTAAAGCACAAAATGGTACTGTACACTACGGACGGTGCAATGGGTAATGCAATTGTCATCTCTAATATTAAGGGAAAAGTATCGGTTAGAAAAGTGGTCGCAAGGTACTCATTTGTGTATCTGGGTTCTTATTGTATTTGTGTCTTTTTGTCGAAAACCACTTCCTAGTAGTCATTACCCTATTCCGCAGTCTTATATTTTTCAAAGGTTGGGACCCAGATTCAACGATTAGCAGAAATTAAATTTCACAAAAGTGAAAGTGAAACCTTGAACAGTGATTTCTGCAGTTCGTGAAGGGGGTAAGACAGTTTGAATGAAAAAAGGCACTTTTAACGCGGGATAGGGAGCAAAAAAGGAATTTTTGAATTCCTACAGAATTGGAAGTCTAAAACTGCAGTATATCAACATATATCAACAAACTCTGGAAAAGGCTTCCCAAATTGAAGTGAATTTACCTTTGTATGATAGAATATGATATAAAGACAACAAACGTTAAAAAGTATCTTCAATAGGTGCCAAAATCTAAAAAAAGACAGGGAGCAAAATGAAATGAAAAAGAGCACAGAAAAAAGGAAGAGGGCAAAGCAAAAGGGCCGGGAGCAAAACAAAGTGGCAGGATAAATCTCCCCTTATGTTAAGCTGCAGAAGCCACTAGAAAAATGAAACAATACATTCACTAATACCAGCGGGTGTATACTGGGTGACCTCTTCGCCCAAAAGCACTTTTTTAAAAGTCACTTTTGCTGATTCACTGTTAGGTGAAAGTAAACCTCAGTGAATTGATTCACCGACCACGCGAAGAATGGACAATTTGTTGACATGCCTATTTATATTGCAGATCCTTACATCGTACCCACAATGGATTGGTTCCCCATCATCGTCAGTGTCAGTGTGGTTGGCAGTGTGCTGATCATCGTCTTCATTCTCATTGTATTTGCCTTCCTAAAGGCGAAAACTCGCACCAAGCAGAGGTTGGAAAGACGCAATTCTCTGAGAGCGTCCGTCCGCTCCAGCAAGCAATCAGTGTATTCTAATCAACAAGCAATTCAAATAGACCGCGTGGACGAATACAAGCAGAAGCGTCGGCGTCCTCCCTTGAGATCTGACAATGGTATTATAGATATCTCTGGGGTCACTTTGGATTCCAGTACCGACACGATTGACAAGATAAAACACCGTCCAGGGACACCGAACTCCACTTTGGATTATTCATCTTCCAAGCTTGAGAGTTCCAGTTACTATGACAGTGACTTGAATTATTATCCTCCAAGACTTGAAAATGAAATAACAAACATATCAGCAAAACCCATGTTTGATACAGTGTTAAGAAACGAAATCGCTTATGATGAGCGAAGTTTGGACCGTAGTATGACCGAATCTCCAAGAATCAGGGTTTTACCCAGGAGTTACGGTCGCACAGGCAGCACAGACAGTGACTTGGACCAAAGGACATTAGAAAAACCCAAACCCAAAGAAACTGCCATGTAAAATTGTACCTATATTTTCATATGTATATAGAGCTATATAAGTAAACCCAGCTGCGGTCATAGAAACAGTGGCTGGAGTTTAAGGTTTATGTCGCAAAGAGAATGTTCATTTCCATGGGAAAGGTGACGTCATGGATTGTGATATTGTTATCACGGAGTCGCATTAGCTTTGTTTTAATATATAAAGGCATACATTTATGGATTTCCACAGAGTGTGATGGCGCCAAAATTTGCAAACGATGGAAATGACCTTGTAAGTTGTGAGAATGTGATAGAAGTGTGTTTTACTTTATTTTTCAATATTCATAAATTTGTAAATTGTCCAATTTTTACCTCAACTGACTTCTCAATCAGCAACCTTATGTCGTCATCCTGCACCTATTTTCACCTGCCCACCGATATTCATTCCTTATGGAAAATCTGTAGGCACGTTGTCCTTCTAGGTATACGAATTTTTGTGCCAGAAGAAGGCTATAAATCATTTTTCTAATTGTCGTCTTTTCAGTCGATTTACCAATTTATGCAGAATCACAAGGAAAACACGCTTGTTGACCGTGTGATCTTTTCCCCAATAGATAATGCAGTTTAATGTTGTCCATTAATTCTTGCGTATCCTTTCCTATTCCTGACGTTTTAGCTCTGCTGACCATAGGTCGCAGAGCTTATGCGATCACTCATGTCCGTCCGTAAACATTTGCTTGTCAACACAATAGCATCTGTAGTTTCTAATTTAGCCTCGTGAAAGTTTTTGGACATATTGTATATATGAAAGTCTAGTTTCCATCAGTTATGGGTGGCGTCACCTAGTGGTTTACGTAGTGCACGGACGATAAAGGGAAAAATTGGAAACCCCCTTGTGTTTGATTTTTCCATGGATTCTTCTGAAATTTGATGGAAATGTTCTAGAGGCGATCATGTATAATCATAACAATACTTGCGGGGCCATCTATGGGTGAACGGGAAATATGACATCAGTTGGTAAAATTGAAGAAATGCATTACCTTGAGAAATTATCATGTATGAAAGTTCAATATGACTTATAATATGAGTGACCTTAATCTACTTTCTCTAGGTCACAGAGGGAATGCATGTCAGATATGATTTTCTGGTGTTGGTCGTTGCATCTGAATTTCTGGACACACATTCATATACCAGTACAAGAATATTATACACACACACGTCTATGAGATGTGGAGTTGTCGTGCTACTGATGATAAATACTGAAACTAACATCATAGGTATCAAAAACGCATTATTGTAACAATAAATTGAGATGAAACTAAAAACCTTACACCAGTTATACATTAGGTCAATAGTCAGATTTTGCCAACTTACCAGTGATCCTGACCTGCTTGTCAAGGTCATTATGCACTGTAGAAAAAAGACACTACATTCAATATGTTGATATTCTTTCGCGCGCCTTATTGAATAAGGCGCATGATACCAAATGTACCACAAATGTGTATCATGTGGAAATTTGATGTCGCATAATATGGGTAACCTTAGTTAATGTCTCCAGGTCATAGAGGGAATGCATATCAGGGAATGATTTTTGGTAATGGTTGTCAGCAGAGTAGTAGGCCCATGGGCCTCTTGTTCTCTCGATTCACTGGTTGGAGACAATCTGTATATTTTCACCTTGACGTCTCAAGTAAAATAAGTTCAATGCAGTGTCTGTATGCATATCATTAATCCAAAGTCGGACAGAATTGACGAGGGCATACTTTGTCTCCATTCATGCTTTTTATCAACTCATTGTGGCCAATCGCCCTGTATTTTCCATGTTTGACTGATATATATAGGCATAGATAAAGATAGCCTGGTAGGCTGAGCACTGTCACAGTCCTTGTATTATATACATACTTTGAGTTTCATTCTTGGAACTTGTGACAATGACCAAATGTTCCTTCAGTTGTTAATTTAGATGCATATGCAAAACAAAACTGGTCAAAACGCCACCAACTAAATATCCGTGTTAAAGAGTATTTAAATTATATTAGCTGTTAACTAATGCTAACAGCTGTTGGCTAAAATAACTCACGATCATAAAACAAGATATTTCTTGTAATGATTGTGATGTGGGTCACGTGAAAAAATTATGCCTGTCTTTAGTAAGATGTAACGTTTCGTCTTGCGTTAAATGCGACCTTTTCAACATTTTATTTGCAGAACGCCTTTATAATCCAGAATTCTTTTATTATTTCATGCCATTGGTAAATATGGATAAGTGTGCGAGTACTGAAGGAAATGCTAAATTTCATGCTTAATTAATCGCTTCTGTGACTTGCAGTTACGTAAAGATACGATGCGAGATATATAAATGGATAGGGGTCATAGAATTTAAACCATCGCACGTATGTAACCATATCTCACCAAATGCCAGGTGTCGACATGGTAACAAAGAATGACGTTGTTTTAGATCATGTAAATGCTGTATATTCAAGTTTTTTTGTGTAAATAGTGCTCATTTTTGAAATTTTATATTTGAACTTTAAGTGGTGGCTTTCCACTCAGAAATGCAATGTATTATAGACACAATGTCATGGTGCCTAAATGGAATAATCGGTGCAGACTGCCAATGAAAGTGAAGAACATAGCCTTCCTTGTCTGATCTTACTAATAGCCTAAAATGTATCGTTGAATCTTGTAACTGGCAGATATATTATACATACATACACACACACACACACACATATATATATATATATATATATATATGTGTGTGTGTGTGTGTGTGTGTGTGTGTGTATATATACATGTACGTACACACGTGCATAAAGAATATTTAAGAATGGCCCGCTCGCTATAATCAACATCAGTGATGGATGAAAGTGTAGTTACCCTGCATCTTTGTGTTGAATATGGGTCATTGATCATATCTTTCATCCGATTATATGACCTCTACTGTGATGAAGGTGCTATATATTCCATATTGTTTACTTGTCAGAGACAGTGGGACAAAACCATGACCACCTAAATAGCGGCAATATGTTTGCAAATGAAACTTTCAAATTTGGAAGATCAGCTATGGGTACAGAGGCCTACGTCTGCGTCCAGAATTCAACTGTAACTATAACTAGTTAAGTTTCAGTCATGTGTGCAACACATGTAAAATACCATGCAATAATGTGTACATTTATATAAACGACTTTATACAAAATAAAATGTTTCAGTACATGATACAGTCACTTTCAAGCTGGCATTATGATTGTTGTCATTGTCGATTCACACAGCAATGTGAATTGCAGTGATGTTTCAGAGGAGGTGTGACACACATTGTTACATCCTTTACTCCAAATTGGTTATCTCAGTGCTATGAGCATTACATTTGTAAAACCTTAGCACTTGTAACAAACAAACAAACAATACTGTTTATTTACGACTTGAAATAAAGATGTGGAGGTGGTCCCTTTTGCACATATGCCTATGTAAAGAGGCTTAATTTTTATCAACCATTACTCAGGTATCTTGTTTGGTTTTGGTTTTGGTTTAGTTCTTTGCATAGAAAGTAAAAGAAAAATGGAAGGATCGTTTTGTGATGTAACAAGAACGTTGTTATCAGCACATTGGATCAGGCTTTAGTTGACACCGGAGAACAGGTCATTACCATAAAAGTAAACACGGTGTGGGTATGTTTAGGCCTACTTGGGGGACGCTGCTGGTGATTTCCACCTGTTGTGATAGTCTGCCATTGATTTAAACATTTTATTCGAGAAGAATACAATCGGGAAGGAAGACAGAGCCCTGTCTAGTTTTTTTTTCAGACAGATACGATTTGAACAATCCAACTGATTAATGAGGCCTATCAATTGGACTGTTTTTGTAGGATACACAATTTTGTGGTCAATACAATCAAATGCCTTTTGGACGTTCAAAAGGAGCATTTCAACATAGTTATGCTGCCGTATACAACCTCGTTGCGAATGAAGTTTTGTACGAAAATCAAACTGGTACCTGCAGAATAAGTCCAGACAGATATTGTGTTGTTGTGAGTAAGATAAACATCAGGGGTTTGATTCTGTTCCTTCAATAAATTTGGTTGAGGGTTCAAGACCATGAGTCTAGACGGGAGTCGAAGCATAACAGGTCTAGACCGTGCTCTACTGAAAGGAGGGAGAGGATGTCTGCTTCGGTTCCGGTCCCAGTTCTAAATTCTTATTATAAATAGGCCTATTGGTGAGAGTAGACCTATATCGTTATGAACACGACTTCCTGGACGAGTGACACAGTGGTGCTTGGTAGGCCAACACACTGGTGTGCATGCCCATGTGCTTCCTTCCTGCTTGATGATTGCTCAGTGGACATCACCTGTGTGAAGGTAGTTGGGTGGTCGGGTAAGCTTCTCTGGTGGTCGAAAAGTAAGAATCCTTACTTATACTGCAATTACTAAAACGTTTGTGTATTCGTTATGTAACGTTACCTCTGGACCACCATTGCCAAAAATTTAAACTGCAGACACTTCCATGAAGTCTCCACAATGGGCAGGTTGAAAAAGGTGTCCTTGAGATCCAAAGATGTTGTCCATTCCTGAGGCCACAGGGCCACTGCCAGTGACTGTGGAGTCTCCATTCTGAAAGATGGAATCTCCAAGTATGTGTTCAGTGATGACAGGTCTATGACCATACCACAGTCTCTGTCCCACTTGGGCACAAGGAAGAGTAGGTTGTAGAAACCTGGCAAACAGAGATCTTCCACCGGTGTTCTTGCTCCATAGCTTTTTCCACCTCTAGGAACACCGAAATATTGGGCTTCTGCATATGGGTTGTGACTACTTGGGTTTCTGGTATAACTAAGGCCTGTCTTCCCCACAGGGCAGCAAATAGCCATGGGTATTTAAGACAAAAGAATTGTCTGCAATAGACTCCCATTGTGAGCAAAAGATGGAAGTACAACCGCCGACTGGGTGCTATGAGATACCTGTAGGGGTAGCATAGGGTGACCATGAGTCTAAGTGGTCTGGTAAGGGAGGGTCAGGAGCCCTGAGGCTTGCCCAACGTCTTTGATTTGCAGAACCACTTGTCCTTCTCAGATTGCTTTCCGCTCCTCCTGGGTCTTCATGATGCTGGGGGCATGGCTTGAGCTGGAGGGTGAGTTGGCAGGGTTTCAGAGCCATACTTCAGGGCTGTGGTGGCCAAAGATAAAAGCAACTGAACAGAGTCAGTCAAGGCCTTAGTTCTGGAGTGCTTGGTGGAGAAGACCCAAAAGTCCTGCACTTGCCATCTCTCCACCATCACTCCTCAGAACAGGGTGCTGGAAAAGAGAGGCCCCATTTGTGCTCAGCAAAAGATCAGGTCAGGCAACTTCTAACCCTGGAGGTAGGCATCCCTGCATAGCAAATGCAAGTTCGCCTCAAGTGTATCCGCCATCCTAATCTGGTGTTGATTGCCTGCAACAATGAAGCCATAGGCAATGCCAATTCAACAAGAAGTCATGATCAAGCCAGTCCCAGACTCCCTCTGAAAACTGCGCTGAGTGCTGGAGGTGCCCCAAGAGGGACTTCAAGGCTGCCAAGAATACATCTGAGTAGGACACCATAAGAAAGAAGCCCCTGGCATCCTCCTTGAGTCTCTGAAAGGGGTCCATGGATGGCGAGATGGTCTTCAGCTGCCAAGCATCATACTCCTTCCAATTTAGATGCAAAAGAAAAGACAGCAAGGAATAAATCTGCTCAGGCAAGGAGTACCACTTCCCCTGGACATCCAGTTGGGGGAGGAATAACCCTTGCCTGAGATAGCTGGATGTTGGCGGCTCCACAGGAACCTGGGTGCCGTGAATCCTAGTTGAGGGGGGTTTATGACGTGCAGCCTTCAAGGACAAGTCCTGGCAGGACATGGTGACAGCCCCTCACCTGTCCTGCAGTTGGGCAACCAGAGCCTGGTAACCCACCAGACTCTGAATGAGGGCTTTGAGGTGTTCAAAGCCCTGGGGCAGAGCTGGGGTAGTATTCATGGGGGCAAAAGCTGGTTCTGCCTTCGCCACAGATGCTACGGGGCTCTGCAGGTTAGAGCTGGCCTATCTGCTGTCTTGTATGCAACCATGTCTTGTTATGTCCTGTGTTACCTTCTCTTGTGCAACAGGGATTTGTTAAGGACCAGTTATTCCAGTTGCTAGATAGGGGAGACTGGGGAGATTTTGACAGGGGTATAATGGGATACACTTCCTAAATCAAATGGGTAGAAATGGGAAGAGCTGGGGAGGAACTAGGACAAATTGTCCAACTTCTCCCAAAGGCCAATTCCTGTGCTCTCCTGGCACCGGGATGAGGTGAAGGGGGTCCCAACTCCAGATGCAAGCAGGAATTTAATCGGTTTGCATAAAGTAAAGACATCAAGTATGCCCCATGCTATTTACAGCTGTCCTATTTCTCCCCATTTGGCCTTCCATGACCTCATCTAAAATATCTTGCATGACACATATTTGAAAAAACTAAATGAATTTAGGGTAAAAAATTATTGCCAGCAAGGTTTGTACCTGACACAAGTGGACTTGTCAGTTCAATATACCAATCCGGGTCTTCTCTCAATGATAAATACAGAGCTTGATCTGCTTCAAAGGAAACCACTGGACTAGGTCCATGGGCTCCAATCACTTTTTCATCAAGCAAGTGCGTCTCTGGATTCCATTGGTCAACATTAGTGCAAAGGCATTTTTGATTGGATGTTACAGCCTAAATTGTTCGTGATCACTTTCTGCATTATGTTAATGGCAAGCATGGCTTAAATTAACAAACTGATCATGGATCATGGTGTTTAAGCACACCTTAAAATAATGGAAAGGTCTATATCTATTCTATGATAGAATAAGCATTCAAGAATGGTCAGTTAAAGGAATGCCACGAACACCAACAGTAAATCAAATTCAGTCATCCAAAAATTACTGAAAAATCTAGGCATTGTCTGTGACTCTGTTTCTGTGAAACGACTCGTTAGTTGAAAATACTTAATATAAATATATAACATTTTCATTTCAACTGGATTCCGGTCTTATAAAAAACACCTAGCGCTATCTCATTAAGATAAACTTCTATAGTGCTGTATATTATAATTTTACTCTGGCCTGCATGTATTTTTTAATAAACCTGTGCATTTTTTGTAGCCTGGATTTTCCCTGAAATAATCCTTTTGTGGTTATACATGTTACAAAATGAGCAAGCTTTAGATGATGTCACATGTGTTCATCAAGATTTAAGGACAAGAAAAATTCGGATATGTTGGATTCTTGAAATGTAGATGAGCAAAACAGTATTTTAGCTGCTTTACGTTACTTGTTATTGTGTTCCATCAAGCTCATGATTTCATTTTTAAAAAGAGGCTATTTACTATACTTTTAGTTAAAAGTATTGCGAGTTGGTGCTTTTAATAGAAAAATGGCCATTCCTTATGTACAGTGTTTAATCTTCCCATTTACATACATATTTACATCTTGTTTGCGCAAAAGAGCAACTCTCCATTACTGTTTTTGACAGGTATATACAAATATAAACACCATGCGTACATACATACATAATGTGTTTATATATATATATGTGTATATATATATATATATATATATATATATATATATATATATATATATATATATATATATATATTTATAATTTACATATAAATTTCTGTAAAATTGACTGTTCACTACACTTTAATGAAAATGACAAAATCTTAAGGCTTTTACTCTAACGGTTTGAAAACGAATGTTATACACCATAGTTTCATGGAGTTTTCATTTTTAATGGCCATTCAAAACAATATTTATTCAAAATTCATTTGTATGACCTTTGCACCTCTCTTTTTATTTGTCACAAGTACCTGATCACCACAGTTTCTTCTGTTTTTTGTTTTTATCTATTTTCTTTTTTAGTTTTTGTCCCATAAGAAAAAGGCTTATGCCTATGAAAGCCTACTAGGATCACCAAAAGTAAATTAAAATGTCGAAATTTCACTTAAAATTTTTGAGCTATGTTCTCAAAATTTCGATTTTTAAATCTCAGAATTTTGTGATTTTTCTTGAAAGTTTGACTTTAAAGTCTGCAAAGTTTCAAAAATTGAAATTTTGAAATTTTATCTTGGTTCCAAAGAGAGTGTCTCTTTCTGCGATTACATACTGTGTTAGCTTTCCTTATTTCAAGATTTTATCGCAAAATATCGAGCTCAAAATTTTGAGTTGTTTTCTAAAAAAATTTCGCGATTTTTCCAAAAAATTATGTACATTCTCTCTCGATATCTATACTTTTAGCTCCCTAAATTTTGGGTTTCGAAGATTCAAAATAGTGAGTTCTTTTCGACAAATTTTCGACTTTAAAATTTGAAAGTTCCTTCTCGAAATTTCGAATTGTAAAGCTTTTCAATGAAGCTGAGCTTTCGAGAATATAGTCGAATTTTTTATTTTTATTACGAAATTTCTAGGAAAACATCAAAGCATGGAGTTTTTGAAGTCGAGAAAAATCTATATATGCTTAAATTACACACACACACACAAAATGCACAAGCCCGTGCACAACACTTGAATGTAAATGGTATTTAATCTTTTAGTATCCTAAGTTTGAAGGGAAGAAAAGCTTACTCACTACTTTCTTTTTTCTTGTTGTTTCCAAAATTGCCATTCATGGCATAAAACATTACCTGTAAAATACTAATGGGTACTTGACCTGTTAGGTCATGTCTCTCCAACGATTATACCGCCATCTTTACCAGGCAGCTGACCTCAGGTCTTGACCTAATTCACCAGTTTATCTCTTTTGGCAGCCATTTTGACAGTGGATTTACTTTGGTCTCAAAAAGACTGTCTCTCTCCCTGCACTTACACACTGTGTTAGCTTTCCTTGTTTAAACGGTTGTGTTTCGTATCGTAAGCTGCAAATTAAGTGAGATTCTTTTTTGGGGGCAGAACAAACAAACGCGTGTCACACAGGCCACTTTGAGAACTCGGTTCTCCTTTCTCACTCCCACTTTTGTGACTCATGGATGCACAGCCCCTTACACTAACAATGGTGGACATGGGCCCTGTTAAACCAAACCGGGATTCCCCTGGTCACTTTGATGGCTAGTTGGGATATGCCCCCCTAATGTTGGGCATGCATGAAAAAGACGTCGGGGTACAAATGTAGCAAACAGAATACTTGTGATGTGTGCAGGGGATGGCCACCATACACGTGCATTGTGCTGATGTTCAGACTGCACAAAAATGGGCCCAGGGGCAGAGACAGCGCCAGGTGACTTTTGCACCTTGGCTACCTGCCTTGTCCCCATTCATGGTACTGCCCCATGTGTCATCTATTCCTGGCGTGCATGTACACCTATTTGACCAGCTCGTGTATCGCAGCACAGAAACAGTCATTGTCGTCCCCATCCTTACAGGGTAGTGTCGTACAGGATGACTCCACACCACAGCAGGCAACAGCTAGTGTTGGCACCTGGCCCCGCAATGATGCCCTGTGAGACGGGAACCATTGTACAACATAGCTCAGCACTGTTACACAGGACTATAGTGGAAGCTTTTTCACAGGATTACCTAACATTTTTGACACCAAGTATGATCCAGACTTTTGTGGCAGCATTGCCAGCCCACTTCTAGACAGGGGCGTTCACTGACACTTCGATTGGGTTGTACCATCACTGCCTCCTGATACTGCCCTGTGGAGCCCTTGATGAAGTCTGCTGTGTGTGTTAGCATGCAGCAACAGGTGCAGTCTTCCATTTTAAAAAGATTGGGACAGGGCTTGCGTCACAAACTCCAGTCTAATTTGGCTAAATTATTTGAGATGGCAACAGGGGAGCAACATCGGAAATCATTGCAGGTACTTTTCTTTCCAGTGCACCGGTACATCCTGAAGGACAGTGACAAACAGGCAAGCAAGTGGTATTAGTTACGTAACGTTACCTCTCGACCACTATTTGCCTAGACCTCTGGGTCTGGGTCAAATGCCCAAGAAATTGAGTTGAGTTCACTCAGTTGATTCCTGAAAAACCTGACAGTTCTGTGTTATTATATCTCACTGCCTGTGGAACTGGGGGTGACTCCCGGTGTGTATGCTCCCTGTATCATCCTTCCTCTTTGGGGCACCATCACTGGTATGCCTTTGGAGTTGAAGCTCCATGAAGTTTTGTTCACACTCACTGCTTTAAGCATGCCCTAATCAGCGGAAATTCTTTTGTCAGCAGTCTCGGGATGAAACCTGATTTCTGTGATCGGATACCACTGAAATAGTTGGGAGACAAGCTGGTCAATTAGCTTGAAACCTAGATTTTCAAGATGGTATCTTGGCAAATGGATCACACAGGAGGGAAAGCAGTGCACACCAGGCTATTGCCTCCCTTCAGAGTCAGGCTATGAGTGTTGATCCAGTGACCACTCTGTCTATGTCCTTGTTCTTGTCCTTGTTGGATCGTGGACAGAAATTGGATTCATGGAACCATTATATGGCAGCTTGGAATGACCATCCACACTGCTATGGTAGTTGCCTGCAAGAAGAGAAATGGCTACTCTTCTAGCAGGCATGGAGGAAGTCAGATAGTGAAGATGCCAAATGCCAAGGAAACGTCTGACTCTGTTGATTCCTTGCTTATGACTCCCCATGAGAAAAAGCATAGACCTACTTCAGTTTGTCCACAGTCTCATGTGGCTGACGGGAAAGAGCGTAGACTTACTTCAATTCATCCACAGTCCCAAGTGACAGATGTCTTGACACCTGAAACCCCATGGGAAAGTAGGGTGAAGAGACATCACAATCTGAAGTCAGAAAGCTATATGTCACCTCATGGGGATCATCAGCACCCATCTTTACCCCAGAAGGCACACACTGTTGTTCTTGGGACTTCTGTGGACAAGGGGTTATGCTAGTTAGTCTACCCATGACTACTGAACATGGCATCAGTGGTACAGTAGATGTAGAAATGGCTGTGCTGCAGTATGTTTCTACTTCAGTTCAAGAAAAACACAATTTGAGTAACTTAATGTCTTCTGATTTAACCAAGTGCAGGTTGTCAAGGTTTAGTTAGTGGTTCAGTTTCTAATGTTTTCTAATTTCTGAGCCAAATGATAGTTAGTAATCTTGATAGTTGTGCTGTACACAAGTCACTTGGTAGTTTGAACAGAAGCACTGGTAGTATTTTAGTTACTCAGAATCATTCTTCTTTGGGTGATTAATTTGTTTTTTATGATGGAATTCAGGTCAGTTGAATATAGATGCTTTTTTCGTTGTAAATCAACCTTGTACACCAGATATTTCTATGAGTCTACCTGCTTGTGTTCATGTTTGGGATACAACGCATAGTGAGTTTACTTGGAATACTAATCATCAGGTTGTAGGATCCAAGTTATATAATGAGGAGGGATATAATACTCTTGTTCCTTCTGGATTCCATGTGGTTGCTGGACATCAAGTATTGCGATCAAGAAGTTTGAGCTTTGGTTTTCCTATAGGTTTTCAAGGTTCAGTCCTCCCTTCTCCGGGTAATAGGAACCATTCAAAGGCACTAGAGTTCCCATTTGACATCAATAAATCTATTGATACTCAGTTGAAATATGGACCCACTTTGGGACATTTTTTGTCTAATCCATTACATTCATTCATGAGCATTCTTCCTGAAATGCTGCTGAGAAAAAAGGTTCGGTTAAAAGGCATGTCATAATGGATTTATCCTGGCCTATCATAAATCCAGGCCTATCAGTTTTTCTGTCAATGATGGGGTCCACAAAGATATATACTTGGGGAGATGTCTGTAGTGAATTTACCTTCTTTGAATGACTTACTGGGAATAGTAGTCTATCTAGGTCCTGGTTGTCACTTGTTCAAATGCAATTTGTTCAGAGCCTATCGGCAGATACCACAATGTTCTGCTGATGTCGGTTTTCTCATTTTGGCATGGTGTGGAGGCCTTTTTCTGGACAGGATGTTACCATTTGGGCTCAGATCTACACCCCGGATTTGTCAGCAGGTAGCAAATGCCATTGCATGTTTTTACAGAGCTTCAGGTTTCTACATTGTTAATTACCTAGACGACTTTGGAGGGGCAGATACGCCAGACAGAGCAAATGTGCCTTTTCAGACTTTACATGATTTATTTGTTGAATTTAAGGTTGAGGAGGCTGTACACAAAACTGGTCATCCTCCAACAAGAATGATTTTTTAGGTATACAAATTGATGCAGAAAATATGACCGTTTTGGTTCAAGCTGAGAAGATAGCAGAAATTCACGAAAGTTTGACTCTTTGGTTTGTAAAATTTCAGCTTCTTTGAAAGATATTCAGTCATTGATCAGGAGGTTACAGTTTATGGCTAAATGTGTCTATTCGGGACATATATTTATATTTTGAGAATGTTAAATCATCTCAGAACTTTAACAAACGTAGGTAAAAATGTTTGGATATCATTGCATGGAAGTTGTTTTGAAAGATGTGTAGTGGTGTTAATATTTTATGGAGACCTATGTTGGGACATCAATTATATTCAGTCAACTTGGTCCATACCAGATTTTGTCATTTCTACAGATTCGTGTGTGTGTCCAAGTCTAGGTTTTAATTTTTTCCCCATCTTTTTAGGAAGTAGTTTAATGTATTCATTCAGGACATAGTTTTTATTTTGAGAATGTTGAATCATTATAGAACTTTAACACAGGCAGGTACAAATGTTCAGATGACATCAGCTGGAAGCTTTTTGAAAGATGTGCAGTGGTGGCGAGACTTTATGGAGAACTACAATTGCATATCAATTACTGTATAAGTGGAAACATTCCAAAGGCATTTAATTTCCCGAATGGAACCCCTCAGGAAAATTAATTCCAGGAAATTATGGCCATCGTACTTGGCTTCAGACTGTTACAGGCAGTTATGAGTTGGGACACCCCTGCCGCTGTATGCGTCAACAATTACACAGCAAACTGTGACGACATGGTCTAAATCATGTACTAGTATAATAAAAGAAAAACAAGAAGATATGATGTTCAGATTGCTTAATAAACAAAAAAGGGTTTTGATGATTTTGTTGTTTTTTGTTTTTTTGGGGGGGGGGTGTTTTTTTGTCTCTCATTGCGATTCGGGAAAATAAAAACAGCAAAATTTCATTTGGAACCAATCCGGGAAATTTTCTACTCTGGAATATTTCTACTTATACAGTATATTTCAGTCAAGTTGGCCCATGCCAGATTCTGTCATCGCTACACATTCCTGTTCATCGCGGTGCAGCGGCAATTCTTGCACCTTGGGCCAGTTTTTTAATGTATCTTTCCCAACGTTTATCACAGATGTAGGTTTAGATATAAACGCCCTGGAGCTTTTTAAAAAATTTTCCATTTTTTTATTTTACTAACACTTAGCATGTTGGGCAGCCTACTTGATTGCATTTTTTTTGTGCTTGCAAATCCAACATAGTACCTTCAAGTATAAAGAAATTTTTTATCAGCAAGCACTTATATATTCGGAGCATGGTTTGTAAAGGTGGTTTCTTAGTAGTACTCCAATGGTTCAAAAACCCAAACCAATTTGGTAAATATGCTGTGTTGATACCTGTGCCTATAATACCCAATTCTGTCTGATGTCCGCATTTAGCTGATGTTAAATTACTGTGTCACCTAAAAACTGTGTCAGAGAGATTAAATTTGTTTCAGTTTTTAGACAGACATTTAAAAATATCTTGATTTGAATCCATTAGATTATACTGGTCATAGTTTCAGAAGGGGTGGGGCTACTTTTTCATAAAGCATGCAGTTATTTACGCTCAGGACATGCCTTGATTGTGGATCACTTTATGCAGCAAGAGCTTGGCCCACCTTGAAAGCTGAACATTAAAGAACCAATGCCCTAGTCGCATATGATGTTGGTTGAGGTAAAGCAAAAAAATTTTTATATATGTATATATGTTTCCAGTTTTCCGACTTACCTGGCCACAAACAACCCAACCTCAAATTGTTTTATGCTGTCTGGAAAATAAATCCACCCGACCTGCCAGTCTTACCACAAACCAACTCACTGGTTTCTGTATCAACCTGTTAAGTCAAAAAATCGAAACTACTACGAAGGTCAATAGTAGTAGCTACTTATTCCTAAGCTACAGGTGAGGAAACCAGGCCAAAGATACTTGCTTCTCTCATGCTACAAGCGAGTTTATGCGCCAAATGTAGCACATGCCAAAGATCAACTTTCAATGGGCGTAATTATCGAGATATGGGAACATGGCGCGGTCTGCAGATGTACAACAAACTCAATGGTTTCCTCTGAAACTATTGAGCAATAGCACCAAACTTACATAAATATTTCAGTATCTTGGCGAAAAGAAAAAAAATCGCAGATTTTAGTCCGTATGGACCATCATGAGATTGATTAACAATGCATAGAATATTCCTGGTTAACCACTGAAAGAAAAACAGAGTGGAAACTGCATGCAATCGATGTTAAAACGGGAAACTCGTGCACCGGTATTACCAGTGCACGAGTTTCCCGTTTTAACATCGATCGCATGCTGTTTCTAGTCTGTTTTTCTTTCAATGGTTAACGGGAAACTACCGGTGCACGAGTTTCCTGTTTTAACATCGATTGCATGCAGTTTCCACTCTGTTTTTCTTTCAGTGGTTAACCAGGAATATTCTGAATATCGAATGCATGCAATTTTTACTCTTTATTTCTTTCAGCGTTTAACCAGGTACATTCTGAATATTTTCAAAATATCTACCGTCGATATGTCACTACATTTCAGCACTTATGTGACATGGAAACGTAAAAGTTGGTTTGAATGATCGACATCAGCATGCTTGTTTGTTGAAAGTGCGCACTGTGCATGCGTGACCACATGCCTAGACTTGACAAACTTATTTGCATGACCTCTGAGCCAATCAGCGCCCTAAAGCAAGGGGAGAATCTCGCTGCCTTCTAGTTTTAGTTTTATACCTCGAAGAAAGTAAATCTATGGAAGATGACGTTTGGTGGGCGGGAATAAGCCAATAGGAAAGCAGCATGATGATATTGACATGGTTCTGACTGTTACCGAACATGCCTGGAACCAGCAAGAGAATTGTACAAAGTTTGAGGCAACAAAATACATAATTTTACCACTGTTTTGCAGATTTTTATCAGCAAGTGTATCGGAAACAATTGATTAGATGTTTATTTGGAAGTCTGTAGAATAAAATCATCACATTTGCGCAACAAAGTTGTTTCTGCAGCAAAATCTATGCAGTTTGATTGAGATGACCATACAATGTGTTCGTTGACATAAATAAAGTTCCATGTGGATGCCCCAAATATCGTGTTTATATGGCGATCCCAAGATTGAATTCAGCATGATAGACAATTAGCCACCCCCCCCCCCAAAAAAAAATAGCAGATTAAATAGTATGCATGTTCCATGATGGAAAGGCACAGCATATTTTCAATAGTAGCGGTACCTGCATAGTATGCATGTTCCTTGATGAAAAGGCAACTCAACCCTTCAAGATAACAAAACAAACAAAAACAGAAAATGAAAAACCACGTTACCTGCCTATGTGGAAATTGACCTACAGATGGAAAAATCCCTACCTGGAATGTTTCGAACCTGAAATTCGGAAACATAAGTTTGTTTGGTTTTTCTTTTTTCTTTTTTCTTTTTTTTTAAGCTTTAAGCAGCCATACCATTCAGCGCATACATGGCTGATCAGATTCAATTGCAAGGCAACGAACTGGAACAATAATGCTATAGTGCTCAGGTTTCGCCTGTGAACCTCCTGCCATGACCAAAGAAAATGCCAAGGAATTAGGATGTACCCAAGGAGGTTTGGACCCTACACCATGAGTACCCCACGTAGCCTTTGATCAACTGTTCACTGACAAGAAGCCCAGCAACAAAGGGATATGTGTTACTGATAGTGTTTTGCAACGGGTATTGAAGACAGCCATACTACTATTCAAGGTATGTCCACCAGGGATGTGGAGCCTGTGTCAAGACTGGTATGCTGTGGGGATTTACCACAAACAGTTTGCCATAATTTACTGTTTATGTAGCAGCTGGAAATGTCCAAGGCAAGATTGTTGTGGTTTTCCTTGGAGAATGCGAAGAGACTCACCTTATATTATTACAACAGGCCATTTGCTTGCAGACCACTTATCTTAGCCAGTGCTTGGTGCAGCAACTGTACCCTGGTCTGATAGCCCCAACTCTCACGATTTCTTTGATAAAGAAGCCATGAAAGCAATTGCAGAGGAGACTAGGAGAGAGACTACCCTGAGGAACCAGTAGGCTTTAATTAAACATGCCACTAGTCCCAAACATGCCCTTGCCCAAAGTAAAAAACATGGGGCAGTAGGGGCTGTGGTGGAGGCAACAGGATGAAGTTGAGGTCAGAATCACTGTGATGGCAGGGGTGGTGGACGTGGTACAAGAGCTGCTTCTGCTTAGTCATCCATAACCAGCCGAGCCTGATGGTTTCCTCCAGTCTATAGGGAAGGAGCCATCCAACGCTCATAGATGTTGCCAATACACTGATGACCCGGACATTTTAAGTGAGTTAGTGGAGGTTATGCTCTTACTTTTATAAACTCAGAACCCACCCACCCCCCAACTTTCCCATACCCTTTTAGCAAAAAATTAACAGGTTGCCGGCTTGCAGATTACAGGAAGCAGTGGATCAACTTTTGTCCAAAAGGGCAACAGAGATAGTACACAATCCACAGTCACCAAGGTATTGCAGTCAGTTGATTTTGGTCCCCAAGAAGGATGGCGGCTTACATCCGGTCATAGACTTGAAAGCATTGAACAAGCACCTAGTCATTGTCAAGTTCAAGATGGAGACCCCAGTTTCCATACCCCCGGTGATGACACAAGGCAATTGGGAATGTCCATCAACCTGAAGGACACGTTTTTATATAGAAACAGTGGGAAGGTGTGGGAAATATCTCTGCTTTGTGGTAAACGGAGTGACTTACCAGTTTCGGGCTCTTCTATTCTGCCTGGATCTGGTCCCTCTGATTTTTTTTAGTTGTGCAAGTAGTCCCGAATTATGCACATCGCAGAGGCATATGTTTGCATATTTACCTGGACAACTGGCTGCTGAGAGCATAATCCTGGTCTATCCAGAAATAGGATTCAGCCCTGATAGTGATGATTTGCATGGACTTAGGTGTTCTCGTGAATTTTCCGAAGTGAAATCCCAACCCGACACAGGACTTCAACTTTCTCAGGGTGTTATATCAAACATTCCCATTCAGATGCTAACACTCACCAGACAGATACCACAGACTACAGGAGATATTGATCCTTCTCTTAAACCACAATGCCTCACAGGCCAAGCAGTGGAGAAGTCTCAATTTGCTTGACTTCCAAGTTCCCAATGGAATGCTATGCAGCAGGGTTGTTCAACAGTGGGGCAGAGAGTCTCCGTTATAATTTATTCCAATCAGCCAAGAAGTGAAACAGTCACTCCATTGGTGGCAGAACCATAAGAATGTCCTCAAAGGTCACTCATTACAACCATTAAAGAAAGACATGGTGATGTTTACACATGCATCCCTCCAAGGACGGGGGGAGTCATGTGTTCTACTCAGCAGTATGTGGCTATTTGCAGCAGCATCTGAGAGATTGGCTGGAGCTGGGCGCAGTTCACTTGGCCCTTATTCACTTTCACATTCAAGTGCTGGGCAAGCAAGTGTTGATAAGGTCAGACAATTGCAAGGCATTTGCATTCATCAACAAACAATGAGGGACCAAGTCATGGAAACGTCTCCTGACTCAGCAGATTTACTCCTGGTGTCTTCAACACCAAGTACAGATTCATTGCACTTCCATTGCATGGGCCCTCAATCTGAGGGCCAACTTATTGTCACCCAAGCACCAGGTGATGGGCACTGAATGGTTGATTCATCCTCATGTGACACAAGCTATGTGGGATCTGTGGGGCACCCCACACATAGATCTCTTTGCAACAAGCCAGAACTACATGCTACCAACCTTTGTGTCCCCATTTCTGGATGAGAAAGCATGGGGGAAGGGGAGGGGGCAGGTTGATGTGTTCTCAATGCATTGGAGCAGGATGTGTTCATATGCCTCCCTGCCAACTCCTCTTCTCCCAAAAGTACTTTGAAAGTAGCTCCTTCGTGGCCTCAGAGGCCACCTTCGTGGAACTACTAGAGCTCAGTCTGAACCCTCTGAGGGCTCTTCCAGACTAGAATGCCCCACTTTGCCAATCAGCAATGTCAGTGCTCTGCTAAAATCCAAAAGTTCTTCATCTTCACGCATGGTGGCGGTCACGGAAGGCTTTGTTGCTTCCAGTCTTTTGCACAAAGTGGCGGCACAAGTCCCGAAAAGAAAACTTCAGGCCACTTCTTTGATAGTGTATGAGTATGACACCCAGTGGTCTTGTTTTTCGAAGCAGTGTCAGGCCTAGGATCCTAAGACTGATCCCTGGAAGGCCACAGTTAACAACATAGCAGAGTTCTTACATGAATTCTTTGAACTTGGCCAACAGGTGCACACGATAGCTGGTTATCAGTCTGCCATATCCTCTACTCTTGATTTAAAAGGATACAAAGTTGTTTTGACTTCAGCCCTGTCTAAACCCAGTAAGTGTTTTTGTGTAGATAGGCCAGTTCGCCATAATATCTTTCTAGATTGGGACCTATCCATTGTGCTGCCGTGCTTCGATCCTATGCCTTTGAGAGGAGACAAATAGACCGAGTTCTTTCTCATTACTGTAGCCTCAGGAGCTAGAAGAGGAGAAATACATGGACTGGACCATTTAAAGACTGAGTGGTTTGACGATGGCTCTAAGGTTTACTTAAAATCCAATCCATTGTTCATGGCAAAGAACCAGGCTCCAAATAAGCTGCTTACGATTTTCCAGGGTTCTTTCATCAAGGCCCTCTCTGTTAATAGGGAGTGATCCAGATATGCTATTACACCCTATCTGCTCTTTGAAATTTTTACTTGGACCGGTTAAAATCCACCAGGAAAGGTAGGAATCCTTTGTTCTCCCTCCAAAAGCTAAGAAGGACAAGATCCATGCCAACACAATTTCAAGAAGGATAATGAAGGCTATTAAAGTCACTTATATAGCTGTGGAGAATGTCCCTGAACTTCAACAGGTGCATAGGTTCAGAACAGATGACGTTAGGGCCATAGGGCCATCTTGGGACGCTCTGAAGCAGGTGTCCTTTAACCCCTAAATGGTCAGACCGGTCGTTGACAATTGGTAATCACATGATTTTATGCTGGGCTAACACTAGCTTAGCCTTACTTGTGTAAACAAATCATAAATAATCACCAAACTTTACACAGACATCTGTCGTGTTTCCTCCAAGAAGCACATCGATCTATTTATGTATACTCCCCCTCTAGCGTCTCTGCTTGTCATTCAGGGGATTCCTTGATGATTCCCTTGAGGTATGTGACATCACATAGAGGGCAGCATCCAGCACCAGTTTAGCTGCAGGTGTCTGTCAATTATGTACAACTGGCCAGGCTATTAACCTTATTCAGGAGTGGGCAGGGGGCATCATTAGAGGAGGGGGACATTGATGTCGATGTTGGGTGTGAGGATGTAAGTATTGTGTTTATAATGAGGCTGGAGCCCACAGAGTTCAAGCATATCAAGGAGCCATGCATGATACATGTGGTTCTACAGTGGCTCCCACAGACAGTCATTCAACTCATGCAGCTGAACAGTCACTCAACCGTTGAGTCAATGCCTGCACTTCCGCTAGTCTGTTTTCCTGTCAACCTTGTGTTTATCAAAAAACTTTATGAACATGACATTTTGCTGCGGCCCAGTAATGGAACCATGCAATCAAACCTAAACTATTTCTCTGCACTCAGTTTACTCAGGAAGGGGGGGGGGGGGAGAGAGGAAAGCAGCATGGGTATCAGATACATAGTAAATATTGTTGTCTGTCTCAAAGATTGTAATAGGCATCCAATAGGGAAACCCTACTTTGTCTTTTGCACTGAAATAAATTACTATAATTGCATAACACTGTATGCATGCATGTCATCTACATTTGTAAACTACATATCAGTATAAGGCCTGGCATATATGATTGTTGATCCAATCAAGTTTTGTGTCCATGGCAACAGATTAAAAAGTTTAAAAAAACAGCAAAAAAAAATTAATAAACATACTGCAGTGTTGTTTCATTTCAGTCATGTTCTTGCAGAATATTTAATCAGAAACATAATCTATGAATACTTGTGGTGACTAGGTGTTATGCAAAGTAGCTGCCTCTTACAGGTTCTGCAGATCTATGTAAAAATGCAGTTTTTCCAATTTTTAGCCAACTACAATCAATATTTAAACAGTTGCTATGGAAACAGGTCATGAGTTCTATGTTTTATTTTCAAAGTTTACTTAAAGGGTGTATCTCCAGTTATCCAAATACCATGCATATTTGGAGAAAAAAAGCAGCTTTACCTAAAATGAGGAAAAACTTTGCTCTCTAATTCAGCAAATTTTTTTTTTTTTTTTTTTTTTGCCATTTATGAGTGTTTATAGTCGTCGCCATGGCAACCAGTCATGTGACTATTAGCAATTTATTGCACATAATGAAACTACGCATTCCAGCCATCACAATGATATATACTTTTGGTATGCTTCAAAAGAAAACTGTTCCCACTGCACTGTGTTCAAAGAAAAGTGCTGCTTCCATTTTCACTGGGAAAAAATTAAACTAACCCTTTAAGGGTTAACGACATTATGGCAGCCTGTTGATGGCACTCCCATTTGATATCCCTGATTATTACGTGAGGGATTTGTCTTGTATTGAAGGGGATTTGCTTACATTGACTGATATCCCTACTCCCTCAATTTGTTCACTCCAATCAAAATTAGATTGCACTTATACAGTGTGATACAGGTGCTCAAAATGTTCACAGCCTGATATTTGCCTTTCAATTCTTTCTTGATCTTGTAGGAGGCATTACAATCATGTCAAGGATTGATTTTTTTTCTGCTAGGTTTGTTAACCCACGAACCCTTGTTAATGTAACAGGGTGTCTCTTCGGTAGAGCTAGGTTACTTTTTTGCCTTTTTCTTGAGGAGATACTTCCCCCCCCCCCCGGGGGGCTAGAATGATCACCCACTTCCATCCTGGCGGTACCTCTATAAGTGTTCTAGAGATAATATATTTTGCCATAAATCTGGAAAATTTCACTTAATTTTAATATTTATTTATACCACTTACCAATAGAACACATTGAAGCCCACCCAACCTGCCCAAATCAGATCATTTTTGGGGTAAGTTAGCCAAAAGGCAACAAACCACGATTATAAATCTTTCTATTTTTCATATTAGCATTTCTCACTCAAAAAAAAATCAGCATTTCGGTATTTTAAAATTTCGTTAATAACATTTAACAGATAGAAGTGTCAAAAAAACATAAATGGATTTTAGTGATATGATTCCCAGCTCATAAATTATTGAGAATTGATAGACGAAACAGCACCTGGATGTCAGCTTTATGCAGGTGTATGACGTGCTCTGGTGAGAGTCACATCATTGTCCTTTCTCAGCATATTGTTCTCTCCGTTGCGCAACCAGCTGGCCAATCATAACTGAAATCGCAGGGACAATTTTGGAGCGGCACTACTACCACTAGTACCAGCACTGGCAGCAGCATTGTAAGTGCCTGTAAGGCTTACTGCTTCATGCACAGTCTCACAAATTGATAGAATACTGACGGGAAGGAATACGTATTTCGGTACTTGGACATTTGTGATTAACTGAAAAACTTAGCCATGATCTGTGAATCAGGGTAGTTCCCTGTTATGCGTGATGATCAAAATAAATACAGGTGAAATCTGATTGGACTTTTATAATTTACCAATAACCGTGATTGAGTTCATTATTTCATTATCGATAGGAATCGGCCACATGGCTGGCAGCGATACACCGTGACAAATTTTGCTTGAAGACGCCATTTTGATTACGTCACGATTCCCTTCAATCCTACTAAAAAAGAGGAGTAACTGGAATCGTTCCGGAACAATGTTCCGTGCCACTCGATTCGCATTCTGGACGTGCGGGACGTTCTGAACTGTGAATCCAGCAGCACCCTGTGGTCTGCAACCAGAAGAATAACTGATTAGGTCAAGGCTGGAGGTTACAGACCACAGGTGTGATTGGCTGGTTGCGCATTGGAGATAGTCGTAATTGTGAAAATATTTGTTTTCAGCATGCCATAACTTGTATTTAAATAAAGTTAGCTAAGTCAGGTTTGCTGCATCACAGAGTTGCTTTATTGGTGGTCATATAAGTGCACTGTGCTCCAGGCCAGGTGGAACTTTATGGTGGGGAAGGAAAATGCCGTGACCCCTGCCCACAGGCGCTTGTCTACGTCACAGCGACGGACTGTGGGCAAAGAAAATTTTCTTCGCCCACAGTCGGTCGCCGTGACGTAGACAAGCGCCTGTGCCCCTGCCAGCAGAGCACAGTTCATACACTTGTACCGTTATACAGCTGACATCTAGGTGTTGTTTCGTATTTCAGTGATCACCAACTGACGAGCTGGGAATTATATGACGAAAATCCGTCCGTGTTTTTCTGATATTTTTATCTGTTAAATGCCGTTAACGAAATTTTAAAATACCAAAATGCTGATTTTTTTTTTTTTTTTTTTTTTTTTAAGACTGAAAAATGCTAATATGAAAAATAGAAGGATTTATAACTGTGGTCAGTGGCCTGGAGGTCAGCTGCCTGGTATAGATGGCGCTGCAGTGGCCCCGGACCGTGAGTAGCACAGTCAGCAAGATTCTGGTGATTTTTAATCTTTGGAGAGACAGGACCTAACAGGTCAAGTATACGTTAGTGTTCTAGAGGTAGGTATTATTAATGAATATGAAAATTAATATAAATTTTCCATATTCACATCAGTTTTCAGTTCCTCATTCCTTGCACCTACCTTTTTTCATTTTTGTTTAAGCTAAAACATTTGTTCACAAATGTTTCTCTTTCTAATCAATCAGACCAATTCCAATCAAAATGAGTTATTATGCTATTTGGGGGGCTATATGATTTTGCCAAAAGTGCCCGTTAGCTACCTTTCAATATGGGCCTAATTTGACATTCTCGACTTTTACTTTTCAAAAAAGATGCGTTTGAAAATGTATGTTAGAACGAGGCTATTTCCACATTGCAGTTTCTGTAGCTTCAAATTGCGTAGATGTGAGCAAAAATTTGGGTAACATGGCGGAAAAATGTAACATCGGAAACAACATTCGGAAATATCTATTGGGTGCTTATGCTGAAGAATAGGAGCGTTTACAATTTGCAATTTTACGTGTATTTGGCTGAATACACAACCCAAGACACAAAATTCTTGCGGGCTAGAGGGGTGTATTCCCATAAGATTCTATGTGAAAGTAACATCCAGTAGGTTGAATAGCTTTACAACAAACGTTATCAACTTTTCAGGAATATTTTAACTGCATGCAACCATGCATTTACCACAAGAAATTTGCTGTTTCTAGTTAGAGTGGTTTTAAAATTACAAAGGTGCAAATTACAGTGTAAACTAATGGAAATACACACACACACACACACACACACACACATAAATCTATATATATACATACATACACATATATATACATATATATATATACGTATATATATATATATATATATATATATATATATATATATATATATATATATATATATATATATATATATATATATATTGCAGGCTAGAGGGCAAATTTTGTGTTTCTAGGTTGAGTGGTTTTAAAATTATAAAGGTGCAAATTACAGTGGAAACTAATGAGTCACTAATGGGAATACACACACACATACACACACACACACACACACACACACACATATATATATATATATATGGAATACACACACACATACACACACACACACACACATATATATATATATATATATCCCAATAGCCTACAGAGCCCTATACTGAGAATCAGAGTCAGAGTCAGAGTCAGAGTCAGAGTCAGAGTCAGAAAACGTTTATTTGACAAAATATAATTGTTATGGATACAAACAGTATGTAATATTGCAACTCAAAAGTACATGACAGTTAGACACGTTGGAATACAAAAATTGATGAGTGTCTGGATGACCCCAATTAAGGACCTGAGTCCGCTATCACTGGGGCCACCAAAAAAGGAGGTAACTTAATAAACAAACTGATTATCACAAAAATACCATGAAATCCATAAAGATACTAAGGATGACTAAAACATGTACATACAAAAATTATTATTAGACAGGAGTAGAATCAATTATTACATACATAACAGTTTGGCACAGTGCATATATCTTGATACCTGTTAATAAAATATTATTTTGCATAGCTTGATAAACCAGAGTAAGAATGTGTCTCAAACTTCTCAGTTATACAAGATGGAAGGGTTTTGATAAGGGATGGGACATAGTATCTTATACATTTTTCAGAGGTAATATTGGTGGGCCTAGGAGGAGGAATATTTTCTCTATTTCTGGTAAAGTGAGAATGACTCTGCACAGGAGTTCTATATAAATTACTAAAGTATTGTGGTAATTCGCTTTTACAATATCTATAATAAAACTTAATTGGTCTCAACTGAAAAACCTCAGTCACTTTTAAGATGTTTAATTTTTTAAAAAGTGGGTCTGTGTGGGCATTAAATCTTTCTGAACACATAAGGCGTACAGCTTTTTCTGTAAAAGGAAGATCCGTTCGCATGAAAAACCCCAAGCAAGGATAGAATAATTGATATATGAATAGAAGAGAGAGTTGTAAACTAGTAACAGAGCACTAGCCGGGATGTACTTATGTAGTCTCTTAAACATACCAATAACTTTAGATAGTTTATTTGCTACTTTATTTACATGAGCATTCCAATTTAAATTTTCCTGAACTGTTAAGCCTAAAAAGTTGAATTCTTCCACTTTTGAAATTAGAATATTAATAATTTTTAGATTTAAAGTGAAATTTATTCTCCTTTGGTAGAAATGAAATAACATGTATTTGGTTTTGCCTCTATTTAATGATAGTTTATTTGCTGCAAGCCAGTCGACTACCTTATTCAATTCAAAATTTATGTTTTTTGATGTGTCTTGTTCATACGATTCAGTATTGACATGAAAAGAAAGGCAACATAGAGGGCTAATTAAAGTTGTATCATCAGCATACTGAATAGATGTGAACTTGGAAGATGCTTTGTGCATGTCATTTGTGTAAATAATAAAAAGAAGAGGTCCAAGTATGGATCCTTGTGGAACCCCGGTTTTGATAGGAAGTGGTTTGGAACAGATATTGTCATATAAAACAAACTGTGATCTATTCTCAAGGTAATTGCTAAACCAATGTAAAGCAGTGCCGATGATACCATAATGTTCCAATTTTTTACAAAGAATGTGATGATCCAAAGTATCAAAAGCTTTAGATAAGTCCAAAAATATACTTAACGGCAGATTACCATGGTCAACAATTTGAATGGTTCGGTCCAAAAACTCCAGAGCAGCTGTTTCAGTCGAATGCATCTTTTTAAATCCATGTTGGCTGTTATAAAATAGTGAATTTGTTGTGAAATAATCATATAACTGACAATAAGCTACTTTTTCAAAGATTTTTGACATGACTGGGAGTAGAATCCACATGAACCAGTTGATTTTGACCTTACTATTAGTATAACGGGTACTATCAGTATGAGTGGAGATGTATAGGCTTTGTGCTTGGTGGAGAGGAAAGGTGAAGTGGACGGGTGACAAAATATGATGTGTTTTTTTTCTGCGTCCTTATATGCACACTAAGATATTTTCAAAGGGATTACGGGGCTCTTGGCTGGGGTTGAACGCGCAACGGTGGGAAGAGACGGGGGGCGGGGAGAGGGAGTGGGGCTTTTGTGAGCTGCAAAAAAATGTGTTAGGCCTAATAAAGGGAGCCAACAGTCCTGTATCTGCGGCAAAAATAATAATAATAATAATAATAATAATAATAATAATAATAATAATAATAATAATAATAATAATAATAATAATAATAATAATGTTTTCTAGGATCCAAAAATGTTGATGTGGTCATGGGGGGAACAGAGAGAGAGAGAGAGAGAGAGAGAGAGAGAGAGAGAGAGAGAGAGAGAGAGAGAGAGAGAGAGAGAGAGAGAGAGAGAGAGAGAGAGAGAGAGAGAGAGAGAGACCCCAATGCCACAAGATGTCAGCACGTCCTGTACATTGTTTTACATACCCGCCAGATGGCGGGTGCATACAATAAATACAGGTTGGGATTTTTGTTCCTGAAAGATCAGCGTGTACTTTCACAATTGCGGAAAAACCTGCAGCTGTGCACAAGCGGACAAAATGGCTGAAGCAGCGGAAGGAGTAGGAACAGTAGAGTCTGGCTTTTCGATCAGCTCAGCTATTAAAGAAGGCGACCATTACTATGCGACATCAGCAAACGAAGATATCAAAGAGTTGGCCAGGACAATGGTAGCGGTGGCCGATGTTCTTCTGAAGCCACGGAAACCGGAAAAACGCCTCAGCAAAGTCGTATGTAAAAGTACCGAACCAAAGCTGGACCAGGTCGACTTGGAAACTGATGCCGGAGTGGTGGAGGTAACCAACGATCGATTCCATCATCATTTATCAACACTTGTTGATATCTTACAGGAGGTGCTTCGATTTCTTGAGACACCAGCGGGCAACTACTGGAGTGAGAGAATACGGGAGCGAGAAGGGGTCCTTCGTGGCTTGCTGAACTTGACAGGTAAACAGTGGTGACCGCGCCAATTGCCTCGGTCACCTTCAATCAAAATTTTGTTTTACACAGGGGCAACCAGCAGAATGGTTTTCACCATATTCTGGTCAATACGAACCCATTCATACTCACCGGCATAGTCACTGTCCACCGAAAATGCTGATTAGGGTACGGGAACAAACACCCTCCCCCCCTCCCCCCGCCCCGCAGTTTTCATGTTTCAAACATCTTTTGCTGCCGGACGCTAGACTTGCACAAGTCCCTGGAAATCTTCTGGATAAACACATACAGAAGATTTCTACCAAAATCTCCCAGAAAGTAGGCATTTTAAACAAGCTAAAAAGTTTCCTTTCAATCAAAGTCCTCTTAATCCTATATAACTCATTCATACTTCCACATTTGAATTATTGTCTTCTTGCATGGGGATACAAAGTAGATAGACTTTTCTCTATTCAAAAACGAGCAGTGCGTATCATAAATAAGGCTGATTTTAATGCCCATTCAGAACCAATATTTAAAGGCTTGAAGTTACTAAAACTTCAAGACATATATAAACTACAGCTCCTAAAATTTCATTACAAATTAAAAAACGAGACATTGCCAGTGTATTTTAGAAACTTTCCACTTTTTCAAAACTCAAGTATACATGATTATAACACAAGAAGAAGGGGCAACATATTTATTACTAGAACTTCTCGTATCTATGTGGATCAGTGTATAAGGCATCAATTGATTCATAATCTAAATGACACACCAGATATGATTAAAGATAAGGTTAGTACACACATTATCCTAGGGTTTTCAAACTATATGAAAATTTATTATCTTGAAAAATATGAAAATGAATGTCATGTACCAAATTGTTACATTTGTAATTCTGTAAGGGTAAGGTGATTTTTTTTAAAGCGGAGTGATTTAAACACACAAATAGCATGTTCTTTCAAAAATTTAAATGATAATATATATTCCATCAGCTGATATAGACTTTCAATGAAAATTATCTGCATAAAGATAAATTAAGAGAAATTAAAATGTGGGTGGCTTGTGTGATAGCGGTCATTATATGACCTTAACACAAGTCTCCCAAATCAGTATATGTATATTGTGATATATCTCAAATATGTTTATGTATAATTTGACTATTTCTGTATCTTGATGCAATGTATGTATTCTGATTTGAATAAAAAGATTCCTGATTCCTGATTCCTGATTCCTGGTGCATGTCCCTATTTTCCCATCCCGCGGTCCCACCCAGAAGTGCGATACATTTTCCCCGCCACAAAGTTAACTGAATAATATTATGCCAACTACACGGTGTTATTTAATATTAAGTAGGTCCTACTGTTATTTTTTTTAACTGGTCGACACTCTCGCCGTGTCGGTTTCAACAGTAGCAGCTATTGAGTCCTAGTCAGTTCTAATCCCATTATCATTGCGATAAGGCTGAGTGGAAAGTGGTCTTCGATGAATGCATGGCTTGTCAATGGCCAGTCAAGCGAGACAAAGCTGACCGTCTCCATCCGGCTGCCGACACCAGGGACTTGTTAAACTTGCACAAGCCCACTCTGGACTACCATTGATTCGATGGGAGTGACGTCACAACATCCAGGGTTTCGCGTGATCTTAGAAGTCAAATCAGTGCCACATCTTTTTTATTTTTGCATTAATACAAAATGATCCACGTCATGATTTAAGTTTTGTTGAGTAAGACCTCTACATTTCTATGTGGCTCTTTTGTCAATTTAAACAAAAACTCTTGCCCTACACCCTATGCTTGGGTACTGGTCTGCACATTTTTCTTGATTGGCTTCACAAACGATGGTTCCTCTTTTATTTTTTCTAAAGATTGGTTTTGTGTTATAATTGCCATTAAATTATAGTGGTAGAGCTTGTTGCTGCAGTAAATAGTCCATAAACACACTTTATCGCAGTTACATACTGACAAACTTTCGACATGATAAACACAAGCGGGAGCGGTATTTTCACCCGAACCATGTTTACCTGCGGCTGGCATATTTTACTCTCTTTCCGTGAAAAAATTGGACCCTCTGCTCTATTGTATGCGCAGGCTGGTACAGTGGTAGTATGTTATCATTCTGACCAATTTACAGCGTTAAATTTTGTTTCTTGCTTTAATAAATTGTGCTTCATCGTCACTTGTGTTCACACAAATGTCACCCATCTTTCAAGCCAGACTTCACAACACGAGGCAGCGAGTTATAGCGAACGAAACAGCGGTAGAAAAACTTTTTGATTAGACAGCGAACACCATGTGATCGATCCTGGGCCACTGTAGTTTCCGACTAAAATAACGACGCATCTGTTTGTCTGTGTGATAAGAAGCACAGTGCAGACCACCCGGAGCTAATCATCTGGAGTCAATGTTATCTGGTTACATGCACGTTCCACGCCAATTTGCTAGGTGACTTGAAGAGCCTACCTGTATTGTAACAGAATAAGGTTACGACGTGTGTTTACTTAAAATTTTATTTTGCAATGAATTTGATTTTAAGTAAAATACGGAACACAGTCCAGTGAGACTTCAGCAAGTCTAGCCGGACGCATATATTCTATATTCCAAAAGAGTTGTCACAATCCACTCTCTCGATCCCTGCCTAAAAATTGAGTTGTCGGACGTACTTTAGCCCACTTAGACCATTTTATTCCTCGCAAAACGTCGTAGGTAAATTAATATCTTTTCACAGGCAGTACTGATAGATTATCATTTTAGTTGGTATTGGGCAATCCCAGTGAAATACAGATGTGTTTTGCATGCTCTGTTTTTGGGTTGTTGGCTGAGCCATGACACTGAAACCGGAACTGAAACTTTCTACCAGAAATAGTGCGCGCGCTTACACAGGTGGCTGTCATGCTCTGTTTTGGGGTTCCTTGGCTGAGCCATGACACTGAAACCGAAACTGAAAGTTTGTACCAGAAATAGTGTGCACGCACACACAGGTGGCTGTCAAACACTATTACAGTGACAAGTGTATTATTTTACTCTTACATTTGTTCCAAAATGTTAATTTTTGCCAAATTAAAATAAATCGAAATGCTTATCAGTCACAGCTCATTAGATGTGAATATTATACAAACAGATCGAGATAAGTTGAAATGGCATTTCAATCTTTATAGTTTTTAAGACAGTGTTCTTAACTAGCATGAATTTAAATTTTACCATTTGCATTAGATGTTAATCCCCAATCCTTATGTCTGTAAATAATTTGGAAGCCAGAGGCAATTGTATTTGGATCTATTTGTCCAGAACCACTTCCTAGAAGTCATTACCCTATTGAATGTTTTAATGATTCTGAGCCTTTCAGAATAATATTCTGGCTGAAACATTTTTGCTCAAAAAAGCTTTATCGACGATCATTTTGTTCAGTGCAAGTCTGTTGCCCTGGGTATGTTTCATGAACAGAGAAGCCAACTGTGCCTCATCATCAGGGACAGTCCGTAAAACTTATTGCAATTCTGACCAATTTACGGTGTTTGTTCCGTATTGAAGCTGAGTATTTTCTTATATATTCTTTGTTAAATATGCTCTGCTCCTGATGTTCTCACTTAAATGCCCTGAAAATGGCATTTTGACTCTTGACTTCTCCGCATGAAAAGAATAATAACAGTAAGTTTGTTTTTGTTCATTCATGAGAACTGGATGGGTAGATATTTGCAGTATATCATTGTAAAAAGATTTTAAGGAAAATACTGCTTTGTGTCTCAGAAATCCATCCCAGTTTATTTAATAAAGAAAAAGAAAAATGACCGTAAGCTTTTACCTCCGGTTAGGACAAAGAACAAAATGAGCAAACCGCTGTCCATCAGCAACAGGGCGGTACATCCTTCTATTTTGTATCATGAAAAGATACTTGAGTTTCATTTGAACTCTGATGATCAGTAGATTTTTGCCACAATTATTGGAATGTACAGTATTTCCGTTAACCCCAAAATGGGGGGGGGGGGGGTATATTACCCTTTCAAAGGCTGAAATACCCCCAGAGAAAATTTTGAAGGGTCACAGGGTTTGTTTATTTACATGTAAAATTGGTGAAAATATGGTCTTCTCCCCTGACTTTCCCTTCTTGTGTCCCCTGAAAAAAAAATCTTAACGGAAACACTGATGTAAATGAGCATTGTAATTAACAAGGCATGGATATGACCTTATCAAGTTGGCATGCATATTTTTTCTCATTGTCTTTTGTAGCTGTTGGGTCTGTGATTCTGTCATTTGGATTGATGTACCTGGCAAACAAATACCTGGCTCTCTCCAATGATTCCTACAAGGCTGAACGAAATTATATCACCCAATGTCTTCAAGATATTGAAGGCAAACAGGACTTCATTGGTAAAGAAATATCCAAAGCAGCAGAAATTATACAGGAAATTATGCAAAACATTCAAAGGGGAGCCCTGTATGACAATATCAATTTACGTGCATTGGAATTTGATCATATTATATCACAAGTTAAAACGGAGGTAGAAATATGCCAAAAAAAGTTGGATGAGATCGAGAGCACTTTGTTAGCAGTGAAGCAGAAAGTGCATGCGCGTAGGTGGTTTTATGCTGGTGTTAAATCTGCTTGTGTAGCAGCAGCAGTATACGGGATCTACAAAATCTATGAAAAGGAGAAAATATCAACCGTGACAGCTGTTGGTACCAGCCTAGGTGTTCTTGTCATCTGGTCTCTCACGACCACTTCAGATGGAAGTGAACTTTTTGAAAAGTTGATTTCTTTGCAGTATCAAATAAAAAGAGGAAATCAAAAACTAGATGATTTGAGAGATCGTTTAACCTGCCACGAACAAGCATTTGACAAACTTAAAAAGGCAAAAGATGACCAAGTGAACGTTGGCAATCGATTGAGAAGTATTTGACATGATATATGTATTTTAAATAATTCTGTGATCTCAGAGTAGGTCTTAAGTTAAGTATACATGTACACATTTGCAAGTGCAACTACCCGACTTCAGTGTTCCCTGGTTTTCTTGACAGTAAGTGTCCAACAACCTGCTGCTGAAAAAGTGTAGTATGAAAACCTGTGTCACAGTGAGCATGCTGCACAACGCAACAGTTTGGATTCACACTGTCTTTTACAAAAAAAAAAAAGTGCACATGACTGTTATCTAAATACATAATACATGCTCAAAGATGAAAGTACCGGGACTTACACATCGGAATGCGAAGAATCATCATGTTTACATTGACCTTTAGGTGTGGACATGCAAGATGGGTGTTATTGAATGGGCGAATGCAGACTTTTTGGGTGAAACAAGTACCGTTAAAGGTTCATTTTCTGTTTAATTGTAATACTTAAAGAGAATATGCGTGAATGTAATAATAATTAAAATTTTGTGCTGATACTTCCTATTAAGTAGGCATTTGTTTCAGTCATTAGATTTACAGTGTGTTGCTACTCTTAATTTTGATGGATACAATGAGGCGAGCGCACACAAGTAGCGTAATTGGTCTGGCCCTCCGTCCCCCACCCCCTGAAAATTTTGAAATCCATGACGTTGTGGTATGTGAGGCCCATTCTCCACCGATAGTACAGTGAATAAAGGGGTTTAAATTGTTTTAAGATGCTCGCTCCAGGACAATAATTTGTGTGCAATAAACCTACATGGATTCAGAGATATATATACAGTTTTGCACGTTGCTGACGGACTGAAAGAATAAGATATCGGGCTGTGGCAGTGGTGTTTAGCCCTGGTGCATACATTTTGGACATACTCTTGCTTTGTCAATGTTTGAATATCCTACACATGTACTGTGCATCCTATTAAAACTCTTAGAAAATACATTTGTGGTTTGCTGCACTCTGTGGTGGTATCGCACACAGCAATTTGTTCCATACCAATGCTGTTTTTATGTAACCTACATGTGCATTCTTAATAAAACTGAATGTAATCTTCTAACTGAAAAAGAGGTCAAGTTGTTTTCAATTGTCTGATAAGAAAGAGAAAACATCACAAAGAATTTAAAGAACAGAACATTTTGTATATTGGCCGCAGTGAAGTGACTACCATGAAGATAAACGAAACAGATGATACATGAACTCAATATGATCCGAACATAATGAACAGTCAACAACTTGCCAAATACAAAAAGACGGTAAAAAACAGAAACAAAATACAGAATGACTGAAAGAAAAAGAGAGGATAGAAAGAAAAAAGATGGGAAGAAAAGGAGATAACAATCCTGAAAATTCAGACACAACTGTAAGGGGTCCTGATAAAGGGGAGAATGCCTGACTCCATGTCAAACATTTCCGCGTCACCACCTCCCCCCCCCCCCCCCCCCCACACACACACACACTCTTCTTTTCACATCTCTAAATATGGTATTGTCTTCTTCCTTTTATAAGTTTGGCGGAATTTGTTGCCAGCTTAAGACAACAAAACGCAGAATGACTACATTTATTCACTTTTATTATTATAAATACTTTATTTTGGATTGGGTGCAATCTGGAGAAGGTGGTCAAAGCCATCACAAAGTAAAGGTAACTTTACATTGCTGAGAATTTATTGAAAATATCTTTTTGACAAAATTCTATGGAAAACAAGTTTTTCATATGTAAGAACAAGTCTTTAAAATTGACACTGGCAGATTATTCCATGGCACAAAACATACTTGGAATGACTTCGTGTAATGTTCTAACATGCGAAAAAATAGAGTTTGTCCACTATTGGAACGTTGTAGCGGACAAAGCCTTCTCGCGCGGCACACGCACACACATACAAAACAAGACGTGCCTGTTTTGGACTTATAAAAGACCTACGCTCAACGAAGTATTTATGTCTGGGTACAAACCCAGACATTTTGGGGGATATTTTAATCATTAAAGTGTGTGTGTCAACACACACTTTTCTGTTTTTCTAGGAATTCTTTCTTTCTTTTTCTTTCTTTCTTTCTTTCTTTCTTTCTTTCTTTCTTTCTTTCTTTCTTTCTGTCTGTCTGTCTGTCTGTCTGTCTTTCTATCTTTCTTTCTTTCTTTACCGGCAAATTTGTCCGACATTTCATTTGAAAAGTATTACACGTAGAAACTCCAAACTTGGCACAATTATACTTCTATAGATGAAGTCTGGCCTTTTTATGATGAGAGCTCACGCTTTTCAAAATTATGCGAATGAGGGCTAATTAAAGTTTTAAATCTTCAATATCTTATATACTATAGTAGATGTGGGTCCGAGTGTATAGGAGTTCGATTATAGCAAGGTAAAGGTCATCTCAAATATCAAGGTCATGTCAAGGTCAAAGGTCCTGTCAAGGTCAAAGGTCAATTTTAGGCCAAAATGTCATTTTTGAGATCAAAGTTAACTTCAGGTTGAGCTCATCTGAAGGTCAAAGGTCATTTCAAGGTCAAAGGTCACTTTCGATGGTGGCTTTCTTCTAGCCATTACTTGGTCAATTTTTATCCAATTTTGATCATGTTGGGCTCAAATTGTAGCTATTGTAACACTGCACATTTTTGAAACTACATGGGACCTCCAAAGGTCAAAGGTCAATGTCATTTAAACCTTTGAAAGTCTCATCAAGTCATAACTTGGCCAATTTCCATCTTATTCTAATCGTGTTGGACTCAAATTGGAGGTATTGCAACAACGCACATTTTCATAGGAACACGTAACCTCAAAAGGGCAAAAGTCAAGGTCATTTGGCCCTTTGAAAGTTTCCTCTTGCCATAACTTGGTCAATTTTAATCCAATTTGGTTCATGTTGGGCGTAAATTGTGAGTATTGTAACACTGTGCAATTTACATGTGACCTGTAAAGGTCAAACGTCAATGGTCAAGGTCATTTGGACTTTGAAATTTGCATCCAGCCATAAGCTTAATGTAATGTGAAGTACCAAAGGATAAAAGTTGTAGCATTTAATATTTACAACTTTTGAAGGCACCCAGACAGATTTGCTTTGAAGCAAATCTTTTTTTCTAGTTTCTTTCTTTTTAACAAGTAAATTTGTCCGACACTTTTCTCGGACACTATTATACATAGAAACTCCAAACTTGGCATGATCGTACCTCCATACACGGACTATGACCGTTTTATACAAAGGAATAAAGATGTTTAAAATTATGCAAATTAGGGGGCTTTTGAAATTTTAAATCTTTAATATTTTCAAAAGTATAATATATAAAGACGTAATTCGAACTTCTACTTGGGGGCTATTGACTAGTGCGCATCTAATGAATTTAAAACAACAGTTGTAGCAATTTAAATTGTGCTAATTAGCATCTGAAATTTTAAAACTTGAACATCTTGAAAACTATTATAGATAGAGGTGTCATTTCAACTTCTACTAAGAGGTTGTTGACCACTGCGCATGTGCTGAATCTAAAACAAAAGTTGTAGCAACTTAAATTATGCTAATTAGCAGCATTGGAAACTTTCAATCTTGAATATCTTCAACACTATAATAGACAGAGATGTCATTCCAACTTATACTAGGGGGTTGTTGACCATTGCGCACCTAATGAATTAAAAATAAAAGTTGTAGCAATTTAAATTAGGTTAAATAGCACCCTAAGAAATTTTAAATCTTGAATAAATTCAAGGCTATAATAGATAGAGATGCCATTCCAACTTCTTCTCCTGTGTTGTGGAGCAGTTGTACATTACCATACCAATATGCTTTGAAGACACACACACTGATTTGCTATGCAGCAAATCATCTTTTCTAGTTCTTTCTTTCTTTATGACCAGATTTGTCTGGAGTTTTTCTCAGACACTAGTATTCTGACAATCACCAAACTTGCCATGGTGACTCACCTACCAGTGAAATTAAGCACCTGGGTTGGAATTGTCATGATGTTTAAAATTATGCAAATTAGGGGCAATTAAAATTTTAAAAGCTCCATATGTTCCTAACTATTGCAGATAGACACAAAGTTCTAACTTACACATATAGGTTGAGACAACTGGTAAATCCAATAGCATACAAACAAAACTTGGGGAATTTTAATATATGCTAAATTCACCAAATTTCTCCCCAATCCACATGCAGGCCTTGAACTACTTGCCGTATGACCTATTGCTTGACCTCTATGGTGCCAGGCAACCATTTTGCATTCATAATTAATTAGCTTGAACCTGTCCCACAGGCAGCTTTCTATCCATGCATGCTAGGTGTATGCTTTTGAAGGTTTGGGTCTCACAGCAAAATGAATAAAATAAACAAACAAACAAACAAAAACAAACAAACAAAGACTCCCAACTCCTGTGTAATGAGGGTCTCAATAAAATACAGAGAATATCTTCTGTTGCAAGAACAGATCGACTGCATGCTGCCATATGTACCAGGCAAGCTATAGTTTCCACTAGAGCTGCACAGACCTGTCAGTGCACCATGACTGAAACTGGTGTCCTAGCTGGCCTGTTTTTGCCTGAGGCACTGTCAATCTGCTGAGCTTATCAGTCCCAAAGGAACACAGGCTCCAGACTTCTTGGCAGAACAAGCCTGAGTGTACCCTCTGTTAAAAATAGACTATACACAGAGCTGAGTCGGCCAAACCAAAGAGGGTAGAATTTGTGTCATCTCAGTGGACACTTTTATGTCTTTGTTTTCTTGTAACCAGTGAGATGAGGTCTGTTCTTCATAGCCAATACTGAGACAGTATAGTGCTTGTCTTGGTTCACAGGTACATGTATATGTAGTATCTTGATAGCTTCTGTTGAAATTTGTTTATGTAAGGAAGAAAGACAGTTTTGTATTGCATGTATACGCATCCCTTTGAATTATAATCTGTATACACTGTACATATACATGCACACATACTCATCCATACTCCCCAGATGGGCTGACCCCCTTAGGAGTGGGCACTTTTCTCTGGTCCCAAGGGTGCTCACTGCAGAGAGGTTTCACTGTATTAGTAAACATGAATTTTCTTTCTTTCATTTTTTTCTTTCCTTTTCATGACCAAGTTGGTCTTGAGATTTCCTAAAGCACTATTTTTGCAAAAACCACCAAACTTACCATGGTGACTGACCTAACCTGTGAATTTGTGTATCTCATTTGGAATAGTCTTGATGTTAATATTTTAAAAGCTCTATATCTTTCACAGTATTGCAGATACTCAAAATTTCAATGTGCATATATAGGTTTGTGACACCTGCCAATATAATGGACAGTATAAGTTATGTAGAATTTCAAATAATGCTAATAAGCGTGTTTGAAAAATTTGAAAGTTAAATATCTCCAAAACTATTATACCTAGAAATGTCATTTCAACTTCAATTTATAGGTTTGTGGCAAAGCCCCATCCAATGAACCATGAGCCAAGGTTGTAGGATTTTAATTGATGCAAATAAGGTAAACATGCAAAATGTAAATCTTGGAACTAATATAGATAGAGGTGCCATTCCTACTTCAATTTATGGGTGGTGGCAAAGCCCCATCCGGTGAACCATAAACTAAAGTTATTGGTTTTCAATTTATGTAAATTAGGCAAATACACAAAATTAAAATGTTGAATAGCATCAAAACTATTATAAATATTAGTTTCATTCAAACTTCATTTTATAAGTTTGTGACATGGCCACATCCAATGAACCAAGAACCAAAGTTGTAGTATTTTACTTAATAAAAAATTGGGCTAATACACAAAATTTAGATTATGTTGAACAATGGCAAAGTGTAACATTTGAAACTGTTCTCATTTTGAAGGCACTCAGACAGATTTGCTGTGAAGCAAATCTTCTTTTATAGTTTTGAATAACCCTTTTAGTGAATTAAGTATTTTTGCTCACAGAGGCACATTTTTATTTAACAAGGTGCGTTAATATCGGACGTGACCGTTTTCAAACTGCATTATTTTCTGTGATTGAATTCTGTTGAAATGCAGTTGCAAAGGTTATCTGTTTGTTGGATGGGACTTCACTGATTGTAGTGAACTTCGTGCCTCGTTCCTTCCAGCCGGCAGGTGGAGGAGCACTCCTGGCAGTTCCTGCCACCTACTGGTAAAAATAAACACTAAGTACCTCTTGGTGACTGACCATATCAAGGAGCTGAAAATAGGACGTGCATTTACGTTTTTTTGTGTGTGTGTTTTTTTTGTTTGTTTGTTTGTTTTTTTTTTTTGTCAGTTATATGTACAGGACCTACAAAGTTTCCAAAACTTTAAAAAAAAAAAAAAAAAAAAATCAACAGTCAGTATATTGCTTTGATTTTCCGTCCACCGTTGTGTGTAATTGTGTCGACTTCAACACCGTTGGCTTTGTCCACTTCAAACTATGTGGGGATTCACTTTGGAGGGCATCTACCAAGTTCGTTCAAATGACCAGGGACTTCGGGAGTTTTTGTATATTTTTTTTTCTTTTCTGGCACAACCTGAAAATAAATCTGCCTGATTACTTGGTTAGATGCTTCCAACTCGCAAAGGGATACGTCTGGAGACTCCCAAGGCTTTAATTTGTGTAACAGATGGAGTTGTGATATTTTTTTATAATAAATTTTTGTGTGATATTGCTATTTTCGATTTCTTAAAAACTGTCTTTTAGGTTAGGCTAAGATTATAGTGGAATCGTGCCTTGTGGAAGGGTCAAACAAATTGTTCGCAGAGTGGTGTTGCTGTAGATCCCTGATTATTACCGAAATTTTCAGTTGGGTACTTGTCAGTTAATGCATACATTCCCACTGATTACAATACGAGTCAATGAGGATTGCAATGATAATTCACATTTTCGACATCTTCTCCAGAACCGCCAGCCAGATTCACTTCAACTTCGCGGGCATGTAACTTGGGTGGGTCTCTACCGAATTTGTCCGAAAAGTCAAGCTCAAATTATTGTTTCATTATTTTTATTTTTTGGTACGCAGTATCCATTAAAATAGACATTTCAAACGTGTCGTCTAAAAAACACGCCTTTAAAATCCTTAATTTTGTGTTCAAGTTTTAATAATTTTGAATTTCCAACGAAAGATAACGATTATTAGTTAAACGCAGCAAATCATCTTTAGATTTTGTTATGCCCATATAGTTCTCTCATAGACTTAGTGCTTTATGTGAGACGTCAGCATTTTCAATATTAATATATATATATATATATATATATATATATTATATATATATATATATATTATATATATATATATATATATATATATATATATATATATATATATATATATATATATATGCCACTTCAAATCACAACTTGGGGGGGGGGGGGGGGGGAGCAGGAAATGAATGCAACAGAAAGGGAGCGAACACCCTGAGCTGATCTAACCGAATACATCCCCACAAAATTCGAGCATGATCTGCTGGACGCTTTGTTGAACATACCACAGATACATGTTATTACCTTGCTGTAGTGCTATATCTTTAACAAACATGTCTCTTACTGATCGAAATGGATATCAACAGAATATATAAATATATAACTGAGCAACAGAAATTATACCCCCAAATAGTCTCAATGTGACCCACATATTTGATTTACTGACACATTTTTCATTCACCGTTTTGCGGTGTGCACTTTCACACCTGATACGTACGTATCTGTGCCATGTGAAGTTTCTTGAAACAGATACAAGCTATATATATATATATATATATATATATATATATATATATATATATATTATATATATATGTATGTATATATATGTATATATATGTATATATATATATATATATATATATATATATATATATATGAGCAAAAGAACTGATACCCCCTAGGTAAATAGTGTATGGATATCTCAATGACAATGTGACCCAGATATTTGATTTACTGACACAGTTTTAATTCACTGTTTCACGGTGTGCACTTGACACCTGATATGTATCTGTGCCATTTGTAGTTTTTCCATGGAGGTAGAAAGGGGCCTCCATGGTTTCTTAAAACAAATAGAAGAAAGAGAGCAGTTGTAGCTCAGAAATAGATAATATCTGAATTTATGGCTGCTGAGCTGGGTATATGATACGGAGACCTAGTTTTGTTACATATGACACACCCTTGATTTCGTACAAATATACATACGTGTGTGTGTGTGTGTGTGTGTGTGTGTGTGTGTGTGTGTGTTTGTGTGTCAGGATTCATGGAAATAACTTTTTAACCTGTGTATGTGCATTAGCGTTGCTTTTCTATTGACATGTAAACATTATACAGTTATTAAATGTAACAAAACAAAAAGAAAAAAGGGGAAAATCACTAAAATTGAGCAAATGGCAGCTGTCCCTTCTAGTGAACAATGCTGATAGAAGTTAGTTATCGGAGAAACGTTCCCTAAAACATTGAAGAAAATCCAGGCGGTAGTTTTGAGGAAATTAAAAAACAAAATGATAATAATAAAAAAAAAAAATAAACTGCGTGCCAAGTGTTGAACAAACTTAGCACTGGAGGGCGACCAATTGAACAAATTTAGCAGAGACCAAGGTAAAGGCCAGCATCTTTGAAAAGGATGTGGATTTCTGTTTTGCAGTGAACGACACGTGTGTAAACTGCTATCTGTGTGTTAGTCATACTAACATGTATTCTCGCCGATCACCGAATATTTTTTCAAATTCATAAAAAATCAGGAATGATACTGGTACAACGTAGTTAAGATCTTTGGTGGAGGCCGAGTCAAGTTACAGCACCATCAAGCTTGAAGATACCCAGCCGTCGGCTTAGTAGAAGAAATAAAATAAAATACCCCCTCCCCCTAATAATAATAATAATAATAATAATAATAATAATAATAATAATAATAATAATAATAATAATAATAATAATGATGATGATGATGATAATAACAATAACAAAACAAAAGCAATAATAATAATAATAATAATAATAATAATAATAATAATAATAATAATAATAATAATAATAATAATAATAATAATAATAATAATAATAATAATACAAAAAACAAAACAAATATTATCTTTAAAAAGGACAGCACCAGCTGTTGAACAACTGAAGTTCTAAATATACGGATGAGTGTGCCGTGTAATTTCAAAGTAATCGGCAGAGAAGTTTTAGAGACGATTTTTCAAAAACTCATTAAAAAAATCCAAATATCACTGGAGTGTGACCTGTCTAACAAGCTTAGCGTACATCACCACCAGCATTGAAAAGGAGTCAACCAACGTGTGTAAGAGGAAGTGGAGAGAGAGAGAGAGAGAGAGAGAGAGAGAGAGAGAGAGAGAGAGAGAGAGAGAGAGAGAGAGATTAGTCCAATATGACAGTTCAATGATAATATGCAAGCTATAGAGACTTGTCAGATAAGACATTTTCAGAATAATATGCAAGCTATTATGCTCTTCTATGGTCAGCGCTATTGGATATAGTGAACTGCAATTCAAAAGGTTCCCGTGGGGCATTTTGTGGTGTAATTTCCAGTTGTTGGACACGATTAATATCGTTGTATATATATTCAGATTTGCTGTGAGTATACAAAACCTGGGGAGACTTTATTATCAGTTTTCAAATATTACGAGTTTTGCAAGAAAGGGAAAAAATTGATGATGGCGTGCAAAGCAAACCCATGGGGTCAGTGAGCTCAAGAAGGAAAGTTAATGTGACTATTACATGTAGCTTGTAAATTAGCAGACGGACGCGTATGTGTGAATGAGGCATCGTGATATTGTCAATGCTTTCACCAGTCCATGTGGTTTTGTGCGAATTTGTCTCAGGCACAAAAATTTTACAATTTTTAATATGGCTGGTATATGGGTCACCTAATGTTGGAAAACAAATAAATAAAAACAAAAACAAACACAAAAGCAAAAGCAAAAAACAAAACAAACAAACAACAACGACAAAAATGAATGTCTTCAAATTAACTATAGACGCTATTCTGGTTTTCCAGTGTAGAAAAATTGGAGTGTTGTATGTATTTGAAAATGTTGTAAATTTCCAGCATTAACTTCAAATTAAATTTTAGACCTTGCTTATCTTCAAAACTACAGTGGGAATGTATTTGGGTTATTTACCTTTACGGTTGTCTTGACTGGACGTTCGCTTTTTGTTGCGCTTTATTTGTTTATTTTTCTTCAGATAGACATCCTCAAAATGTATTCCTAATGGTGATTTCATTCTTTCATGTTTGTGATAAATGTTATGATAATAAGGGAAATTTCTGACGGAGGTGCTTTGTCTAAATGCACACCTTCAAGTTTTATATGCCTGCGTTCAGAGCTGCATCTGACAAACGACTGATGACAAAAAGTACATGTGCTAATTATGGGGCTCATACTTTGGGATGGGGGGCGGGGGCGGGGGCGGGGGGAGCATGGAAACAGCGGTGTCTTTTCTGAGTACATGTCTCACAATTTTGAAAAGATGAAAAACAACAATTTATGGGCATAGGGAACATTGAAATATGTGGTAAATTCTACATGGATTCGTAGTTTGTAACAGGGCACGTCAGCAGGTAATTTCTGGGCACCACAAAGACGGACACCCTCACCCTCCCCCTCCCCCCCCCCCCCCCTCATTCGAAGCACAAAATTATGTGAATTTCAGTCCAACATTATGCTATGTAAAGAGTCTCTGTTTATGTGGGAAGGTGGAGCCAGGGGATCCTGTCCATGAACACTGAGAAAAATGTGTTCTTTCAAAATTGAGCTGAAAACGTACAGAGCCTATTTAATAAATCTTCACGATCCACGGTACGAAATCGATTTTACAGTTCAAGATTTACAGATATATTGAAATTTAAATTCACCGTTCAAGAATTATTGAAATGGTGAACCATGTTTCACAAGTAATAAGCCTTTCACGGTCACGGTTCCCGAGATTTATTTTTTTTATCCTCCCGCAGGGAGTATATTTTAATCCTCATGTCCGTCCTTCCGTCCGTCCGTCGGTAACATTGAACCTGTATCCGCAACTAGTCCCAGGACTTTCATTGGATCCCTTTCAAACTTTGCACATTCAACTGGCGTGATGCGGGCCATTGCATATTACCTTGCCGTGTCACTGCTTTCATTTTCTGATTTTAAATTATTCATTTAAATTTTAGAGATCCTAGGTAAATATACATGTTCATATTTATGGATGGGACCGAACTCGTATCCGCAACTAGTACCTCTTGATGTCTGTGTCCCAACACAGACATACTGTTTTCTAGGAATTCTTTATTATGTCTGTGTGCCAACACAGACTTATTGTTTTTCTAGGAATTCTTTATTATGTCTGTGTGCCAACACAGACTTATTGTTTTTCTAGGAATTCTTTATTATGTCTGTGTGTCAACACAGATATATTGTTTTTCTAGTAAATCTTTCTTTCTTTCTTTCTTTCTTTCTTTAGAGGCAAATTTGTCAGACATTTCATTTAAAAAAATTTGCACACAAAAACTCAAAACTTGACATGCTTATACTTCCATACATGAAGTCTTGAGTTTTTGTAAAGAGGTTCAACGGTGTTGAAAATTATGCAAATTATGGCAATTTGAAAATTTTAATCTTGAATATATTCAAAACTATTGTAGGTACACGTAACCAATTCAATTTAAATTAGTGTGTTTGTAGCACTGCACATTTTTGTAATTTACATGTGACCTCTAAAGGTCAAAGGTCAAGGTCATTTGGATTAAATGTCATTTTCCTAAGTGTTAAATTACCTTTAAAATGCGTCAAGGTAAAAAAAAAACATTGGGTCATGGTACCCAAATAGTAGGTCACCAAGTAGAGTTTTGTTTAGGGCTACAATGTATTCAAGTGCAATTTTGATGTGATGCCCAATTCTCTATGCATTGATGTCAAAGCTCCTCCCTGCCATTGAAAAAAAATCCCCTTTTCCAACTTAATAGGCTTTGTGACCTCACAAAAATAAGTCAAGGTCCTTGACCGTATATAACATGTTAGCATTGGACATGATCTCTATATCACATAAATTTGGCATGTCTAATTCAATTGTTTTTCCAAGACATGGAATTCTTTATCTTTTAGGACATTCTTACTCATAATCTTCAAGTATAGGTGGCGTCCCTAGTATCATAAACAAGTGAGACTTTGACCTCTTATGCAATCCCATTAAATTTCATGATGATCCAAAATAAGGACGCTGGACAGACCAGAACTGGTAACAAGATTTTCACATTTTGACACCTATATGACATAATACTGTAAGTGGCGCCACCAACATTGACGTCGACATAGATTTTGATACATTTTTTTAAGTCCTCAAAGTTATATGGGCCTAACTTAAAAACTAGTGGGCGCAGAGCATTCACAAGATGACTCCTAGATCTTAACTGGCATTCTGACCTTGACTTCAACTCGGATTAAAAAATTGTTATGTTCAAAATGTGCGCCCCATAGCCAGCTTCCCATAGTCCTACATGGTCTATTTGCTCAAATCGGGTTGAAACATTTCGGGTTATTAAAGAAAAACAAATCAACTTGGACACGAGCCTCGTCCACAATCATTCGGTCACGGTGACCTAAAAAGGAGGTCACCAGTACAGTTTTATGTGCAATTTAGTCAAGTACAATTGTGAGTGCTGAAAGTTATATCGGGCTCTCTCGAAAACGTTGGATTGTATCGCGTCACAAGCAAAAATTCACAGACGGACGGACGGACAGGAGTTATGCCAGAAGCACTGCCACCTATGGTGAGATGGTCAGCAACACTAACTGTTAAAAATCCTCCAGTTACGTAATTTTTTGCTGGAGCGTGTATTCACAATCCTTATACAGTTTTATGTACAATTTAATCAAATGCAATTGTGCTGAAAGTTATATCGGGCTCTCTCGAAAACATTGGATTGTATCGCGCTCACAAGCAAAAATTCACAGACGGACGGACAGGAGTGATGCCAGAAGCTCTGCCACCTATGGTGCGATGGTCAGCAACTATCACAGTTAAAAATCGTCCAGTTACGTAATTTTTTGCTGGAACGTGTATCCACAATACCACGGGAAACAAGTTTTGTGAAAAAGAAAAAAAAATGCAACTAGCCTTGGTGGGAGGTAAAAAGTGTCAAGAATTCTAAAACCGCTGGGGGTCTTTAATTCACGACCACATCGCAAGTCAGCAATAGACCATTGTGGCGAAGAGCAAGCACACACACAAACACACATCATGGGGGAGGGCGGAGAGAGGAGGGAGTGAGAATGTGCCATGAAGTGGGGTCATGATAGGGGTCAGCATATAACGTCATCACCAGTCCAGCAGCTACGTATTCAATCACAAACGCATGCACAAATTTGATTATTGTTTTTTTATTATCATATATATGTATGTATATATATATATATATATATATATATATATCAAAGGTGGCAAATCAACACACGGTTATACAGATGTTTGGTCTTAGGTGCTGCAACAGTGACTAGGGTACAAGATACAGTGGCATCTACCGTGCTAGTTTACCGCTGAGCAAAAGCGGGTCATTTTTACAGCAGTCGATAGTCAATACTTACTATGGAGGAACCTGCAGAAGATTGTGCGTAACCAGGTCGCTCCGTGCGGCTTGCTCCCCAGATACAACATAAATTACTAGTACCTTCATGTAACATTTGTACAATATAATATATTAAGTAGCACAGCTTAACATATTATTTTCCCGCTCTATTGCTTGTGTATTGTATCATTTTCTCGTGACCTGTATACTTCGTCGCAGTACAAAGTCCAAAAAGACTGTGATATTAAGATAAAAACCTTTTATCCACGCATTCAGTTTCCCCACAAAATAGTTCTTGCAATATATAAAATACACTGATATTGTACAATGCATATACTTATGGCATACACTCCATCGAAGGGCTCTCAAGATTGTTCAGCCCTAAGGCTACATACTTAACCTGCACTTCGGTCCATTCTGTTTGGTAAAGCCAAACCAGCTTAAATAAATATATACATTCAAAATGTTGCAAAATGGACTCCCAGCATCATACAATTGCTAACTAAGCGCTTTCAGCTGCAGTCCATTTAAAAACATTTTACCGAGCTGGCAACATCTGACTTCCCCTTGTCTTTAAATCACTTCTCAGTTAATCAGAAAAATACTCTATTAATTATGTACAAAATTACTACACCACTTGACCTAATGAATTCTTCAGTAGGCAATATCATTGAACTTTGTAGGTATTTCACCATGGAGCTTATCCGAATCTCCATGGTATCACTATGATTCCATTGTTCCCTAACAATAAATAGTGGTACATATATGCACATTAAGTAAATTACAGCTGTTTTGGCGACGTAACTGGTCACATCCACACAACGTTGTCGCAATTATTGGTAGTAGTGCTCAATTTTTTCGTTCAAGCCCCATTTCTCCACTCACCCCATCTCGCCCTCCCTCCTCCCCCACCCCGAAAAAAAAAAAAAAAAAAAAAAAAACAATGGTCACACAAAACGAAGTAGTGATTTAGAATTTTGTTACCGGCAATCAGGAAAAATAACATCAGCTGAACAGCAGCATAAAAGCGGAATGTATATTTGCAGCCAAGTGCAGTCTGACTTGGAGCCGATCAGGTTTTGTTCCCTTGAATACGTGCTGTTGTCACTGAATACACAAACGTACTTTGGACCTGTGCCACCTTTGTCCAACTAGGCCTAGAGTGACGCAGCCGCGATGGGACAACCGAGGGAGTTACCCAAATCTGGGCCATCGATACCAGCGGCACGAGTCATGAACATGGACTTCCTGAAACTAGGTCTGAAAAAGATATGATCCACAAGAACGCTCTCCGCGTGGAAATGCAGTGACTGGATATCATTTGCAAATAAATTACATTTTAAACTTTGACGAACACAAAAAATACCACATATCAATTTGTGTTGTGTACACAATACATGTACATCTCTCCTTTCGTGTTTTTTCCCATGCGTGTGTATACGTGCATCGTGTGTGTATTTAGTTTAGAGACTGCACATGTGACAAGGTTAATGTCAATAATGCTCTCTTTGTCCTTTGTATGATTTAATATGTACCCCCCCCCCCCCCACATATATATATATATATATATATATATATATATATATATATATATATATATATATATATATATATATATATGAACAAACGCAAACCATACTCGTGCACAAGAAAGGTGGACCAGGGAGGCGCAAGTTATGACGTCAATACCTGCGCAACAGAGCCCACGCCAAACGCAACAGCAACCTCCGATGCTTACAAGCATTGCTGATTAAGGTCTTTTGGGGCAGGTAAATAACGCAACCCTTTCTGCTTAATCCGTCACAAATATCTTCAAACGTCAAAGTCTGCTGTGCGTTTGATCTCATTCATCAGATCCGAAGCAAAACCAATTAAAAAAACATTAATTAAAAAAAGCAGACATTTTCCATGTGCAGCAGGAAATGAAACTGAGCCACAAAGCTACGAATTTACCTGTTTGCGGACAAGTTCCTGCATCAAGCATTGAGCCGGTTGCTGACAAAACCACACCGAGTGCCATTTAGGTCTACCTGAACAAAACGGCAGTGTGCACCGGTAAAAATCATGACGACCACTCTGATGATGGATGGGGGCAATTTGGTAAATATCCAAACTACTTGCCTCCTAGACAGACTAAAATTCTTTTTCATTTTTTTTTCACCTCTTGCTGCAACTGGATGAAGAAAAAACCGCCTGGTCATGGTGGTATATGTTACAGGCATCAGGTCAGGCTAAACTGAATGCAGCAAATAAGACAGTATTGTGGTCTGTCAAGCATGACCTATCTATGTTCTCGCTCCAAGATATAGTATTGTAGAATATTTGCTTTTGTAGACTAAATGCACACATACATCTTTTTCATACTCCAGATCTCTGTGATCCTGTGTGAAAATTGAAACTTTTGATACATAAAGGAGCCTGGTGGTTTGTTTTGCTCCAAGTTCCACCCCTTTACTTGCATTCCGTGTCATTAATAGTACCTTTCAAAGGTTCGGTGTATCCACGGCAACAAGGGAGCTTGTTTGCACTTGCTCAGCCATGAGGGGGTTGATCACAGCAGTTTTAATGTACCATAGTTACTTTATTTATTTATTTATTGGTGACCCATGTGCCACCTCCATTAAAAGCAAATGACTGTGCCCCAGGAGTTGGTTCAAATCTGCTGACAACAGTTTGATCCAACTTTGTAATGCTCTTGCACACCTGGTCTGGAATGTCACAGCAGCAAGATGAATTTCCAAAATTGTGCCCAAGCAGAATAAGCAAATCTGTGATGTCTCGAAGACAATAGTATTAAAGTCCCAATGATAGAGTCCCAGGGGACACACGCTGTAGCTGTGCCATATGCAGACCACCACCACTTCCAAGACACAATATGAGTTTGATATCAGAGATTGAGAGATTCTCCAGCCACAGAAGCAAATATCTGGTTTCACCAAACAAACATGTGTGTACCAGCATTGTCCAACAATTCAAGGCTGCTCCACAAGCAAACACCTAAATGGGATTACAGATACTGGAATAGAATAATTCCTTGCAAGAATAGGCTGTGCAGCGTTCATGTGTCGACCACAAACAGAAAAGATGTAGATCCAATAAATGTGACAGAAGCGATCTGGAATAAAATTTTTAAAGAAATGACTGTCACAGGAAAAAAAAGTATAGTTCATGCTGAAATACAGAATATTTTCTATCACACAATAGTCAATGACACACAGTCAAATTCATTGTGAGATCACAACACAAAGTTCAATGTGGTATCAAGTTGTACTGCAAATCTTGCAACTGGATTTCACAAGAGGCAATGCAATGGTGTTCTCAAGGAACTCTTGTTTGGGTCCGACTTTCAACAGTCATGAATTCATAAGGTGCTGAAGAGTGACACAACTAAAAGTGTGCAGAGATGTTACAGTTTTGTCCAGTGGATACTTTAGGCTGTAACCTTATTGATCATATCAAAACACACCAGACACAAAACAAGCACAGTTCTATGCTAAAATTTCCAGAAATAGTTTAAGAGTACCAGTTATCCACTTATGAAGACGAACAGCAGAACTTGCACAGTGTCGAGAAGGCACACCATCTCGCGAATGTAAAACCTTTGGAATTACTCTGTAAATCCCTGGGAGTTTTCGTATCAGTTTTGATAATACTTGCAAGGCACATATGTTCTTACGCATGGGCATTCAGTGCTATGCATAACTTTGTATTGCCATTAAAATCATATTTAAGATGATATATGACAGGAGAGAAGAATGAGGTACATTACAAATGAGCCACAAAAGCTCCAACACACAAAAATTAATGGCACCTTTGTCATCAACCGTTTAGGCAAACATACGTCCTTAAAAAAAAAAAAAAAAGGGGGGGGGGGGGGGGGGCGGGGGCACAGAGGCGGGAGGGAGAGAAGGCCCTTTGTCATCAAACTATCAAAGCCCACACGGGTGGAGGGGTGGGGGTGGGGGACGGCAAGATGGTCCTTTGTCTTTGAACTATCAAAGCCAACACTTGTTATGGGACATACAACTTGCATTTTAAGCTGACAATCTTTTAGATTTAGCCCATAGCACTGGTCACAAATACCAGAAATGTCTACAGACAGTTCAGCATTTGTACAAGTTACTTCAGTAAGTGCCTGTAGGGGGAAACCAAGCCAGATGTACTGTTACAAATGAAATGTCATTGTGAAGAGCACTAGCAATTTGAATACATTCTCCCTCAAGTAAGCCATTTATATACACACGACTGACACACATAATATTGAGCACTACCACCAATACCTGCAGGCACCTTCCCTATCTTCCAGCTGCAATGCTTTTCCACTGTGTCTCTTAGCTTCACTGTCTGTACAACGCCTCTTCAAAGTTCCTCACTGGCAAGATAAACCCACACAGGTACATATATGTATATATTACACTTAAACTGTCTTCATGACTTGGCACTTGCTAAATGCCATAGCCACTGAACATGATTCATTCATGCTGAAAAAAAAATTGATCCCAATCTGTATTCTTTTCTTCCTCCACCACTGTCACTCCACATCAAATTGTCTGTTTCACTAAAAATTATTGCACCTATTCATTCCTAGTTCTATGGAATGCAGTGCACCATCAACATTAATTTCAAACTTTTTTTAAACTCTGCAACAACAAAATTTCCTTTCAGAAAATAAGTCTCCGCACTAAAATTCAAATAACTTGCACTTGAGGCAAACTGATGAACAATCTAAACATTGGTTCCATCTTCACTCATTATTTTTTTTTAAATGCTGCACAAAGTATGTTTAGAAAAGTAAAAACATTGCAATGTGAAGAACAAAACAGGCAAAATGACAGTTGAACATTAAGTGGTGCAACAAGCACAACGGTACCCACAAATGGGACCTCATGTTAACATTGAACTGAACCCCTGATGGACAGGTTACAGATTAACTCCTGAACTCCTAGTAGACAGGTTATATTTATAATATGAACAACGATCACAGCATCTGGCAATGCTTCTGAAATGTAAATCACATGTGAAAACCAACCATAATTACTATGATCATTACAACTATACTGTTGGAAGATATCTGCACAGGGATGCAGCTTGGCTTCACTGTGATATGAAGTTATTGTTCCCACTGTCAGAAGATGGGAATTTCTTTCACATGTCAGAGATGAGTTCCTCCTTTATACTCCCATATAAATACAGTGAAAACTGCCCTAGCAAACACTTCAATTATGAAACAAACTCTTCCAAAAAGTCAGTAAAATATCTCCCCTTGTCACAGAAAACAATGAGGATCTGTCTGTTAAAGGATCATTTTGACCCCATTGCATGGGAAACTGCTAAAGTCAGGTTTAATTGTACAGGCATATCTTGACCCATCTTGCTTTTCACCAATCAAAACTACTCCACCATGTTAACCCTCCGGAGACCAGACTCAAAAGCTTTCCCAGACACACTCTGGGCGCAATGTGCCCAAAGAGCACAGAAGAAAGCTATTGACAATGTATCCCAGTTAGGTCCCTCAGGGTTAAAAACCAGGACATGAGACAGTATTGAGGCACTGAAGACTTGCCTGCTGCCATGTGTACTCCACAGCAGTTGAAGAGCAAGACAAAACACCAAATTTAATGTCTGCTGGGCAGGCAACTGAAAGACTTCTGAGCACCCAAACAACATCAGTGCTGTTTACCTGTACATTTTTTTTGTCTTTAATGAAAAGGTATCATAACAAAACACTAATATATATATATATATATATATATATATATATATATATATATATATATATATATATATATATATATATATATATATTCTCCACAGTTACTGTGTAGGATAGTGTCAGGATGACAACAGGTGGGAGTATGTGGGGGGAAAAAAAACTTTCCTCAGGTCAAAATCTACCCAAAACTGTGATATAACTGACATGAAAAAGCTTGTTTGGCTTGATTCTTGATTAAGATTTCCTGCGTATGAATGGTCTCATCACATAGGAGCATTACTGATCATGTGGATGTCATGCAGGAAATACAGTTTTTGCCCAACCACAGATGGTCCATTTACTAGATGCATGTACTGCTACCTGCACAGATCTGTCAATATCTGTGGACACGAAATTGCAGGGGGGGGGGGGGAGTATTATATTGACAAAGTGATATGAAGCACACTATTCAAAACATACAAAGAGTCTTTGCTGGAAAGTACACAACGATTGAGAAGTCTGAGACTCCCACTAAGTGGGTTAAACAGGACAGGCGATATATGTGTACACATTTCTTCTTTACATGGGGGAAGTCTTATTTTTACCTGACAGGTAAGACTGGCTGAGTTCAAAATTATAACATGAAGTATATGAAGGAATCTGACAATGATAAATGTTCCTGACATGCAGTTAGTGGTATGCTCCAAGTCTGAATGTAACCATCCAACAGTTATGTACAGTCAAGGAAATGACCCATACAATCAGCCCAACACATATGGCATGGTTCACAAATACACCTAGCCGTAGTGTGAAATGTGTCCCTTAAGAACACGACCTTTTTCAAAAAAAAAAATAAAAATACACAGATACTGCTTAAATACATGTACACTATCCATCTCGCCATATAATCTTGTCCACAAAATGTGGAAGTTCAAATAAATACATTAAAAACTGGTAAAAACTGAATTATCTACATTGTACACCACATGTAGGACCAGGTTTGCAGTAATAGAACTTTGGTTGAAAAAAAAAGCTCAGAAAGTTATGAATTAATATTCATCTCGACATACTGAGCTAGTGGTGCTCATGATAAAGTAACCATACCAATCACAGGTAATGGTTCAATTCCATAATTCTTATTCTCACACTGACATCACCATGGCAACTTTACAATGTCATTCAGCTGTCAATAAAATACCGTACAGGTGGAAAGACAGTAAGACACCCACTGGTGTTTCATTAATTCCCACGCATGTTGATAGTAGGTAGTCCTTAGAACATAGGTTTCCCTCTCAAAGCTTCTGTTGGCAGTGGCAGACAGCAAACAAATATAATACTAGGAAGCCCAAAGTGCCGACAATAATCATGACTGTTCCACATGAAGGAGGAAAAATGATACCACATCAAAAACCTCACCAGCAGGTTTAAAACAATGAAATGTATATACCACAAGCACTTCCATTCATGCTATCTGCTGCTGATCAGGAGAGTAGCTGAATCACCACACATAATACCTTTTTCTTCCTTGAATGCTATAACCATTCTGCTGACATAAACATGTTAAAATACACGAGTTATAACTTAAAAACTGCACAATACCCATCCATACAAGGACAACCATATACAGGATTTCTGAACAGTCATTCAAAGTATACAGTCACAACATGTATACACAATACACACCTTGTAAGTTAGTATGCAGAAACAGGTACCATTATGCCTGCTTTTTTCCAAGTTTGGGACTTCTACTTAACCAGCATACTTTCACCATAAACAATGAGGACAGCATATAAATAGTGATTAAATGAGTCACACAATACTAGATGGAGAGGATAGATGAAGATGATGACGATGACACAAGCACAACAATATAAATACAACTGCACAAACTGATAAAATAGTGAGAGAATTACAGATAATGATATTATAATTTACAAATCCAAAACCAGCACCACACAAATGATAATAATAATAATTCACAATCTGCCACTGCCAGACATGCCTTGAATTTGAGAAATAGGGGAACCACATTCAAGAGTAAGACTCTGCTGAGATCATGTGTGTAATTAAGATATGAAATATCTGATCATGGAGGCAACACACAGCATCCATGGTGAAAAATATTACTGGCCAAATATCCCACCATGCTCTGGACTGGGGTCGGCTTTGCCATACCCAATGGCCAGGATCAACCTGGTATGGTCCATAGTTTATGATTGAACCAATTTCTTCATTGAGTTCACCTTTCAATATTACCATGTTGCTTTACCAGTTTACTTTCTTCGGACCTAACTTCTGTCCCAGTTTTGGTTCTGTTGGCGAAGTCTGATTCCTTTATGATGATACATGGACTACCTACTCATCTACCCGCTGAAATGGAACATTAATTTATCAACCGTGTTATCACTTCGTTAAGTTTTGCAGGTTTAAAATGATAAAATCAGCTTGTAAGTAGAAAACAATTTGGTAACTAAGGTCAGATATAAAGAGACTTAGAAAGAACAGAGACAATAAACTTACTTGTACTCTTAGTAAACTTCTTATTGGGGTCAGCAAGGTGTAAAGAAACAACCAGGACTGTAGGTGTTCATGGTACATGTATGCCATTCGTTTTTGGCACCAGGCCACCACACAGCCAAGGGTTTGGGTCACAACAGCACTCACAAACAGATCTTGTGACAAAAACATGAACTGAAAGTGTCTTCAACCATCAGATGTGTTTCATATTGATATATTTTCATTTAGATATCTCTTTTAAAATATAAATTTTAACAAAGTCTACCAAAATGAATTCTTGTTTCTCACAATTCATGTCATTCCCTGAATGCAGAGAAAATGCATAACAATCAAGCTTTCCCCATAAGAAAAGAGGAATGTTTACATGTCAAGTTACCATAGTAACCACTGTTTTACAGATAAATATTTCCTCTTGCATCTGGAGACCTTGTTACCAATAAAATACTCACTATCCCTTTGTTCTTTTTTTGACATGTAAAGCGAAGCTGTGGCACTGATGGGCATTGTCAACAATGTACAATCAAATAGCTCCTGAACCACCATCTCCAAAACAATGGCTTCTTAACAAGGCCAATGGTGTACCTCTGTATAAACTGTACAAATACATACATACATGTACATAATATATTCGTAGATAATATATATTTATATATATATTAAAGTGCCCCCTCAAATGTCATGGGCATCTTTATTTTTATGTTTTGCAATCAAGTTCATGTTGTCAAAAGTATAAATATATAAAATAATATAGCTTCTTGGAAGTCTTCCCATACAATAGATATACATTTGGAAATTGGACTATAAATATATAAAATTGTTTATCAAATGCCCACTAGCACTTGCATTATATGATCTAAGTCATCCCCTAGAAGTTCATTTTTGAAGCAGGTGGTGGCATCAGGAAACACCCCTGTACTTGGGAAGGCATGCATCAGTTCTTCAGCACTTAGTGGTGTTAGTTTCACATTTGGGGTCAGAGGTGGTAATAAGTCAAAGTCATAGAGAGACATGTCAATGTCCCCAAAAATATCCTGCTGATCACCTCTGCTATTTAAGTTTGTTGTATTGTTGTTATTATTGAAGTTATTGGTCATGGGCAAGGAAGGCAGGGTATTATTGGCATTACTGTCCAGTTCAAAAAGGGTCGCAAAATTGACAGAACAAAATCGTTCTGCAGTGACTGTACTTTCAAAGCCACCTGTTTTGCTGTTGATAATGTTCAATGGCTGGCTAAGTGACACTGTGGCAGAGATTTCCATGGAGGCAGATATATCCATAGTAGCTTCATGTTGTTCGCCCTGATTGGAGAGTGACCTATATTCCTCATTCTGATTGGATGATGACCTGTCATTGGATTCAGGTCTATCATGAGCACCGATGAGGCCCACGGTCATAGGATCACCTGCATTCTGATTGGCTGCTTCGGCACCTGGGGGTGGATCTAGGTTTACATCACTACCATCAAGTGCTGGAAGCAAGCTTGATGTTGTGGCTGGATTCAGTTTTACCCCCTCTTCCCTCAGTTCATGTTCGATGTACTTGAGTGTGTTAAAGATGAGCACAGAACGTCGTAGTGAAGGTTCCACCCTTCTAACTGGTGATGACTTAAGTTTACACATTGATATATTCAGGATTGATTGCCTCTCTTGGTTGTAGTTTGTTTCCATTGGTTCCACCTCCTCAATTTTCCTCTTAAATCCAATTTGCACGTGGCCCAGCATTGCATACCTGCAAAAGCAGTGAACAAAAATGAAATTATCAACAATTCCCACTGATATTGTATCCTCACACATTTTTGAAGCCCCTATAAAGCCAGTTCCCATCAGCATTTAAAGTGTTTTCAGACTTTCTGAACTAAAGAGCAAAAAAATAAAACTGAAGGGTCACTTTTTTCCCCATGTGATCTCAGACTGCAAACTTGTGTCATGAGCAAAAAGGCATTTTTCTTGGTAACTCAAAAGCTTTTAAATGAAATTGAATTCTACACAAAGCTTGCAGACAGGAATATTTGTTTTACTTAACACTTCATACAAGATTAAGGTGATATTGTAGTGGGAGACAGACATGTGGAGACATACCCATTGACGTATGTATTCATGTCATCTTTATCTATATGCCCTATGGTGGCTGTGGTCGACTTTCAACATTGATCCAGGAGTCAAATAAAAAAGGTACGTACCGGTAAATACCAAAAAGAAGGTATATTATTTTATTGAGAACCCATTCATGATGTCACATTCATCAACAAAGTCGAAAACAGTATAACATGTTTGCCAGCAACTTTTGCCACAATTTTGGTGAAGTGATTTCTGTGATGTGTTTAATGTCCACAAAGCAAAGTTTTACTTGTCCACAACATTAGGGTTTGTATATCAGGGATCATGCTGCTTTCTGAAATATGAGCAGGTGTGGGCCATTTTGTATGTGTTTCCATCTAAATACATAAACCAGTATATTTGCCAGCCAGGTGAGCAGGTGTGTTTTGCACACCCAATTTCTCAAAAACACACCTAGATTTCTGCAAACTTATGATGGAGATGGTCAAAGATGCACACGCAGTCTTCTGTTAAAACAAAGTTTGCACTCCCAGGTTCCCAAATCATGTCTGATACTATGACACAAACCAATACGCTTTGTCCAGCTGAAGACAATTAATCAGCTAGGTGTGCATTCCCCTTGGATTCAGTGTTACAGTGACCTTGGTTACTTTTGCAGCTCAAAGTATAAAATTCATTAGTGACCATTTCAAGCATAGTGCTCCATCATCATAACAGTGGTGATGGGATCCACGGACTACACTGTGTTACAACCAACCCACCTTAGAGCTAAGTGATGTTTAACATAGAAGTAACAGGAACAGTGCTTCAATGGGAGCCAAGGGACCCACACAAAGAGTTATTAACTGTGGACTATGATATATTTATTGGTGTTTCTGCACACAGCCGTTTTCAACTTTTTTAATTGCAATTACAACAGCAATTGATGGAAATCAAAAATCTCCTAGAAATTCTGCACTTGGGCCTTGCTTGGTGAACAATTTTGCATTCCTCACCCCACTTTTGGGAAGTGCATTTAGGAAGTTTACTGTTTCAAAGTGAAGTGGGGTACAGGCCTTTGCAGTCTGGGGCATGTAGCTCACAATTATGCAAATTAAGGGAAATTAAAATTTTAAAAGCTTCAGATCTTGCAAACTATCACAGATAGATACCATTCTAACTCCATTCAATTCATAGCAAAGTTGTATGATTTTAATTTATGCAAATTAGGCACATATGCAAAATTTAAATCATGAGTATCTTTGAAACTGTTAGTGTTATAGATAGAGATGCTAAACTAACTTCAATGTATAAGTTTGTGAGACAGCCCTATCCATTGAGCAGTGAAGCAAAGTTGTGAGATTTTAATTTATGCAAATTAGGCAGATATACAAAAATTTAAATCATGAATATCTTCGAAACTATTATAGATAGAGATGACAAACAACATCTATGTACAGGTTTGTGACACAGCTCTATACATTAAACATTGTAACAAAGCAGTAAGATTTTAAATGTATGCAAATCTGGCACATATGAAAAGTGAATACTGTATGTTCATTATAGGGAACATGCCATGGTAAAAAGGACACAACCTTTCAAAATTAAAAAAAGTTTAATGTTGTTTTTATGCGCAAAGATTCTATATTTTGAGAAACAGAGATAAGTTTGCACCTTGCAATTTCAGTAGTTTAAATAACTCATATTTAATTCAAATTTAACAAAATTGGCATCGTGGACTGCACATTAAAACAAATATACTCTATCTTTTATACTTTGGTGGTATGTTGGTTATTTTCTGGAAAAAAAAAAACTTTCTACACAAATGATGATAGAGTAGATGGATATCAAAAACCTTGTTTGACCCCAAAAGTAACGTTTAATTTTAACATTTCAATGGGTGTCAAATTCTTAAAATGTCACGTCTGCCACATTTGACTTTTTAAACTTAAGCTCATTGACAGACCAGGATATATTTCAAAAAGATATTTTGGATCCTTTAATAGCACCATTAGAACTATATAATAAAGCTCAAGAAAAAATAATGAAAAACATTTTAACTTTGATTTTAAAAGAAAAACTTAAATCTCATGGACAGGTAATCTACCATATGGAATACATATTAAATTCCAAATTTTTCTGTTGTTTTATACCAAAATCATAAATTTATGTATTTGTTTTACTGAAGAATATAAAAATCTATCATTTAAAACACTTTATTATTGTTATTCTATAGATATGCATCGGATCGTAATTAGAATTTGAAAATGTGGCGTATGGGACATCATAGCACTTGCTGACTGTTTAGGTTTATTTACATGATTTAAGTTAAATTCTTCACTTTTGGTTTCCATATTTAGGTTTTCATAATATACTTTTTTGTGCAAACGTTCCAAATAATAGATGGGTATTATATTTAGAAAATGCCAACAGATAAACATGCTCATCACCCCATTGTATGAAGAGATTAAACTGTGCCATCCACCAAGACAAGAAATCATGATAAAATATTTTCAAATGCAGTCAAATCTGAGCACAAACATTCAAAACACACTTGTTTTTACATTGTTCAGTGGAATATAATACAAGACCTTCACTTGTTTTGATTTCCATGATACTGTAATTCATATATCGTCAGAATTTTAGAGTATTGACTGTTGCGGACAGAACATTTCTTAATGTTGAAAAGAGTTTGAAGTTAAATATAATAAAAGTAGTGCCACCAATTATTTCAAAACATTATATGTATTTCTACATGTTCCAGGTATTTTTGTCTAAAGTGCCAGTAGAAAGTTTGCTTATTTTTACATTCAGTTCATGTGGACAAAAGTGACCCGTCTGCAATAGTGCCTGCAGTCCCATCCGCCATTCACTAATTTGCATATTAAAAAATATCTGAAGCTGAAGAATTAAAATTTCTGTAAAAATTGCAATAAAAACACCCAAGTTATCATATTTTAGGCACTACTTTATAACAGAATTGTATACAGAGCAAACTCTTGGACATATAAATGCCTTGACTTCAAAAATCCATGTCCAAAATTTGTCCTGTCCAAGACACTCAGCTTTTTGCACAAAAAATACGATTAAAATAGGAAAATTATTTTTTCTTGTCTGTAGGCCCACAAAATTGGTCCAAATACAGTTTGTGACAAGAAAAAAGATAATGATAAAAGATACCTGTTGTAAGTTACAAGCTCTCAAACTTTGCAAAATGTCAGGTACAAGATGGAATGCCCCATAGACATGCCATTGAAATCTACAACCAAATTCCAGAACTTGCAAATAATTCCGAGTCTGAAGTCCATAAAACAGTCCTTGAAAACACCCAGATTTGCGGTGAAGCAAATTTAATTCTCTAGTTTAATATGTATTTACATGGATATGGATGGTGTTCTGGTGTGTTACTGTACGGTTAATATCAGCATGCGATGGGAGCTACCCTCACTGGGTCATCTGGTTGGTATAACAAGCTTTTTGTTCCTATTTGCTTTAAAGGGCTTCAGGCACAAAGAAAGTCAATTTATTTTGGGTCTCCTGTCTAAGTTATTATAACCAGCAGGTTGTTGTAACAGTTGGTATACAGGATTGGCTATACTGTTACAGTGGTACCAATCTATCCAAGTTGCAATGCAACTTTGAAGAAAAAATGAACCTAGCAAGTCAGTGGTTGAATTTCACATCTTAACGCCCAGACAGTCAAAACAAAATAATCAAAACAAAATAATTTTAAGCCACCTTTTTAGTGTATTTCAGTTGAACATCATGAAAAAAATTGGGTCAGTACACATCATACACTGGAACTTGACCACTCTGCTTTAAAAATTAAAAGTTTCTTGATTTTTCACCTCCACTCTTTGATGCAAATGGTCTATTTAGATTGGAACTTCATACAGACTATGCTCTGTGTTGACTCAGCTCATGTACTCAAATCAACATGAACATGAAGTCATGTCACAGATTGAGCATCAACAGACTTAACTAGTAACTAAGTAAGTATTTATGTGATAAAAAGACAATCAATATTATAAAACATTGAACTTTCATTATGATTATGCCAAACAGTGGCATCATACAGGTCACAAATTCATGGAAACAAAAGATAATTACATGCTGAATGAAATGCATCAATGCAGGAAGCTCTCTTTGTTTTCAGTCTTGCAACACTATGATGATTAATCAACACATTACTAACATACAAATGAATGCAGAATATTTCATTCCTGGTTTCTGTCATAAAATAGGATTCCCTAAATATATATCCTCATCTGTTCACTCACCCAAATTTTTGGGAGGTGTATGTGGCTCTAACGTTCAAAACACATCCCCATTGGTGTATTTTTTCACAAAACAACACCATAATTAGGAATTTTTAACCAAGACAGTTAACAATAGACCATACATTTCTATAAAAAAAATTAGTCCAATGAGAAAATTTTGACCTTGCTTTGTGAAAGTTAAAGACATTTTGGGGAAAATGTGATCTGTTAAGGAAAACTTCCAAAACAAAAAGCCTTCAAAACAGGACATGCCCGATGTGTGTGCCCTCCTTCTCCACCCCTTACCTCCCACCCCCACCACACACACACAACAGCTTTGTCTAATGTAGAGCCAACTGCACATGCAAAAAACATGTAAATGTTTACCTTGGTTATCAACAATAGCCCTAGAACTCAGGTCCTACACTTCACTGTTCCTAACATGCTGAAGACTATTCCTTCTCATCAATTGTGTCCATATAGTAATTATGTACTATTTGAACAAAGACAAGGGCTGCACACAGAAGTTTTCAAAGTGACCAATAAATTGTTCTGTATCATGTGTGTTTACGTTCACAGTTCCCCTTCAGCCTTATGAATCATCAGTTTGAGTCAGGAGGCTGAATCAAAACAAGGAAAACCCACTATCCAGGACACCAAATGTGAGTTACATCATGTCGTGCTCACTGCAAACATGTACTAGTAGCAGTGCATGGCCCAACTTTAAGTTTAAAAACCTTACTTGTGTTAATTGTGGCCATATAAAAAACTCATTTAAATATGTCCATATATGTCAATCCAGAGCATTAAAATGAAATACAATGTACACACATTATGGATAGCATAATTAATGATATATTTGGAAAATGAAGACTACAGCTCCCAACCACCCCCTTCTAACTCCCCAGGCACTGAGCATGTACAGCATAGATCCAGTCCAGAAATACTGTATATGTACACCACTGGAGGATCAAGCCACATTCACCCTGACTTATTCAGTCTGACCTACCATTTATCTGGTTGCATCCACTATGTCTATTGCTTTCAAGTTTGCTTTTTTGACAGCACTACGCAAAATGCAGTGATGTTTGACAGGAAGGTTTATCATCAGGGCTAAGACTACAATACACATAATTTATTGAGGATTCCCACTATCAATTTTTTGTTTGTTGGTATCTTAAATCCAGCATTTATAATACATTTGGACAAACACAATACAGACATATTTTTAAAAAAGAAAATGGTATAAATCTTTATAAAGTGGGATCAAATTCTGGGAGGTATTGTCAGAAAATGTAGGGAAGGATGAGGTTCAGTAACCATTGCACACTGAGGTACACACAGCAAATGGCCCAACACCAATGAATGTTGGGCAGACAGACATGGAGATCATTGTGACAACAGTGAAACATGACCTTAACATTTAGTATGCTTACAAGATAAAAACTGTGACACCTAAGAATGTCCACAGAAATATTTCTCATCTCCCAATCTATCTGTAAAACAATTCTACATTTAAACCCTTTCATTTTGTGAGCATGAGACACATTTTACCCAACAAGTTCTTGCAGGTAGGGAATGCTGGCTTGGACTACAGGCTAAATATGACATGTTGACACTGAACATGTATTTGTATTGATTGTAAATATTGTAAATACTTTCATCAACACAGAGCCCATATGTGTCATACAATTTGGGTAATACTTGGCTAATTTCTTTTTAACTTTAAAAACAACATCGCCTCCATTCAAGTGCTTTCTTTACTTATGGCTATGGCAGTGTTCCACCTCAACTGGCCCTAAGCCAGAAATGATCAGGACATCCCCATGCATCATATGACGTGTTTACTCATAAGGTTCCGATCATGCCCATGAAAGACACAAAACAAAGCAACTGAACAGCCATTAAGCTGTGCCCAGTCAACTGTATAATTTAATACTATTTAACAAGTTGTTTATTCTGCTTTACTTAACCAAAACCAATACATATATACTTAACTCGGGAGGGGGGGGACCTCATTATCTTGCTATCTCTGCTGTTCAGTGCGTATCAATTTATTAGTAATATGAACAGAGCTTTCTCATGCAGCCTTCTCATTAGCAGGAGGCTGAAATGACTTATTACATGCTAGGCTATGGCCTTCTACTTCTGGGTTTTTGTACATAAAATGTGTTACAGTTCCAACTATTGGCTGTCTACTTTTTTTCTTCAACCTCATACCTCAAATCTTATTGAGAAAGCTGTCATGGGTGCTGACAATTATCACCGATTAAATAAATGTAACTTCTCAGCAAGATCACTGGAATGCAAAGGAAATTGTATACTGAACCCCAATGAAAAGTATCCACATGCCAATTTTGAAGTATTTTATTGTTTATACTTGAAACATTTCATACCTAGACGTGCTTAGAACTTAACAAAGCATTCACTTTTCTGGCGTAAAAATAATGTCACGCTCTACCGACATTAACGTCACTTACAGGCAAAAAATGTCATTAACTGCCCTAATTGAAAGTCACACAAATTTTTCTGTTCAATATGGGATGTGGCCACCTCGAGCATCAACACATGCTATACATCTGCGGCGCATACTGCTGACCAGGGTTTGAATTCTGTGTTGGGGAACATTATTCCATTCTTCCTGCAGAGCTTGGATCAGCTGGTTTCGGGTAGTAGGCCTAGGTGTCCTCCGTTGAATACCTTGGCCTAACTGATCCCACAAATGTTCAATAGGGCTCAGATCGGGTGAGAACGCTGGCCATTCCATGACATTGATGTTGTTCTCATTGAGAAAGTTCATTGTTAATCTTGCAGAGTGTGCACGTGCATTGTCCTGCTGAAAGATCGCCAGATCTTTATGCTGCTCCATAAATGGGACCATGTGCGGCTCCAGCACCTCATCAATGTACCGCCTAGCATTGAGGATCCCTTGAATGACCACTAGGGGTGTCCGGTAGCGGTTGCTGATGCCTGCCCACACCATGACAGAGGGTCCACCCCATCGATCTGCCTGACGGACACAGGCATCTGCATATCTCTCCCCAGTCCGGCGCCACACACGTTCTCTGCCATCTGCTCTGCTGACACAAAAACGGGACTCGTCAGTAAAAAGGACGGTATTCCACTGCTGGCGAGTCCACCTGGAGTGTGCTCTACACCACTGCAGTCGTCTTTCTCTTCTGGGTTGGGTCAGCAGGTTACCCCTGTAAGGTCTTCTGGCTGTTAGGCCACTGCTCCTCAGTCGCCTCTCCACAGTAGAACTACTGACAGGACGGTGATTCACCCCTTGAGTCTCACGGGCTGTTTGGGCTGCTGTACGGAAACGGTCTCGCAGGTGCATCAGCCGGATGTGACGGTCTTGGCCAGGTGTTGTCACTCTTTCTCGGCCAGGCCTAGGCCGATCATCTACGGATCCAGTTTCTTGTTGCCGTTCAATTAGTCGTTTGATGGTGCGCCGAGTACACCCCATTCTTTGTGCGATTTGAGTGATTGGGACTCCACCCTCTGCAAGCCCCAAAGCATGGTGTCTTTGACCTTGGCTCAGACGCGGCATGATCGCCTCAACACACCTGAGACCACTGGCTTTTTTCTTGGCTGAACATCCCTTTTTAAAGCCACTGAAAACATCAGGTCATTTTAGCCATCCAATAGGAGTGGTGGTCAGAAGCCATATTCGGTGCACAAAAGTCACATGCATTATGTAACAACCCAGCAAAAGTTAAAAAGTTGTCCTGAATGACCCTGATGTAGGCTCCAAACCATGCATATATGCACACACAGTACTTAGTAACTTACAAAATTAATGTGTTAATTTTTTTATGTGGATACTTTTCATTGGGGTTCAGTATATTTTCTGATAAAGCTTCACAAATAAGAATGTAATGACAACAGCCATATTGATCAGTTTTTCTTTAGAAACAGGTACCCCAGACCACACACAAAAGGGCGTTGCTTTGAATGTCCTTTCCACCTGGACAAAGATTCAATCAGTCTGTAAATATGGTGGATAATTACAAGAATGAGAGCCAGCAGTGGTTGTTGCCACAAACACTGGCAAACAGACCAAACAATTCACCCTCCTTGTGAGAACTGTCACTTAACTGACAGCTCCTTTTCAAAAGAGAAAGTGACCATGGCTGTGAGAGCAAGGAGGTAGTATATGGCATACTATTAGTATGCATGCACTGCCCACTCCACTGAGGGATGAGCTGACAATCTGAAATGGTTTAATGGACCAAACAACAAATTGTAATGGGAAACAGCAGGTAACATGTTTTGTTTTTGTTGGGGGGGGGGGAGGGGGGGGGGCAACAACAAAGGTGCTGAAGTGAATAGTACTTCACAATAATTCATCTTTTTATCTTAACTTTATGGGACACCAACACAAAAGCCAATATACCTGACAAGCTTTACAAAGTGACAGTAATTTATTGCTGCAAGGCACAGGGTTTTACAGTGCAATTTCTGCTTGTCAACTTTCAACAATTGCTCCTGCATGGCATACGTTTACAAAATTGTACAATCTAGAAATCCAAGGGACACAATTTCAAGTAAATTTGGTGGCATTAATTTGCATTTGCACATGATAAAATGTTTTTAAATTCAGAGAATGTTTGCTACCCTAATTGAGATATGAAACACAAATAAATCGGACTGCATCAAGATCAGTTGCTGAACAATCACTGCGACTCAAGCCAACAAATTCTAGGCTCACACAAGTTTCTGTTTCTATTTCAAGAACAAACATGCCAATTTTGAAAGGAGGGACCTGGACAAGGTACTTTAATTTGAATGTGTGAATTTCCGGAGACTAGGACATTCTGGTAATGTATTTACATGTACCAATTTTGACATTCTCACTTCTGGGACAGCCATGTATACTTTTTCGCCTGTTTTTGACATACATGTCAAAACAAAATGATACAATTATTGAAAACATGCAGTCCAGCACTGAACGATTGTACACTTTAATGCCACAAACAGATAATGCAAATGGCAGGACATCGATTGAAATTACATCTTGATGTTCACAAACAAGTATGGAGCTGCAGTATGCCACACTTGCTCTCCTGTCTTGCCAGTATGCAGAAAAATATTTTATCATGTTCATGAGGTTTGTGACACGGAAATGAAATTTCAATTTCTTAAAAAATTATGCACAAATGAGTATCTCTGACTCTCTGGACAAAACGTCCCACACGAGAGACAAAAGACACAATTTTAAAGAAGAAATAGTCATGTAAAATCTGCATTATGACCCTCTGGAAATCTACCTTTTATACAACTAAAGAAAAGGTGAATATGCATAATGCCCCAAGGGGAAACAGCTGCAGAAATCAGTGTCCCATAATATGCATATGATATGGTACTGACACACAAGTAAGGCAATCTCGCTGCTGCCAGGCACCATTTTCTTGCATAATGTTATTGGTAAATTAGAAGGTCTTCTCTATGTTGGAACAGGTCTTTTTGAGCTGCACTTGGTTGAAGACATCATGCACGTGGCCTTTCAGTTCAACATGAACAGCTTCAAAATACTGCCTCAAAGCCCTGGATTGGTCTTCCTTTTTTTCTCTCTCTCTTTTCAAGGCAAGCAGAATCAGACCAGACTAAAAGTTTTGAAATGCATGCAGAAACAGTCCTATGACAACTGGATGGCTGTGACAACACCTATGCTCAGTTGACATGAACACACTCAACCAAACACAAGTCCCAAACTTCATCTACTGCTTCGCTTGAGCTACAATGAATATTTGAAATAAAGCTGAACTGTGCTAATAGTACCCATGTACCAGGCCATGATTTTACTGCAGATGCAGAAAAGTATTGGCATTTGTTGAACAGATAAATAAATTTTAGAAAATTAACTTTACTCTTGAAAGTAGCAAAATATACGAAGCACAGCAAGCTTCTTAACAATGAAGTTCTAATTGCATCTTCTTTCAAACATAGCATTTTCAGTGTGTCGGTATACTGAGTGTACACTCGTCACAGTAATGCAGTTCATAACAAACATGGACTAGTTTTCATTCATGTCCCTGTGTGTATGCAGTGCTGAAAATGCAAAACATAAAAATTGAGACTAATGACTTTGAACTGTTTGTTCCTTCAGTGGACATCCCTGTTGAGGTCTGTGTAAGGTCTCATGATTTCTTGATGATTTCAAAGCACCTGTAGGCAATCTGCTGCCTAGACGTGGTCCCTGAAAATCACTGCTATGATGGCACTGGGGCCTTTTGACTACCCAATTTGGCAAATGAAGTTGTAAGACCTTTAGCCAAAATCATGTTCAAGATTCTGTCTTTCATTTATCCTAAATATAATTCTGAACACTCCATGTTCTGACATCACTAATACTGTAAATCACCTAATTACCTCACCCTGTGCTTAAAAAAATATTTATTCATGAAAGTACAGTGAAAAAAGTCAATTTTACGCGCATACTTAGTACGCCTTTAGTAGTCCCCCTGGCCTCAATGCCAGTCGACCACATAATTTCTAATGCTCAATACATCTCTTAAATTGCACATATTTATTCTGCAGTAATTTCTTTGAAATGACTGTTAACATGTGACTAATTTCAACAGCGTCAAATCTTATTATTTTGCCTATTTTACAAGTTATTTATGATCAGCAGTTAGTTTTATCAAAGGCAAAAGTAAGTTGTTTTGAAAAAACGGTTCCAATGTGCAAATGGATGCTGGGCACAAGAAGTTGCCTTCATCAGTACCTAATGTACAGTTATTATCCTTCCATGTCTTGCAATCATGACAGAAAGCTTCAGAAGAACTGAGTTCTAATCATATGAAAATATCAATTTTTTTACACTTTAACTGCATCAAAAGAGCCAAGTGTGCCACTATTATTGTGCCTGGCACCCATGCTTTTATCAATGGCATGTTCTTGAGGCCTGGGCAGCAATCAGGGAGGAAGTTATGGTTTGGATGATCTCCATACTCCTACTGGTCCACACTACTAATCTCCAGCATCAATTATTCTAAAAGGTTATATGACGATCTGACTAGATCACCATCAGAAACAAGAACAGTCGTCGGTGACAAGACTGGATACCCCCACTCGGATATTCATTGATCTCTGCATAGAGACCACCACATTGGCAGTTCCACACAAGAAAATGTCAACAGACAAATGCTTGTCTACCTACAAATGGCCACTGTGACCTTCACCTACACAGCTCAAGGTCCCAGTTACCTAACAACATACCATGTAGTGATGGAGAATAAGCCTACAAAGTTTTAAGATGTGATTATTAATGAAGGAGTTATGGTCTGGACACAGGTTTGGCTATAGATGCCAGCTTTGACCTTGACCTATAAACCTCAAGGTCAATGTTGTGTCATGACACAACCTCGGGTGATGAACAACAGTAATGTACAGTTGGAGGAAGATCTATCAATTTACAAAGGAGTTACTGCCTGGACAAGGCTTTTCCACATACAGACAGATGGACATAGTGGAACCAGTATATCCACCCTCGCCAGGGGGTAAACCTATAGTCTCAACAACATTTCTAACCTTTGAGAAAGCAATGTTTGACATGAATTAGTCACATTGCAGTCACATTTAGCCATCGAGAAAGTATTTTACTGATGTAGACAAAGTTCTGAATTTTTCAATAATACCAAACATGGAATGTTTCCGGTAAGTGATCAAGTCCCACGGAGGCCAGACACAAGTGCAATTTTACCGCTGTTTTTAAATTGTTTTGCCAATTTTCAATGGTGAAAGTGTTAAACAAAACCACCATGCACGGTACATTTGCTGAGTTAAATTAAATTTAATATTTTACAATCCACATGATAAACTTTCTATGGCTGTAATAAAAGGTCGCACAATTTACGTTGGTCATGTAAGGAGAGAACACCCCATAGTCTGCAAGTTTTTTAAGGCAAGGGGGACACAATCAATGCTGGCGTGACAGGTCCAAGGATCAACTGTGGCCTTGGTTTAGAAGTCCCTGCCACTTACTGTTCCACCAGGAATGCAAAGGATACCGCAGCATTAGGCACTCACACACCCAGTTTCTTCGATTGTCAGTCGGTTGGAAAATGACTGAGAAACTTTTCAGGGAGTGGGTTTTTTTTCCCTAAGATCACAGGGCATGTGCACTAATTAGAGCATGTGGGCTAGTTAAATAATTTATGGTAATGCTTTCCTTACATTGAATACATTTTAAATTTTATTAGCCAATTTGACTACAGGTGACAAAAAGTTATATAAGCTAAATCAGCTTTTTAGCCACTCGCCATTTGCCTAATAGCAGGTGCTAGCTCAGCAAATGCAACCCACAGACTTGATCTGGTTACCTAGTTTTCTTCCTAGCATGCTTGGAAGTCCGGATGAAAACTGCATAAACATTGCTTGTGCCCCACAATTCTTATTAAAGTATATTACACAAGCTTACGTCTTCCAATCATCACATAATTTGATACAACACACGCACAAAAATAATATGCACTGTCCATTTTTCAACACATTTCACAGGTGAAACTGCATGTATAATGAACTAAGCTGGCACTTGGTTACAAGAAACCAGACAATTAGGTGTATAATACTTGCAATAATTAGGCAAATGACTGATAGACAAGATTTTAAATTGAAGATGTTGACAAAGTCCAAATGAACATACTCAGATTTAAAGCTAAATCAGGTTAGAGTTGGGTATATGCCATAATAATACAAAGCTACAAAAGGGACTTCGTGAGGTCAAGTTTTTTTAAGCATTAATCAGCTAATAAATGTAGGGCAACAACTAAATCACCACAGTTGCCTCCGGTAAGTTCAAGGTCTAGTTCTATCATCACACAGGTTGTATGGATATAAGTTTATAGTCCCCATAATCTGGCAACCTGCCCTTTGTGACCCCATTTTAGGTACAGCGACTTGTTTGCTTTTTCTGCAGGTGGCGGTAGGGGGGGTTGTATTACACATTTTCTAGTGAGGGAGAAACCAAGATACAGGAAGTTGGTTTTAAGTACCAGTAGCAAACACAGCAGTCTCACACACCAGGTACTGAGCACAATAGGTCTACAGAATGCAGTGTCTCGCTTTTATACAGTACTTATGATCCTTTTGCATAAAAAAGTAGGTCAATGTACCAAATATAATCATCCAATCAGACATATATCACATTTTTCACTAACTTGTCAAAACTGAGTCCATCCATCACAATGCATCCCAAATCAATAAACTCAGTATGATGAATATTCATCTCTCTGAAATTTAGACGTTACACAGGACAATACATCCATGTGATTTAGGCCTAATTAATAACATTAAACTTAAACACCAAATGCTAATAATAGAACGTAAAATAATGTCTGCATATGATTCATAGGGAAACCCTTCCTGAGATTTACCAGTGCTATGTTGTGCACAAATTATACATGAACTTTGACCTCTGTGATGGAGATAAACATGTTTTGTTGATGAAAAGAAGATCCCTTGCACATGTTTTAATTTCAGAGTAAATTTAACATTTTTATTCATGATCAAGCCCTTACAAGCTCATGCTCTTTCTTTTTCTAAATTGTCTCTGAAAAGAATATAAGATTGCAAGTTGCTGGAAGACTAAAACTAGTTCAAGTAATGTAGTGTTTGCATCAAATGCCTATACACAGATTGTGTATAGCTGAAAGATTCCATACAAGCACTGCCACTGTAAATTCAAAGACTTTGCCATGAACCACAATGCATTTTCCATCACTGAAATTTCTGGAAAGTAAACCATGTGAACATATTCATGATTCCTTGAACCAGTTTGCATATGAAACTCAATTTTTCACATACCTCACATTTGCTATGTACTTTGTTTTACATTTGGGCAAAACTTGAAATGGGAAATTTGTTGCATTATGACCAAAATATTGAGAAAACAAGTTCTGTATTATCCACACCATTCACTGGCTGGCACATAATTTAACATGGCCGACCTAACTACCACGCAGTTCTCATATACATGTATACAGTACCAGCCAGTAAAACATGACTGGCACTTGTGTTGGTCATCAATGAATTTTTGTTTCCCAGCATAATCATTTTATAATACTAATAAGTGTGAACACTTATGTAGAACACCTTGAAAAATATGCAAAATACTGATGTTTATCTTTCTGAGAACCATCTAGTTACCCCCCCCCCCCAATCATTCAATGTTCTGAATTTAGGGGGTGTGACTTTTCAGAAAATGAGACAAGAAATCTGCAGAAAATACAGTCTTTGTTGTTTTCTTCATGTTGAAAAGGATGACCAAAGATGCTATCCAGAAACAGAACACACTAGATCACCCCATGTCAATCTGTTTGGAGCATCAGCCCATTTGATTATGTCAATATCACTGGACCAAACAGAAGTCTGGGCATTTAACTTGGATGTCACACACTTGTGTTACTACAGTAGCCATCCCAACTAACTCACATAGGTCACCAAACCTAATGCAGCATTCCCATCCATTGTATTGCCCCCTCAGGAGAGACAACTAATCACACACTAATGGCCACTTTCTTTGTTTCGTAAGTAGTGTTCAATATATCAGAGGATTGTAAGTTAACTTGTAATTTTAAACTAAGAGTGGCACCAGAAGCTTCCACCCAAACCTCAATCAACCTCTTGCGCATAACAAGCTCAATACAGCTGGTTGTGGCCTCCCAGAGCTGTAAAATTATCAGTATATAGGACTGGTCTTGGCTTCCTGGACCTGTGAAATTCCCAGAAAACCCTGATATAGAATTGTACATTCATGCAAACAGAAGATTTTATTTGCTGATCACTTCCACCTTTCCAGTATTTTTTCCTGGACTGAATACATCCTCGACAAAAATGACCTCTACAAGTAAGAAACTGGATTTCAAACAGACCATCCAATATAAACTGCACAAACCTGTTACTTTCGACAGCAAACATCACAGTAACCAGCAGTGGCTGTCATTTGTTCACATTCGGTCATGATGACACCAAAATCTAGTCACATCATCCTGGCATGCGCCCTAAGGAACATATAATTAAGCTGCGATTGTTTTAAATTAGGGCATGGTGACACCAAACTGTAATAAGTTCTTCCTGCCAGGTATGGTAAGCATACCACAAAATTTGAGCAAAATACATGGGAGGCATTCTGTAGATATCACGGTAATGAGAATGTGCACATCCAGACAGACGAACAACCTGAAAACACAAAGGGTCCCCCCTTAAAAACCCAGCATACAGGAACTTGGTTCTGACAAGATGTTAACATACAGCAACAGCGTTTTGCCTCTTTGAGAATGTTGAACTCTATGCCCATGACCTTTAAACTTATAGCTGGCCACTAAAGCACATCAGTGCCAATAACCTTTCAAACATGTATCACAGTGGGTTTAAAGCCAGATAGTTTCTAAAATTTAATTAACTGTGTCAAATATCATACCAAAAATAAATGAATAAATTAAAAAAAAAAAAACTCTAGAAGCTCCTGATTCTGTAAAAACAAATCAAATGTGTACAATGGATCAGTTTCTCTGGCTTTAACTGATAATATTGCATGGAAATCAAATTCACATAAGCACTCGATATATGTGACCTTGTCCTTACATATACTGTCTGACTCTTGCTTCCATCTCTCTCTTCCCTTCTGTTTGTACTGAGTTTTCTTCCTGTATCTATAGTTGGCGATGGGTATAGTTACCAACTTCTGTATCATGATACTTTTCAGTACACAGCCATGTATCATGATATATCATGAGAGTGTATGAAGTGATCACACTCTTTGAATTTACATGCAACAGTCAGTATCACAGCCACTTTCTGGTGTTTTGAAATGTGTTCTATTGGCTGTTCATCTCCACAAAGGGATGATTTTCATAAATTTCTTTATATAAAATTCACAAGCTATGGTAAAATTTAAGATTTTATTGTATCGTGAAAATTGGATACACAAGGAATGTATCACAATATGATTCAGTACAGATTTAGTATTGCGAATTTTGATATATTGTCCCAACCTTATTTATACTAAACCATGTTTTAATGTCCCTATAACCTTTAGAAGTTGACTTTTTATTTGAATCTCTGAACGTGAAAACTGTTTAAGGAGTCTCTTGTTCATCACTCACCATGGGATGAGCAACAGATGTTGTCAACAACAGTGCCAGGTATTACTGAGATTTTTCACACACAGTATTAGAAAATTTACTGGCACTTGATTACAGTTGCCTGTTTGTCTCAACTTAAAATGATTTTAAATCAATGAAAATGTGGAAAATTGAAGTCATAATAAATATATGTTAAAATAACTGGATTAATGTCACTCTGTGACAATTCCACACCACACCCTTCCTACAGGGAAGTTATTTTGTATTTATACCTTCTGTATCGAACTACCCACTGAGGTCAGCCATGATATGTACATGTACATGTATTATGTTTACACTTACACAATAGAGCTGGTTATGTTTGGTGTTGAGAGAAATGCAAATGAAGGAAACATTATTTATCATTTGGCACTTCTCCTTTCATCACTTAATAGTTACCATGAATAGTTACCATGGTAACTATACTTCAACACATGTTCACATTAGGGTGATTAATGTTACTTAATAAGGCCTTTTTGATACATGTGGATGCAAATTATGCATACATGTAGTAATGTTGAGATTGGGGCCTGAAGTAGGCATGGATGTCAGTACATGCATCTCATTGTTTCAAAGAAATGCTATCATAGTATACATGTTCTTGTCACAAGGGAGTGAACAGGGCCATGGAGAGTCATTGGGGTTTCCTTGCCCACTGTAACTTTAATTAGTTTCGTAAGAAACAAATTTGACAGTGACCCATGTGCAAAATCATACTAACACATTAACTCTTTATTAAATACACTCTCAATTTATAGACACTCTTAAAAACATAAATAAACAGGACCAAACTGTTTTTGTTTTTCTTTGTGAGGAAAAAACCCCCACAAAAACTCAACATATTCTATAAACTTATGATGCAAATTGTAACTTGAACCTTTGGAGTCTCCTCACCAGTGATATACACCATTGTATAGGGAGGGGTAACCACAGCTCCCCCCCCCCCCTAGTTACATATAGGGTCTTAATTAACTCTTCAAGTCAAAGTATTTAAACAGACCATACTATTGTGCAGAAATATTCTTTAAGATTCCTTGTCGTGTTCTTCACATTGACACCCCTCCAACCTGCCTAGTGATACTATATCTGTTGTATAAGGGATCCCTGGTGCCATTAGTCAAATGCTAATTCATTTGGCTGAAGAAATTTGTAAATGGCAAATGTATTCTAACATGAATTATATTAGAGTCAGGATGACTTCTGCAGTGATTTCTTTTCCACGTGCTGATTTCGTTACTAATTTTGAAGGCTGAGCCCTGTCCCTGTTTACGGCATATAACCAGACACTCAATTCATTTTGGTCCAATGTGGAAAAGACAGGCTCAGTAACAAAGTGGGTACATATTCTCATTACATGTGATTTTGTAGATGTATATGTGACAAACAAATCATGTGACATTCCTTTTAAATATAATATGTAGTGCTGATCTCAGTGCATGAAATGATGTCATTACTTTCTCTTACAGCTTATGCCAAAGTGTAGTTTGTTGTTCTTGTGTCCTAATGTCAGGTCTCTGAAGCCTGTCCTAGAGTCTGAAACAAGCTAAAATGGACACAAGACAAGTAACAATAAGGTGGTTCTACTGCTCCGCTGACATAAATATGGAAATAACTAATAGAACAATGGATGAATAAGGAGACAAGGCCAGATGTTTTTAAATATGATTTATTGAGTAAATTTATATGGGAAGCTTTGCAGAAAGATCAATATAGATGGACATGTGACTAATGATTTTATATAAGTATCCAATACATTTTGACTCCAAATTTCTGTACAACTACAGGTGGCACCCCCAGTATCATCCTTGATCGAGATTTTGACCTCCCCCATCATATTTCATCAAGATCCACCACCAATTAATGATGCTAGAACATTCAGAACATTTTCACATTTGACCCCTATATTATATACTGTAGGTGGCACCACCAATATCAACTCAATTGAGTTTTATTTATATCTGTTTTCAGCTCTGTAAGTTATGTGTCCACACTGAAAATTGTAGCCCTAAGTTGTTACATATACAACTTCTTTTCATGTATATGAAAATGTATACATATATATACATGTATTGCCCAGTGGCCTTGACAAAAAGGTTAAAGTCATTCATATTAAAACAAATTAGGAGTCTTGACCCATGGTATCTTAAAGGTACGTTATACTTCAAAACTGTGGAAGGTATCACAGTATATATCATATAAATTTGGAAAGAGGTCTAATCCAATTACTTTTAGAGATATGGAATTTTATATCTTAAAACACATTTTGGCTCATAATCTCTATCCAATTATAGGTGGCACCACCAGTATCACTAGCAACATACACTTTGATCTCCCCCACAAACCCACCAAATTTTGAAAAGATCCATTAAAAATTAAAGATGCTAGGACATTTATCAGATTTTCATATTCAGACCCATATTTTATATAATACTGTAGACAGCGCCACCATAAAAGACAGGGACCTAGATTTTTATACACATTACAAGTCCTGAAAGTTATACTGCATAAACTTTGCGACCTTAGGTCAGCAGAGCAAAAGATGGAACGAAATAACATGCAAAAGATAGGGGCACCTGGACCTGGACAAGTAAGCAGTTTACTCCAAGTAATTTTAATACAAATTCCCATCTACCTTTGCAATATAAATAACAATATGCTGTCATTTGTGACGGAGATGTGACCAACATGGAAATGGACAGGAGGAAAAGTCCCCGCCCTACACACACACATATATATATATATATATATATATATATATATATATATATATATATATATATCAAATTTGAATTTCTCAGAAGAAATCTCAAATGAAACACTTATTAGTTCTGCACAACAGGTTGAATTAAGGACAGGTAAGACACCAAAAATAAATCTTACTTTAGTCAATCCTGGCTCAAAATGTATTTGCGTTAGGACAACATATCATATATGTGTGTACTCGTCATACTCCAAAGAATTTATATGTCCCGTATTTGGGTGTCTGTGATGTTAATTTTCTGCATTTCATAGAAAAAGAACGAAGCAAAATTTAGAAAATCGCTGAATCGTTTTTGCAGTTCAGACATTACAGAATCAAAAGCCGTCAACCGGATTAAATTTCGCCCAGCCGTTTTCTTGAAATAACCATTCTTAGGTGGGGGTCTCGTCCTATTATCCTTTCTGAGAAAACAAGCTTCAAAGGCCTTTGATGTTGATCATTTGCCTCTGAAACAATACCATTTGCTCAAGTTGAGTTGATATTTGTACAAAACATAGTAAACATCGTCCCTGAACATTTGCGGAGGTTGTCAATCAATTCTTGGCCAATCACATGAATAAAAGGGCCTTTGAAGTACGGAAAACATTATTCAGCGATCTGCCAAACGGCAACAGTCTGGTTTCAAAGTGTGCGTCATGGAGGCGGTCCTTCCGGCCCCGTGACCTCAAGCCTGGCAACGAAAGCTGTGTTGCCTTGCTTCGGTGGGGCGGCCTGTGGCTGCTCGTGGTCAGTGTACCGATGGCGGGTTTGGTCTTCCGCCCCGTACCTCTTCATCCCGTTTTTAGGGATAGTGTTTTATTGTATTTACTTGTCTCCTATCTGTATACTGTATGTAGTTAGCTTGTTAGACTTGTCTTTACACTTTACTTAGTTAGCTTGTCATTATTTTGCAGTTGTTTTCTCAATGAGTTTCATTTCTCTTTCCAACCTGAGCTTTGTAACACTATTTTGTGTGTTTTCTCCGCTGTTCATGTTTATGCTTATTTTGATGTGTTTATTTGTACTTTTATTTCCTCATCCTTGGGTTCCGATAAAGTATTATTATGTACGTGGGTATTATTGATTAGGGTGTCGGTATTTCCCCCCTGCCTGTCTTTGGTGTGATGGACCACTGAGGTAATCCATCGCGGCACGGCCTTTGAAGTTTGAAGGAACTGTCTGGCGAATCTTGCTCCTCTTGAACATTTAAAGTTTCCCATCATTAGAATGCAAAACAAGCAAGATAACTATAAAGAAAACCACTAAGGCTATGATATGTTAGCATGTTTGCATCTTTTCCCTGACCACAAACACTTTCGGCATGCTGCCTTACTTCGCATTGTCGCCCTGATACCACTCTCTTTTTGCCATGGGCCGTTGCTACATGCAGCCACGTGACAGGTTGTTAAGTATGATTGACGGGTGGCATTGTTCCGTTTGGCGGCTGAAAACCAAAAGAATGACACATAGACATTCAGATGTCCACATGCATGTGTGGCTTTTGGCGTTTTTCTTGTATTTCTACTTTGGTTAGAAGCTCGAAATCTTGACAACTAATAGCAAGGACATTCATCTTGTGCAAATCGTTAAAACTTCAAAATCGGCCATGCAAAGGTTTTTGGTGTCTTAACTGTCCTTAATCCCAAAAGAATTGAAAAACCTACAGATAGCAATTACAGTGGTACCTGTTGTATATAACATTACAATAATGGACCACTTACTGTTTCTGACAACATTTCTGGGGCTAGAGTAGTCCTTTCTTTTGCAAAATTTCCTTTGGTGAAAGATAACCTGTTGTATGAGACCACTCTTCTTGGCTAAAAGGATGGTCACATATAGCAGGTTCTACTGTATGTATTCTGTCTGAATTGAACACCCAAAATTTTGATGGGCCAGAGACAAACATACACATTAAAAAAATATTAATTGTCATACGAGTAGACTTTTTTCCATTTCTCCTAATAGTCGCAGCACCATAACATGTCATGCTCTAAACACATGGATCCAAGTGTGCTTTTGCTGTTTCTGCGTCACCAGCAACTTTCAGTCAATCATATTCCAGGATTAAATACACTGCTGGTTAGCACCCACCTTGATTCACTGAGAACATGGCAGGCAAGCTCTTTTGGATAATTTAGTATGGATCAGTTTGCTCTGTTGATCTTGAATCTTTGACACTAATTATTACAAAGACGCATATGACAAAACAGCTATAGTCTTTGAATTTGGTCTATCAACCTGTCCACACCTTGGTCTTCGACCTCAGTGTATATTGGTGATGACAGGTGGATAGACCCATGTGTAGGCCTCATCCAATGACTATAATTGTATAGTATAAACCGTGTTTAACAATTTAAAAGCTAAAACTGCAATGAATGTTTCAATAATACATCCTCCTTTAATCAGGGTTAGCAATAAGATTTTTTTCAGGGGGCCACGCAAACACTTTTGTTTCTTTCCAGGGGGTCACAGACACACTGGCCTTGATAAGTTCTGAAAAAATCAAATTTTGAAATTTTATACGATGTTGAATTTACTTGCATGTTGATTACGGACAGTACCACTGGCATAAACTCAGGGTTTGACAATTTTCTACAAAATCACTTGTCTGCAGGGCAAGTATATTTCAACTTGTCTGAATATAACTTGATTATACAAACAAACTTTTTTTCATCAATCCACAGACAAAGGCCAAGACAACCCATTTACCCTAATAAGCCGCTTATTGTCCCTTGCAAAGTGGCCACAAAAATATGTCAAATTTTACCACAATTCTAGCTATGCCTGTTGACAGTGAAACTGGCAAAATATTAAAGATACAAATTAAAAAGTAAGCTTGCATGGGGTGACTTGCAATGAAAAACAGTGCCATTTCTGGGACTATAGGAGTCACTCTCCCAGGTAAAGCATTGGTTTCAGCATCCCATTTCTTGTTGCCTCTGATGGGATGCACATCGTTTGCGTACATACCGCGAATACTATCGGTACCTAGCAGTCAATTTGTGTATACAGTATTTGTAAGTTCCTCACAATAAACAGTGTTCTTAACTAAAATGAAAAATTTACTACTTCATATCAGAAATTGAGTTTGCACACCTTCACCGTCATCCGTGCAAATCTTGTGTAATTTACTGAGGGAACAAATTGGACACTTTGTTTATATTGCAACATGCGAAAATAAAGACCCCAGTGTTTGTAGCTGCAGTAGTCCCTCCTTTGAAAGACCATAGGAGTCGGGCCCTTGTGTAGTACTTTTCATGTTATTTATACATCCTTTGAGGGACCACCTGCTTTACATGACCACCTTTTGGGTGGCTCTAGGGGCCGTCTCTCAAAGGAGGGACTACCGTACAACAGACAAGGACAAGAACAGAAGGTTCTAGCCCTGCGTAAAAGAGGGCACTGCAGTCACTGGAGGGCTAGGATTGTATATTCCCATTACTTTATGTCAATCAGTGCATCAGAACACAATTATTTGCATAATTTTCGCACATTTGTGTGGATTACAAACCCTGTTAATGCCATGAGATACAAGACATTTCTACACACACCAGTTCTGAGGGCTCACAAGGCGAAGGTCATAATTATTAATTAAATCAAAATTATTAATCAAAATGAAATGTGAATTTTTCTGCTGGATTATATAGTATTAATATAGATGTACATGTATTGTGTTAAACAAACTGTTTTTTTTTTCTGTAGTTGGGAAGGCCAAATTTATATGATCATCTCTGATGTCGTCTGGGTGAGATTCTGTCATGGTGTACTCGCCCAAGGACAAGTGCCCCTATCTGTTACATGTTATTTTCTGAAATTTTACTTGTCCCAGACAATAGAACATACAAATTTTATCACCCTGCTCCTTAAGGTTTACATGTGTAATGGGTTCTTTGTTACCATTCAAGTTTTTAACTTAAATTTAAGAAACAGGAGTGTTCACAGTTTTACAGATGTTTAAAATTGCATTTCCCATTTTTTGCACATGACTAGTTTGCTTGCCACCATCCGATTCTTCAATTTTACCAAGGAGGGTAGAGAGCTCTCTCTACCCTCCTTGATTTTACCTTCCACATATTTTACTAAAATGTAATCCATCTTTCACCATAAGCGGGTATCTGACTCTTTCTGCGGCAGAGGAACCTGTAAACTCACGTTTGATTCTGAAATCAGGGGATAACTGGTAGTGCCCCAACTACTTACAGTTATGTGATTCAGACTGCACAAAATAACAAGAGGCCTGTGTGAACAGTCCATGCTTAGCTGACTTAGAAATTGATGACACTAGTGGCAATGTGGCATCACCAATTTACTGTCTGAGTCTAACCTTCATAAGTTCAAGATCTTCCATATATTGTGTGTCTGTCCTCAGCAGCTGGAAGACCACCATCATGAACAATATCCCAGCCAAAATGAACAAAAAAAAAAAAAAAATCATAAAAAATCGAAAAATCACTGGACCATGACCATTTGAACAAACTTGGTACAGACCCACCCAAGACACATCCCCACCAAGTTTCAAGTGAATTTGACTGACGGTTTTGGAGAAGAAGTAAAAAACATGAACCGCTAAGTACCCGAATTGAAAAAATCGTTAAAAATCAGGGATCCAAAGCAATGCCACCTAGGGAACAAACTTGTGTCACCCTTCTAGAAGGAACATTTACACCATGTTTCAGCATAATCTGAGTGACGGTTTTGGAGAAGTCGAAAATGGCAAAAACACGAAAAAAATCGCAGCGTCACTGTTGAACAATTTAAGAGCTAGGGGTCTCAAGAAGTGTCCCTATGCAATTTCAAAGCAATTGACCTAGTGGTTTCGGAGAAAAAGATTTTTTTAAGATGTCCCCCAAAAATGAACAAAAAAAATCCAAAAATCACTATACCATGACCATTTGAACAAACTTGGTACAGACCCACCTAAGCCACATCCCCACCAAGTTTGAAGTGAATCTGGCTTGTGGTTTTAGAAAAGTCGAAAATGTGAATTGTGGACGACGGACGCCTAACCATCACATAACCTCAGCTGACTGACAAGTCACCTGAGCTAAAAATATGTATAAAGTGCAAGTTCCTTGTTCCGACATGTATATATATATATATATATATATATGAAATATGATAGACAAGGGGGTTGTTACACACTATCAGACACCAAGTTTTACCATTCTTTTGTTGCTTCATCTGGGTAGGAATACCACGTGCTATGCTTACAGGTAATATGAACAAGAGTAAAAGCCAGAAAAGAGACCTCCTGTTGTGTGGACTTTGGAGAAATCTTTGGTATTAAGATTTTTACATACATACATGGGGGGAGGGTAAGTTTTTTTTCTGTACCAGCATACTCGAAGCCCTTTTAACGTCTGTACTTCGTAACAACCATTATTTGTACATTTTTCTTATTTTCCGTACCTTATACTTGGGCAAAATTATTATTTGTACCAGCATACCTGGGACCCATTTACATGGCGACACACACAGACTAGCTCCATATTTATAATATCCTACAAAGTGCATGTCTGAAATGCTGCTGCTTGTTTTTTTTTGTTTTCTTTTTTTGGGGGGGGGGGGGGCGGGCGATATTTATTGAGCATTACTAATGACAATCCATACTGTCCAAGATGATAAAAATATGTGCAAGTGAAGATGATCAAAACATGCGTATTATTGCCACAGGATCAAGTCTGCGACTTTCCCTTCCTACGTAATTCTCAGAAAACAGGCTTCTTTTCCAAAACAAAGTACTACACGAATGACGTACCCGGTTTCACAATCAAAAATAAATTGCACATAATCTCGTAATCTGTTTTCACTATTTACGTTATCCATATTTCGGGACTTCTGCTCTGAACACTGGTAAACACCTGAACTCGAAAACACCGAGGTCAGATTGTGCTTTGAAATGGCCTTGAACTGACCCAATTTAGTGCTTCAGCGTCCCATGTACTTTGTTCGTGGGCCTGGCCATGTTCTGGCAGGAGTAAGCTCTGCATGATTCATCAAATATTCAACCCACTCCTGCCTTCTTCCGCGATCGCATCATTAGTTGACTTGCGATAGTAGCTTATCTTACGTTAAAACATGCATATCTTTAAGTTTACGAAACACAAATTTTGCGGTGGCACAAGAGTTGTACCTGGCTTGCACAGATCACAATCCGAGTTGGAAAACAAGCCTCTCTTTCAGCATGGCAACTGCCCAAACGATCGATATCCACGGACCGTTCCTACCTCCACCACCACCCTGTATTTCTACCTCCGAACACGTTTATTAGGTCAGTGTGGGCAAACGAAAATGCTTGTCCGTGAAGCTCACTTGACTTTGCCGTCAAAGAAATGATCTGGATGTCTTATTTTTTATGGTTCTGACTTGCTTTGCTGATCGGAGCCATTTTTAGGTCACTCAAGTCGACCGTATTTGTAGGTTTTCGACTTGTCCTCACCCAAAATTTTCTGTGGACCTGAACTGGTATGAAGAAGTACATATTACCAATAGTTAAAATGATATCACATATATATTTGTTATCTGTTTTATCACACTTTGGAGGTGCTTTTCTCAAGATATTTCAACACAAATTGACACCCGACCATACAATTCTGCTAACACTGTACAGTAACCTTTTCGTAATGCTAATGGCAGAAACAATACTTACTTGGCCCACGGTCAGTTTCCTCCAAAATTCAGGAAAAATCCACACTCGTTGCCACTTTTAACCTCATCCCTCGATCAACATCTCCAACGCTGACTGACTTCTTCACACACATAAATTATCCACGGTACAGTTTCCAACCCCTCCACAAGTTTTTGAAACGACGAGCACCTACATGTCCACCAACCTTTCGCTTCCCCTTCCCCATTTGATTGACAAGCTTCTGTGCTCAGCGGGAACGAATGAAAATCTCTCATCTGATTGGCGTAAAATAAATCTCCTTAAATTACGGCAATGTCGCGATTTCTAGATCAATTTAATCAAAATTCATACAAGTGCTTTAACCTGTGTTCGAGCAAATATAATACTGCGGGTCATTTTATTTTATGAATAAAATTTGGAAAAATATATGTGAATTGATGATAAAAATATGCTGAAAAATATCGACCAATCACAGGCCGACAAATAACAAGCCGAAGGGTTCGCTGTCTTTGACGTCAGAGACTTGAAGGGGACGCTTGTGTTTCAGCCTTTTTCGGCTTTTGGAGAGAAAAAAAACAGTTGTTTGTCAGACGGAAGTCACGGTGTGATAGCTTACGTTTATGTCTACGTAAAACTTTGTGCTTTTTTTCCCCTCACGAATATATCAAGTTACTTGCAATCGCCAGCAGTAATATAGTTAGCAAGTTTTGTTTGTTTTTGGCAAATTTGCACTTTTTTAATATGTAATGTATATGGATTATGGGTGTAGGCCTATAATTAAGACACAGAGATCCATCATTTAAGAAGCTTCCATTTTTTTTTTATATTTCTGTGACTGTGTGTCAGCACAAACTTTCTCTCTGTTTCATCATCATCATCATCATCATCATCATCATTGTTGTTGTTGTCGCGTATTATGCACTATGTATTAGCCTCACTCTTTCCGCATACAATGATACATACATAGGGTAGATGTGGGAGAAACGCGACAGAGGGGGAAACGGGACAGTAAACAATTAAACGTAAATAAATATTTCTTTTAGGACAACAGGGTTACGGATTGCCTTTGTCTGGAAAATGTATCATTCTTGCATGTCATCGACACTATGGGGAGCCTCAGTGTTGACGCCAGTGTGTATTGAGACCTGCGCTATAGCCAGCATACTCTGTAGCTTGTCCGGCAAAATAGGCAATAGTAAGGGTTTCACATAAGTACAACTCTACTAGCTGTGTCCATATTTCCCGCTAATGTGTCCTTTCACACTAAGTTAGACACATAACTGAAAAAAACCACGGTATTTAAGGGTAGATTTGGAGTATCATTTGCCAAAATTTGGATTCAGTTTCAGAAAGAACGCCCCTCAAGGTCACTGTCCCGTTGCCACTCTCACCCCCCACCTCCCCACTTAATAATTTTCAGTGGGGTGAAACGGGACACCCCTAGTGGAGACATCAAAAACCAAAGATCTGGTGCGAAATGAGAGAAAATTTACACTAAAGTTCACATCTTGATCTTGATATAAAATTATGTCTAAAATAATCTTACAAATTTATCAGAGGTCTTGCGTTAAAATATTTGATTAGGTAGAGGTATCATTATAATAAGCACCGAGTTAAAAACTTACCTTGGGCCCAGGCATTGAGTTTTTAGATGGGTCATTCCGAATGCAACATGTAGGCCTATGCACCTTTACACATCATTTCCATACATAAATTTGTAAAAACTATGTAACTCGAAGAAAGTAAAGCAAATCCAAAGAAATCATACAAGATAATTCTTACATTGCTGATGAAAAATAAAGAATTAACCCGATGAAGCGGGAGCGCTATAATTTGGCAAAGATTTATATTTCATGAAACGTCTTATCCTTGTTTTAATTCGGGGAGCCATGTCATGGAAAAAGATAAATAAAATATAAATAAGCACAGTTGTCACCAAGAATTATCCATAGCTTCCCCAAAACTAGAAGTCTACTTGCATTGAAGTGATGTAATTTTCCCTCACACCCAAAACAAAATATAGAACAATTAGTTAAATGGTTCTATACTTTCTATTTTGTCGTTTGAAGGCCAGGATACAGACTCGCTTCCTGTTGAAATGTATTTGTTGCGTATATGCAAATAGTTTGTCTCAAAATCTGTGTTTAAATTTATTTTCAGATTTTTTTTTAGAAATTCTTTTGTGTTTAAATTTATTTTAAGAGGTTTTTTTTTTTTAGAAACTCTCGTCTCGCGAAATAGAATGTCCTGTGTCGCATAAGCTAATTGGCAGTGTGCTTCCATGGCTTCCCTTGTTAGCCTATCGTAAACGTAAAAATTGGAGTTAGTATTTCTGACAAATGTCAAAGTTCATCAGTAAGTTGCAAAAAAAAGTTATAATCCATGTAAAACTTAAGTTTGATACGAAGAATGTTAAATGAAACCGCTCTTGATCCCTCTCCCCGACTCATTTTACAGTTAGTGCCTTTCTGTCCCGTTTCACCCCATGGTTCGGGATGAAACGGGACACGAATAAGTTTTCTTTATAGTATTGTATTTTTTTTTCAATTTGTTACATGTACTAAATATTCTTTCGCTGGTTTGCAACTAGTTGCACTTTTGATTGAGTACATCCAATATAATGTATATACTATATATTTCATAATTTGTGTGCAAGTGCTCGAGTGTCCCTACATGCATACATACATACATACATACATACATACATACATACATGCACACATACATACACACACATACACACACACACACACACACACACACACACATACATACATACATACATACATACATACATACATACATACATACATTGCCAGTGGATGAAATTGTGCATTCTCGGTATGGACGAGTAAAAAGATACGAATATCTGTCAGTCTCAGGGAGGCCAACATTAAAGTGTTATTTCACGGACAAGTAGGAGAGACCCGGGCAAAGTGGGCCACTTAAGAAAAGAAGCTTCATAAATAAAGTGTATGAAGTTTTGTGCCAAGATATACATCTCTTAAACCACAAAATTCACACCGCTGCTTAAACTTAAATTACTAGAAGAATTTTCACACTTAAAAAATAAGTATCTATATCTTTTTCAAACAAAATTTGGGCAAAGTGGGTCTCTGCCCGGACAAGGTGGGATACTACTTGTAACTCCCATTTTCCGATATCAGTTAAAACATATTTAAGATACAATGTAACTCTTGCATCAGTCTACAAAATTGACATCGCAACATAGAATATTAGCGCTATCAATTATGTTGGTTGGAGAAATCAGATATAGTTTTGCAGTTTCGAAGAACTTATGTTGAAACAGCGGTGTCAAGTTGTCCCGTTTTGTCCTTTCCAAAGGGCAAAGCGGGGCATGCCCATAGTTATCCATGTAAAAAAACATGACCAACTTTACCCTGGCCCTCTTTACTCAGGAGTGATCTTTATGACGTCATATAACCTCCAAGTGCTGAAACCTGTTGATTTGAGCTAGATTTGAAAAATATGATAAATTTCGGAATTTATCTAAGTTAAAGAAATACCCGCTGATGAGCCCCGGGTTCTGCTATATACTTTCTGACACAAAACAAATCAAGTGGTTTTCCTAATAAATTTGCACAAAATAAATTATTTGTGCTTTTAAAAAGATAATCGACCTTTTATGGTTCTAACTGTGTCCCAGCAAGTCTACTAACTCTGGCAAATGCGTTGCACACCCTGGAAAAGCTATATAGGCCCCTGCTGTTACATAGAATGGTGACCCTCTTTGCCCAGGTGGACCTCTTTGTCCGAGTCTTCCCTAGACAAGATTAGGGGCACAAGAAGGAATAAAAGCAGTAGATGAGGGCCACACACCGTAAATTGGTCAAATTTCCAGTTAATAATAAATACTGTTAGGCTATGACGATTCGATTTCCATATGTATGTTATCGGCTGATGAACATGAGATGAATATTGTCCAAATGTTAGGCCTATAGCATTTTAAAGTACACGTAATGATTATGGAATTTTAAATTTGAATCTTTCATGTCTTAAAATGGACCTAATAATAAAGATGCTCTTCCAACTTCAACTCATTATGATATTGACCGTTGTGCATATGATGAATATGACATAAAATAAAGTTGTATTACTTTACCTGTACCAAAAAGACGTTTTCAAATTTATATTTTGAAAAGATTTAAAAGTATGCTAGGTTGAGAGGCCATTATAGGTTCTGCACATGCCACTGACCATTGCAAATTACAAGCATATAAGGCATAGAACTCAGAAGTTGTCATGATATTTTGTCAACTAGCCCAAGCATATGTGGCAGAGGGTCAGTCGATCGCGTCTTTTGAATCGCCGAGCAGTGACAACGCCAGGATGGTAAACTGTGCAAATTCGGACATTAGAGTTTTCAATCTTTATATATCTTCGAAACTATAGACCGAAAAGATACATATGAATTATGCTAATTAGGGGCATTTCATCTTGAATATCTTCAAAACTTAATAAACTAAATGGATATCGTTTTTCAACTTGCATACATATCCGGGACCATTGTAATTGATGAATATTGCTCAAAATTGTAGCATTTTGACGTAAATTCGGGGCATCTCAAAATTTAAATCCTACATCTTGAAATGTACCGGTATATAAAACACTGTTATGTCGATTCGATTTCTACATGTATATGTTCATCTGATGGATAAGGACCAAATGTTATAGCATTTCAAAGTATAATGATTATGGGCATTTCAAATTAAAACATTTAGTTAATATCTTAAAACATAGTACTCATGTCCTTCCAAATTCAACCCATTATTTTAAGCCCGTTTACAAGTCAGTTCAGTGGTAATAATAAAGACCCCAAAAATACCTATCCGCCACATGGTAAGTCCAGTATTACACATATCACCTTTTTTTCAATTACATGAGATGAATATAGATACATTGAAGGTCTACACCGTAATAATAATAATAATAATAATAATAATAATAATAATAATAATAATAATAATAATAATAATAATAATAATAATAATAATAATAATAATAATAATAATAATAATAATAATAATAATAATAATAATAATTATCCTGAAATAAAAACATAGTGATATACTGGCCAACGACAGTTACAAGTTTGCCTAATTGTACTTAATCTGATTAAGAAAGATTACATTTTGACAACAAAATGCTAATGGCGTTCATCCTTTTCTGACATGCCCAAGTATACATTTACTCAATGTCAAAAATTACTCAAATTTGACAGTATCATACTCATATGTCACAAACCTCACACATTATGTTGATACATTAACTGAGGGTTGGCAGCGAAACAGAGCTTTATTGTTCGGAGACTTTCAAAGTGAGGAGTAGGAGTCATCATGCAAGGCTAAGTCAAATATTCTTATATCACCTTGTATTACACAAATTTAGCAATTATGTTTGGTTTCAAAGGTATTCTTTATTTATATTGAAGCTCTGCATGCATAAGCAAAGCTTCACTTATTTAGCTAATGAGTTGAGTTGTCCATGTATTTTTCATCATTATGTGTGTTGTCCTTGCTGAATATTTAGCTTAGACAAGGAGCTGCTACTTAGGGAGACACTTAATAATAATAATAATAATAATAATAATAATAATAATAATAATAATAATAATAATAATAATAATAATAATAATAATAATAATAATAATAATAATAATAATAATAATAATAATAATAATAATAATAATAATAATACGGTGGCTCTCCGCTTGTCTGCCGCAGTCCTGTGTCACTCTGTGACATAGGTGGCCTAGGAAAACAACAACAACAACAACAACAAAACAAAAAAAATCCATCCCTCTCACACCCTATCCCCGCCTCTAAGGCTCAGGCTTTTCCCATGGAAGCCCCCATGGGAGCCCCCATGGGAGCCCTTATAAGGGCTACCACCATTCCCATTCCTTCCCCCACCTGTACTCTGGGATTCTAATTTAACCTGTTGCCTTCTAACTCTATTATTTCATTCCTTTTCTCCCAGCATCCTACCAGGTAGTCCTGTACATTTTTATTACCTTTCCTGCCTCCCAGAAAGCTACCTTTCATACCTAAAATCCATGCTATACGTTCCTCTTCCTCTAAACCCTGAACCTCTTCTAAACCCTTGTAATTGTAATCTTCTCTGTGCAACTTTCTGAAAAAATCTTCCCTTATCTCTCTATATGCATCACACCACAACAGCCAATGGTCCAATGTCTCATCTGCCTCTTGTCTACACGACTTACACTTTCCATTACTCACTGTTGTCCACTTTTAATTTCTCTTTTCGAGATTGATTACTCCTGCCCTACTTTGAAACAGAAGTTTGGATCCCTTCCCTCCATCCCAACACACACTTTTCTGTGGCTTTTCTAATACCTTGTATGCCTTCAATGTACTTTTTTCCCTGACTCCTCTTTTCCAGTCTTCTTTCCAACCCTCTGTAACAGTCTTGCCTATATATACTTTCCAATCATCCACCTCATCATATCCTTTTAGTTCATATTTCTCTGCTAACCCGTCTAGGTCTTTGACCCATCTTGTTTTTTCCTTGGCTACCTGATTGTAAACTTTCCTGCACCAGCTGTCTTCACTTATTCCTTGTAAATAACCCCAGTACTTTAACTTAGCTTTGGCAATTCTATCTGTGATTTTATTCCATCCTAACTCTCCTAGGACTGCTTCTGTTGCTGTACATGGTGGTGCTCCTAGTATCCATTTCCCCATCTCATTCTGTGCTTTCTCCATTCCCTGGATATCTCCCTCACTCACTGAAATCACATCTAAGCTATATATCATTCCTGGTATTGCAACTCTATCCCATAATACTCTTGCTGTGTATGCTCTGTTGAAACTGTTCAGTGCAGTAGCTTTAATCATTCCTTTTGTGCGATTCACTTTCTGTGCGGGTACAGGCTCCGAAACATGTTTTGAGTAGTTTCCCGCTGAAGACCAATTACTTTATTTGGGCTAATACAGTCTATTTCAAAATTCTACAGAACAACGTAACAATAGTACTTCCATATATATATATATATATATATATATATATATATATATATATATATATATATATATATATATATATATATATATATATATATATATATATATAGGTTAGGCAGTGACATGTTAGCTTATGGAATGTAGATAGTTCGGACTACGGAATAGGGTAATGACTACCAGGAAAGTGGTTATGGATGAAAAGACACAAATACAATACTTATTACAGTACCTTTTATGCAAAAAGAGTATACATAAAAGTGTAGCATTTAAAAACCACTGTGTTTCATTAACTAATAATAAACGTGCTTGTGTAACAAAGCTTTCGAAAGTGTCAGAATCACGATAAAGCGACCCCCCCCCCCCGATACTGACACAAAATTTCAGTCACAGAGGCAGATACAACAAAAATAACAAATTCTAAACTCCTGACACAGACAAAATTTCTCAATCTGCAATGGTACTTATCTATATTAGTAACCACTTTTTTGCTTTTTGCACTCGGAAAGGACGTAAAGAGCACACGATCTCACAGTACTATATAGAATCCGGTCTTTAAAAATCACTCTATCAATTCTTTTTTTTTTTCAATGTCCAATCAGGAGAATTCTGATGTTCCAAATTGTTTCAATGATTTCAAAGATATTGATTCAACTTTAGTGGACATATTACCTCCCATCCCCAGTCTTTACACGACAGAATGTGACCACACATGCATAATCTTTACAAAAGTGTTCATCCCAGTAGCTTCTCCTTCAACAATATTGAACCTGACCAAACACGCAAACTTCTCTCCTCTCTTAAATTCAACGTAAAGACACAGACAACATTCCTTCGACATACTCTTAAAGATAATGGGGAACAGATTGCTTTTCCTCTCATCCACAATATAATTTCATCTTTTTTCGGGTACTGTTCCCAGCATGTTTAAAGCTGCGAAATTAATTCCCTCATGCCAAAAAGAAAAAAGAAAAGAAAAAGAAAATTTTCTCTAAAACTTTGGGAAGCATTGTCTACACTGCTTAAGTCCTACCAGATCTTCAGCAATCTTTAAATGTCAATCAGTTTTCCGTCCTCATAATTTTGCAGATTCTTGCCTCATCCACCTTAGTGATCTCTTAAAAAAATATGGATGACAATCTCTACACTGGCATGGTACCACTGGATTAGCGCAAGGCGTTCGACACTGTAAATCATGACATATTGTGCGGTCAACTTGAAGCAGTCGGTCTTAATGCTCGATTCGTCAAGCGGTTTAAATGATATACTACCTGGGTAGATCTCAACTTGTTTCTTTTGAGAGGTGGTACATTTCCTGTCTCAAACAGGTATTAGGCGGCATCCTTCAAGGTTCTTTTTTGAGACCGCTGCTCTTATATATGTCAATGTCATGGCCATGGCAGTGGATTACAAAGGATTTATATATACGGACAACTCGGTCCTTCTCGTTCCCGACAGGGGTGTCACTGAACAGCGCCTTTGCGGCAACAGCATGTGAAGAGGTGAATCAATGTCTTTGGGAAAACAAACTGTCTCTCTTTCGGAAAAAAAAAAGAAGAAAAAAACAAAACAAAACAAACAAACAAAAACAGAACAAAACCAAAGCAAACAAGCAAACTTAAAGAAAAACAAACAAACAAACAAACAAACAAACAAAAAAAAGAAGAGGAAAGAAAAAGTGAATGTGGCGCCAAAACAAGTTCCAAATCCAAATATCTTTGTGCCTCTTGCAACAACAACAAGTCGGTTTACAGACAAGTCAAATTTCAATTCAAAGGATTCTATTCAAGATATATTTCTCAATGACCACTAAAACAATTTTAAGGTGTCACTAGTTTTCGAGGCAAACAGACAGATTTGCTGTGAAGCAAATGTTTTTCTATAGTTCCGTCGTTGAATTTTAAGCTGAAGAATGTATCTTCACAGCGACTTCCAGAATGCCGCATCCTCGGATTATTTCAAACCCAAAATGAAACATCCTTACTAATATAATGATTTAAAACAACAGATTGTAATTATATTTCTGGTTTTGTAAAAAAAAAAAAAAAAAAAAAAAAAAAAAAAAAAATCACTATTTTCATCTCATGCTTTGGACTGTCTGGGAGCACATGGTGTGAGGTCACATTTTACGCCAATACGATGCTTGATTTATTTCTCATAATGATAATATTTTACATAGGCCTGTATACAAACTGTATTTGTATATTTTATTTTTATTTGTATGACTCCCCAAATCGATTGAAATCGAATCAAGAACAACTGACCTGATCAGTATTGTATCCCCCTTAAAGATTCAAATTCCTTTATTTGAACAATCAAAACAATAGAAATGTTTCATCTGATATATAGTAATGGTCAGGAGGCTCAGGAAGTCCATTATGGCCCGCCGGCATGAGAGCCACTTTGCGTTATAAAATACAATATGATCAGTAGAAATCAGTCAGGAGATAATTATGAAAGTTGTGGTGTATAACTTGTCAAAATATATAAATATTAGCCTAGACATAAACATTTGTTTATTTATTTGGAAGTTGTACAGAAATTAACGTTATAGACACGATAGTGATTGTGCAGGTGACCATACATTTGTTTAAAAACGCTGTTTGGCATAATGTGCAAACCATATTCTACCATAGGTGTTGACTTGATTCACCACAGTATCTGGAGTGTTATTTAATTAGGGTCTTCATAATTTCATTTCTGATAAATTTCCTTGTGTTGGCTGTTCTATCTCTATTTTTAATCGGTTTCTTTTGTGTAATTATGAATTTCAGAAGCAGATCTTATTTTGAAATGGCTGAAATACTCTGGCAATCTATTGTTAATCATTATGTCTGTGTGCCAACACATACATATTGTTTTTCTAGGAATTCTTTCTTTCTTTCTTTACAGGCAAATTTGTCCGACATTTCATTTAAAAAGTATTATACGTAGAAACTCCAAACTTGGCATGATTATACTTCCGTACATGCAGTCTAAAAATTTTTGTAAAGAGGTTCAACGCGTTTGAAAATTATGCAAATTAGGGCCATTTAAAATTTCTATCTTGAATATCTCCAAACCTATTATACATACAGGTAACCAATCCAACTTCAACTAATATGTTTGTAACGCTGCACATTTTTGTAATTTACATGTGACTAGGTCAATTTTCTCCAATTCTGATCATGTTGGGTTCAAATTGTAGCAATTGTAACACTACACATTTTTGTAATTTAAATGTAACCTCTTAAGGTCAAAGGTTAATGTCAATTGGACCTTTGAAATTTTCTTCCAGCCAGAAATTGGATCAATTCTTATCCAATTTTGATAATGTGGGACTCAAATTGTAACTATTGTAACACTGCACATTTTTGCAATTTACATGTGACCTCCAAAGGTCAAAGGTCAAGGTCGTTTGAACCTTTGAAATTTTCACTTAGCAATACCTTGGTCAATTTCAATCCAATTTTGATCATGCTGGTCTCAAATTGCAATAATTGTATTACTACGCCCACACATTTTTTTGCAATTTACATGTGACCCCTAAAGGTCAAAGGTCAATGTCAATTGGACCATTGAAATTTTAATCTAGCCAGAAATCGGTCAATTTTATCCAATGTTGATCATGTTGGGCTCAAATTGTACCTATTATAACAGTTTACATTTTTGTAATTTACATGTGACTTCTAAAGAGCAAAGGTCAAGGTCATTCTGACCTTTAAAATTTTTATCCAACCAGATATTGGTCAACTTTTATCCAATTTTGATCATGTTGCGCTCAAATTGTTGTAATTGTAACAATACACATTTTTGTAACTTCGAGTGACCTCTAAAGGTCAAAGATCAAGGCCATTTGGACTTTTGAAATTTTCATCTAGCCATAATTTGGTTTATTTTTATCAAATGTTGATCATGTTGGGCTCAACTCGTAGCTATTGTAGCATTGCACATTTTTGTACTTTACATGTGACCTTTAAAGATCAGATCATTGTCATTTGGACCTTTGAAATTTTCATCCAGTCATAACTCCAATTTCCATCCGATCCTAATCATATTGGACTCAAATGGTAGGTATTGCAAAACTGCACGCTTTTGTTATGAACATGTAACCTCTAGAGGTCAAAGGTTAAGCCTATTCAGCCCTTTGAAAATTTTATCTAGCCATAACTTGGTCAATTTTCATCTGATTCGGTTCATGTTTGCCTTAAATTGTGGGCATTGCAACATCGTAAATTTGGATATTTACATGTGACCTCTTATGGTCAAGGTTATTTGGGCTTTGAAATTTTCGTCTCAATGGAATGTGAAGTACCAAAGGACAAAAGTAGTAGCCCTTAATATTTACAACGTTTGAAGGCACACAGACAGATATGTTTTTAAAACAAATCTTCCTATTTGTTATTAGAATACAACTTTAGTTCCTGATGGAGAAAAATATCATTTAAATTCAGAAACTTTAATTTTCTGAACATTGGATATATTCAATAAAGTTGCTGTGATTTAATAATCAAACATCCCTTTTTTCCGAGCTATTCTGGTGCCTCTATGCACAAGGGCTTGGCGCATGAAGGCGAGCGTTGAGCTAAATAAGGTGCCAGTCATCTAATGCTCAGACCCATACTAATATGATGTAAAGATATGGGTGCACAAGGGAGTTACAAATTTTGAAGTATGTGCACAGCAAAACTCTCTCATTTTGTTCATGATGCCTGCAGTATTTGATAACTTGGAAACCACTACTTCTATGTGGTTGTTCCAGCTAAAATTTTCACCAATTTTGACACCTAAATAAATTTTAATTGTTCATATATTAAATTCTTGTCTTGTTTATTTCTATTTATGTCTGTGTGCCAACACATCTCCAAAACTGTTATAGGTACAGGTAACCAATCTAACTTCAACTCATATCTTTGTAACACTGCACATTTTTATAAGCTACAAGTGACCTCTTAAGGTCAAAGGTCAAGGTGATTTGGGTTTTGAAATTTTCTTCCAGCCATAACTCTTTCAATTTTTATCCAATTTTGATCGTGTTGGACTCAAATTGTAGGTATTGCAGCACTGCATATTGACACATGTGACCTCTAAATGTCAAAGGTCAGGGTTGTTTTGTCATTTTGAATTTTCTTTTAGCCATCACGTGGTCCATTTTCATCCAATTTTAATCATGCTGAACTAAAATTATATGTATTGCAGCACTGCATATTTTTGTAGTTTACATGTGACCTCTAACGTTCAAAGGTCATTTTTCCATTTAAAATCTTTATTCCAGCCATAACTTGGATAACTTTTATCCAATTTTGATCATGTTGGGCTCATATTGCCATTGTAACACTGCACATTTTTGTGATTTGCATATGACCTCCAAAGGTCAAGGTCATTTGGACCATTGAAATCTATCATGCAGTCATAACTATGTCAATTTTCATCCAATTTTGAAGATGTTGGACCCAAATTGTAGGTATTGCAACACTGCACGTTTTTGTAATTTACATGTGACTTCTAGAAGTCAATGGTCAAGGTCATTTGGACTTTGATTTTTTTCATGTTGCCATAAGCTCAATGGAATGTGAAGTACCAAAGGACAAAAGTTGTAGCATTTAATATTTACAACTTTTAAAGGCACACAGCTTTGCTTTCAAGCAAATCTTCTTTTCTAATCTTTCTTTATTTCTCCGTTGCAGAATATGGGTTTACATCATCACGGAGACTAAAAAGATTTAACTGTTGAAAACCTATCTTCAAAACTATTAAGGGTAAATGTGGTATTCTTTCTTTCTTTCTTTCTATCCTTCCTTCTTTCTTTGCAAATTTGTCCACACTTGGCAAGATAATACTTCCATATATAAATTTTAGGTTTTTTTATGAAAAACCTTGATACTTTAGAAAATTTTGCAAATTAGGGCCATTTGAAAAATTAAATGCTGAATATCTTTATCATTCGTAGGGATTTCACTTCAATTTCAATTCATATATTTGTGCTGTAAGCACATGCAATAAACCATAAACAAAAGTTGTAAAGTTTGCATATATGCGAATTGGGGTCGCTTCAAAGTTTAAATGTTGAGTGTCTTTAAAACTATTATTAGTAGAGATCCCATTTCGACTTCAATTCATAAATTTGTGCTGTAGGCGCATCCAGTGAACGTTCAACTATGAATAAAAGCTGTAGAATTTGGATTTTTGCCTATTAGGGGGACTTTAAAAATTACATGTTGAATATCTATCTTCAAAACAAAAAGGGTAGATGTGTCATTCTGACTTCACATCCCAGGTTTGCCCCTCAAATTTGTTCAAAGCTAAGCTCTTAGACGCCCTATAAAGTAAGAATCTCTGAACAGTGTGTGCTCCTATAAGTGAAGTTGAAATAATGCACATTAGCAGCAACAATAGCAGACTCTTTACATATTTGTGATAGACCAGACATACAAAAGACCATGATCTGATAACAGCAGTCAGCTCATGTGCATCGCTAGGATTTGTTGTTTACACTCATGTCAGACATAACAATTTTATGCTGCCATATGGTGACCATCTTGACATCAGTCCATGGTGTAGTGTCAACAGTGACCCATAAATGAATCAAAGTTGCAATAAAAAGTTTGCCAGAACCAGCTAGAGTTACTATATGACCAAATTTTGATTGACATTCTGCTTTATCAGGAATTCTTTCTGACTGGCATTTACTTTTACCTGCAGATTATTTATATGACAAGAGCCTTATTTTGATACATTTTCTTCCCTAAATTTTATGTTTTCTGTCGTGTAGCTTTTCCAATTTCAACTTCAATGTGGAAAACTAACTTTCCTCTGGAGGCACACAGGTGATCGTCGCAGCAAATTTTTTTTCTAGTTCAGGAATCGTATTTTTTGTGGATATTGAAAGATCTTGAATATGGTTTTCTTTTCTGTCAAAGATAATTTGAGTCCCATCCATTTGCAAATGCACTTATTTTGCATAGTTCATTATTTATGTTACAAGTTAAATATTGAATGGTATCAGGACTTATATTAGCCAGAAAAGCGCTGATCAAAGTTGTGTCGTAAGCATACATTATTGGATCAAAAAGATTAGGTACGATTGATAAATTATTAATAAAGATCATGAATAACAGCAGAACAACGATTGATCCGAGGTGAAATTAGAGATATAGATCATTTCTTCCGAAATTCGTACTCTGTGACTTGGGCCTACACGTTCAGGTCATATATATATATATATATATATATATATATATATATATATATATATATATATATATATATATATATATATATATATATATATATATATATATATATATATATATATATATATACACATATATATACGAGCCAAACAAAACTATATGGACTGTAGGAGATAATACGAATTAAAACCGAAAGTTACAAATAAATCAGAAACCAAGGCATGGGGGGAAAGGTACACATATATTTGTGTATATATATATATATATATATATATATATATATATATATATATATATATATATATATATATATATACATATATATATATATACATATATATATATATATATATATATATATATATATATATATATATATATATATATATACACCTTAGAGGATTTTCGAGGGACATGCTTCTTGTGGCGCGATTGGATGGCGCAGCTTTAGATCATTTATTATTTGCATCCCACAGAATTTTTGCGGTCTTCAAATGAAAACAAAAATCAAGCAAGCAAACAAACAAAACCTAAAAAAAAAACAAAAAAAACACGCGATAGCCCCCCCCCCCCCAAAAAAAAAAAGTTGCACAAGGGCGACATTAATTTCTATGGCCACTTTGGAAAACAGTCAGCTTAAAACTGCTATTGTTTATTTCATAAAAATATCTCTACATTAATATAAAATGTAGATGAAGCAATTGTATGAGCTCATTTAAACTACACCCAGTGTTATGCTCGCTGGGATCACGGAAATTTCATGTTTGCAATTCGTTGGAAATCGGCTTTAATCAAATTAAGACAATTTTATTTCTACCTATTGATTTTTTTTCATGCACCAGATTTGTCCCTGCAGTATTAGTTTACCCATCTGCTCACTTTGTTTTTCTTTGAAATATCCAATATGTACCTAGTGGAACTGATATATCGTGAACCAGACCCAATCCACGATATTAATCACCAAAGCTGACACTTTGCACTCACGCCGTCAACTTTCTCCATGAAGAAGCAAATGCATACTTCCCTGTTCCCTCCTAGCGCCACTTATTGATAGTGAACAAGAACAATGACTATGCAGTATATCAGTAAAAAAGTCAAGCCAAGTCTGAGATTAATATTTCTGACTGAGCACTTCTGAATCACTAAGCATTGCACTGATATTTAAATACATGGATCTCCGCAATATATTTACACAATTCTATCCAGAAGCCAGCGTATTGTTGGCATAAGAACTCGGCTGTTTCGTTCAGATATAGAAATATATCCAAAGACAATGAACAATTAAATAAATAATCAAATAAATAAATAAATAAATAAATAAATAAATAAATAAATAAATAAATATATAAATATATATAAATAAATAAATAAATAGATAAATAAATATATATATATATAAATTATATATATATGACAAACAAAACAAAAAATTGCAATAGGTACATGGTTGATCGTAAGTTTCAAATAAAGGTAAATAATGTGGAAATACATACATATATATATATATATATATTTAATTTCGTGAAACTCAGACTGTGGCTAGTAACGGTCATGGATTACGATGTCCAATAATGCGATAAATGCACAAAGACGTGAAATTTGTCAAAATACCATGCGTGATTGATTTCCATTAACAAACCAGATTATAATGAGAAAAAATGGTTCAAATGTTTTGCAGCATTCCTTTCAAACACAAAATTATTGATTCACTGAACATTAAGTCCCTTTTCAAATTGAAATTTGTTCGTAACATGATTCCCAAGGAATGCAAAATAAAAGATCCCTCTATTATTTCATATAAATATGGTAATACTTTTTGACAAAGCATCATGAATTACAAAAAAATTCTGGCTTCAATTACTCTTGATGGTATCGCAACGAATCAAAATTGTAACTATGAATGACAGTAAATATTCTAATGTTGTTGATACATACCACAAACATGTCTTTACAGGTAATTTGGATATAATACAAAATTCAGGTTTAAAAGAATTGATGAAAAAAGGTACAAAATTTCGGATATGTCCTTAGTTGAACATTGACAGTAGTTTTCAGAATACTTATTTATTTATTTTATTTATTTATTTATTTGTTTATACAATATATTTATACAGGGTAGCCCTGATCAGCACTCAGGCTGCTTTCCATAGGGGCCCTGGGTACACGCTCGCATTCATGCATCAATTGGTATAAATATAATATGCTGTAAAATTCATGAACAATAAGTAAATTAAAAAGTATGAAAAGGTCATTACTAAAAGTAACTAAAAGATTGTGATTTCATGATGAAACGTCAACGATGTATGAACATTTTCTTAATGTAATGACAAATTTACGATCAATAATGCAGGTTTTAAAAGACGTCAAATCGTTACACATGGTACGTTTTGCAGTATAAAGATTTAAAAACTGTCAGAGATGGTGCTTCTTTAACCTTATCATTTAAGCTATTCCATGTCTTGGCACCTGTAAACCTAAACGCTCTTTGACCTGACTTGCCTTGTGTGTTAGGGACTGTCAGATTAGCCTTACTTTGCCTTGTAAAATGCCCATGGACTTCCGACACTGCTTTAAAGGCATCACTCAAGTAGGTAGGAGTTTTGCCATTTATAACTTTAAACATGAAAATAGCTCGATGATATTGGTGCCGGGCCCTTCAATCAGTCCAATGAAGTTCCTTAAACATGTCCCTAATTCTCGTTCTACGACCTTTAGAAAGTATTATCCTGGCTGCTCGATTTTGGAACTTTTGTAGCATGTCCAGGTTTTTTGTAGAACAGTCAGACCATGCGACGTCACAGTCATCAAAAAGTGGTAATATCAGAGAATTGTACAGGAGTAATACTGAATCTTTTGACACAAATGGGGATATTCTCCTTAGAATACCAAGACGTTGTGAAATTTTGTTGCAAATATTTTCAACATGTTTGTTCCATGACATCTGCTTGTCAAACCATAGTCCTAAATATTTAAAATAGTCGACCTGTTCAATTTGTTTCCCGTCTACTAAAATATTCAGTTGGTCATTTTCTCGAAGTTTCCTACTAGTTCCTAATAAGATACACATGTAACGCATTTGATTCCCGCTGTATGAAATGGGCAAAGAAAGAAAAAAAAAACCGGAATTTCATAAATTTGAAGGATGGTTATCAAACTTGAAAAGAGTCTTTAGAAATAGAATTTATAGTTACAAATCTGACATTAAGAATTTCAACACGGTAAATTTAAAACAGCCTAAAGTTTCAAAAGCTGTCAAAGAACTACAAGAAAGATTTGTGATCACTAACTTGATAAGGCAGATAACAATTTTGGGATCATCTGCAAAAAATATTATCTGGATGTTTTGAAAATTGAACTTGGTATAAACAATATTTTAGACATGAGGAAATGTTGTATATATATTACACAAACAATCCATTGATAATTTGATAGATACACATAAAGATGAGATGAAAAAGGAATTTTAATATCAAAATTTCTGAAGGGGACTTTTCTATGCCACTTATGTTCTGGATACCCAAATTATGCAAAAAAACCCTTTCAAATCTAGATTCATTGCTGGTACTTCAAAATTTACAAGAAAACAATAATCAAAGGAAGTAACATTGTGCTTGACTGAAATTGGGAATCATTTCCGTAGATACTGTAATGTAATTTCTAGAAACTGTGAAATATAAATTGCTTTTGGAGTATTAACAATTCAAGTTTCAAAAAACAAGTTTATATCTAAAATCAAAGATTTAAAAGCAAAAAAATATCAAATGTTTTTATTTTTCTACACTGTACACAAATCTACCCGTAGATGAAGTCAAAAATTCACTTTCAGAATTAATAAGCAAAATGTTAAAACGTAATGGTAAACCATACATAGATATTAATTCACATATAAAGAAAGCATATTGGTCACACAATAAATATTCAAAAATTAACATTAAATTTTACACTATTGAAACTTTGATAGATGCTACAAAATTTCTTTTCGATAATAATTTTTTTCAATGCGGATCATTGTTTGTTTGCTTGTTTGTTTGTTTTTTCAACAAAAAATGCATCCCAATGTGTAGCAACTGCTCCCCATTACTTGTAGATTTATATTTAACCTGGCTTGAATTTAAGCATACAGATAAATTGGTGAAAAAGGACTTTCAAATGGATACAAAATTATTAAACAACGCAAGATATATTGATGACATTGCTTGTGTAAATGTACAAAATTTCAGTAAAATTGCTAAAGAAATTTACCCAAAAGATATCCCTTTGGACGTTAACAATTCAGATGGTTTCAGAGATGTGTTTCTGGACTTGGATATTCGGGTCACTAATGAAAGGTTTTGTATTAAAGTCTAACACAAAATCGATGAGTTTAACTTTGAAGTAGTTCACTACCCTTTCCCGGACAGTAATATTTTTGTCACAATTTTTTAGATTTGGTCGTATTTGTTCTAAACTTCAGGACTTTATATCTAGAACCAAATTTTTTCACAATAAACTTGAGTCAAGAGGATTCAAAGATGTGCTTTTGATCAAATATTTCTACAAATTTTGCTGTAAATATCCAGATATGGTTAGAAAGTTTGGCTTCAATAATTTTAGAGATTTTAAACTTGCCTGTTTTGCTACTTAATTCTATCTTTTGGCATCATTCTGTTTTAATGTTCACCTTTCAGACATTTTAAGCTAGATTGTTTTCTGCTAGACCCAGGTCTATCGGTAGCAAGCAGCGACCTACGACAGTTACAAACTTGCCTAATAGTACTTGATATCTGGTTAAGAAAACATGTATTTTGATTGCATTCTATTGACTTACTAATGACTATCATTCTTTTCTGACTTGCCATACAAATTTTGCTGTTAATATCCAAAGATTAATAGAAAGTTTGGTGACAATAATTTTACAGGCTTGCCTGTTTTGCTACTTAATTTTATCTTTTGGCATTATTCTGTTTTAATATTCACTTTCAGACAATTTAGGTTTACATGTTTTCTGTCAGGTTAAATATCGGGGGCTATCAGTAGCAAGCAGCGTCCGACGACAGTTACAAGTTTGCCTAATTGTACTTAGAATTGGGTTGATAAAACTTGTGCTTCTGTAACATTTTTTTAATAAAATGCCAATGACTTTCATTCTTTTCTGACATGCCTAAGCACACATTTACTCAACATCAAAAATTACTCAAATTTGACAATATTTACTCAAATGTCACAAACCTGACCGATTACATTGAAACAATGACTTAGGGTTGGCAGTTAAATAGAGCTTTATAGTTTGGAGACTTCCAAAGTGAGGAGTAGGTGTCATCTTGGGGTTAGTTTTACATTTCTAGTGCTGCATGCACATCGTTGCAGTACTTGTTAGGATTTCCCTCGGTTTGTGCAAGTGGTCTAGCTGCAACTGTTTATTTTACAATCACTGGGACTGAATATAAGGGCCCAGTTTGTTTCTACTTCAGTTATACACTGGCAGGTTGTTTAACTAAGATAAGCTATCCAGCTAGAAAGGGTACATACTGGTTCAGGGGTAAGTTCTTATCTGAACTTGTACTATACAAATTTAGTAGTTACGTTTGGGTTTAACAGGTATTCTTCTTTCATAATGAAGCACTGCATTTATAAGCAAAACATCACGTATTTAGCTAATTCATCATTTGCCACGTTCACATTTATTCATTATTATGTGGGTTGTCTTTGCTGAATATTTAGCTTAGACAAGGAGCCGCCACTCAGAGAGACATGTACGGGTATAGGCTCCAAAACACGTTCTGAGTAGTTACCAGCTGAAGACCCTTTATTTTATTTGGGCTAATACAGCCTATTCAAAAAATCTACAGAAGAACGTGTGCAATATGGAAAATAGTACTTCCATATGTATATAGGTTAGACAGTGACAGGCACGCTCATGGAGAATAAAGAGATCGGACTGTGTAATAGGGTAATGACTACTCGGAAGTGGTTCTGGACAAAAAGACACAAATACAATCGGCAAATGGTCCCGCTTCAGCCCTCTGAAAGTCGGAGCTAAATTTGGTCGAAAAGTAGTGAACATCTGGCATTAGACCGAGGACATACACGGACTAGCTCGTCTTCCTGGCTGGTTGCGATTGGAAATACCTAATTTTGATATGACAACTCCAATGATTTTAGATTAAATTTGATTCATTGATTCCTTTCTCTATGATTGAAAGTATTTCATTTGATATGACAAGACTAATAGTGTTACTATACTTAAAAGATTTTCATCATAGTCGAACATTACACCCACCCCACTCCTTCACATGCAATATATATATATATATATATATATATATATATATATATATATATATATATATAACCAACAAAACACATTTTGCAGTGTATATACATATAACTTAGGACGTTTACACCTTTGACATTCGTATGCATGACAAACACAGGGAGCATGCTTTATGTTCATGTACATTTCTTGTATTCATATTCAAATAGTGCCGTTTCCAGAGTCAGACGTATCCCTAAATTATGCTACTCTGGTAAATTGCTGCGGACTGAAACATCATGTGGGAAAATTTCAAAGTTTGATTGGAGATATGGAATTTCCATATATTCCCGGTCCATTTGAATGAGATAGACGCGCTGACATGAAAGAGATTTTGTCTACACTACAGAGTTCAGACATTGTATACTCGATCAGTAGTGCTGAAAACATGAACTGTAGGCTTGAATAAATAGATGTCGGCCTATTTCGAACAATTCCCGTTTGTGGGCTCAAAATATGTCCACTTGTTGGTTATTCATGACACATGTATTGGATAAAAGATGCTTAACTATGCAGGTAGGTAGGCAGACAGCTGTGAGAATCGAAGTTCAAAACATTATGCATCGACCTGTGCAGCGATATCATCATACAAATAGGGAGAATAAAAAGCCACAAGAAATTACCAGCAATTCTTCACACATTCTGTTCGAAGATTTTGTATTTTAACATTTTTTGGGTAAAAATCTCCTTAAGGTTAAATAGCATAACATTCATTCCATTTACATGAAGGAGTAACTTGTAGATTTATTACTACCACTAGTATCACGCCCAGCCTGCCTCATTACATAATGGGGATGGTTATCCCTTCTCACATGGGGGGGGGGGGGATTAAAATGACGGTCCAACATTCCACAGGGTGTTAAAAATGATGGCTGCACATTCCACATGGGGATTAAAAAATTACTCCCCACATTCCATAGGGCATATTATAACGGAATCAAAATAGATAGCCCCACAGGTGAGAGATGGACTCAAACAAAAACAAACAAAAAAACAAAGCAAAACAAAACAAACAAAACAAACAAAACAAAAACAAAACAAACAAAAAACCAAAAAAAAAACTATAGCACTCTGAATCAGGCGGTCTTGGGGCACAGGGCCAGGGTAGCTAAAGTGCCTGGGCAGTGTTGACAAAAAGGTGTCTGCTGAGTCGATCAACTAAGCATATAGATCTAAGGACCATATAGCATGCTGGTTGTGGCGTGATATATTGACAGAAGGAATGAAGATACTAATCGTCCTTTCTCATGTTTGCCGGCGCACTTCAATTTTCACATGACATTAAATTCCTTGCATGCGTGTGTTAGTGTTGTTTTGGAAAAAAATCTAAGTATACTATCGATAAACAAACAAACAAGCGCTTCTCATTTCAAATAATCATCAAATATTTTCTTCAATTATACATTTACACAAGTTTTACATTGCTCTGTTTGATAGGCAGATAGTCTGGTTCCCAGTCCAAATATTGCATTATGTATATACATAATGCGCCCAAGAGTCATTTCAACCTGAAAAAAAAAACTATTGCCCTGCTCCTTTATGAAGAGGACAATACTTCATTTCTGAATGATAAACACGTGGTACCATTCAACTAATCAAATAACGGTAATTGTATCCAAAATTTAATAATACTGTACATTTGACCGATGGCCTCTCGTGTCTACTGAGAAAATACGTATTTGTCCTGTGCGATTTTGTACCACACGGGTGAACCTTTCTGTGACGAAATGCTTATCTGATGGTGATATTCTTCGTAATATTTGTCTTAAACTGTCCCCGACAATAGTATAGTCTACAAGGTCAGTACTAGAATGGTCTTCATGGTTCCATTTGAGGTGACAATAAAAAAAAAAATGAAAAGAGATATATGAATTGTGAAACGTGTTGGGACTTGTTTTGGGCGGTAGAATTAAATTAGACTTAGGAACGGCATTTGCCCTTGACAAAAGAAGGATTAGCCAGTTAAACTTTTGTGAGCGTTGGTACCCCCCTGGGGGCATTTCGAGCCACTTGCGTGGTTTTTGTTAGATATGATTTTCAAATTGATAGTCCGACAGAAGTTTGGGTTCCACTGACATTCTTGTCAATAGTTTTTTTGTGTTTTTTTTTTTGCTTGATTTATGACTACTGGGTCACACAAAGTCAGAAAATGCCGGGTGACATCTTGTCATCCTTGAGCATTTTAAAATCTTGATGGTTATTCATTTAGCCCTCCCACTACCCCCCAATATTTGCTCTTTTTTCACCACACACTGACGAAATAAAAATAAATATTCAAATTAATAATTGGATGACCTCACTAGATGGCACAAAAAAAGTGTTCCATACTGTGACCTTAAAGTGACATTGGCCTTCACATGACCTTCACCTGTTAATTGTTCTGTTAGTTTGACACTATTTTGTTTTCTCCTGTTTTTGTACATGTAAATGGCATAGATGTAAAGCAGTTGGTACATGTAATATTATAATGGAATTTCCCTTTGACCTTGACCTTGGCCATGACTTTGATAGGCCTTCAGTCTTCAAAAGTTGATTTCCAGGCACTTATGAATTTTTGTAATATGGCAAATCATGTTTGGTTTGTTTGCAGGTGAAAAGGTAGTGGCTAACAAATAAGTTTTGCTTTTCTTACAGGCAAGTAGTTACAGTAGCCGATGAAGCAATCAGTATTGTAAACATGCAGCACATAAGTTTACAGTACTGTCGAACTACTTTTTACCATCGGCAAATAAAGTGCCGGAGGGTATTTTCGTCCCCTGGGTCGTCCGTCCATCCATCCGTCTGTCTGTCCGTCCGTCTTATCGACGTTACCGCGATATCTCGAAAAACATTCACCGTTGCTGTACCAAATTTTTGTCACAGAAGGACCTTATGATGGACCAAGTTCCTATTGAAAACCAACTTACTCTTATTTTTTTATCAACTTTTTTTATAAAACTTTTAATGTATTTATTTGAAGGCCGTCTGAGTGGCGTCAGCCCTGACGACGTTACCGCGATATCTCAAAAATATTGACTGCAGCTTTAGCAAATTTTTATCAGAGATGTATCTAATGATGGACCAGGTTCCTATATAAAGCCGGTTTCCTCTGGTGATTTTTAAACTTTTTATAAAACTTTTAATGTATTTATTTGAAGGTCGATTGAGTGGCGTCAACCCTGATGACGTTTCCGCGATATCTAAAAGAATATTGACCACAGTTTTACTTAATTTTTGTGAGATGCATCTTATGATGGACCAGGTTCCATATTTAAAACCAGCTTCCTCTTTGACTTATAAACTTTTCATGAAACTTTAAAGTATTTAATTTCAAGGCCGTCCGAGTGGTGCACACGGGGAGGACGTCACCATAATATTTCAACAAGGATCCAACGCAGCTTCACCATGTTTATTTCAGAGATACACGTTATAGTGGACCACATTCATATTGAAAACCAGCTTCCTCTTGTTATTTTTAAGCTTCTTATGAAACTTTTGAAGTATTTATTTGATGGCCGTCTGAGTGACGCACAGTACACAGCGGTCTCTGTTACCAGAACTTGTCCTAAGAGCTGCTGTCAAAACTGTCCTAAAATTGCTTTTTCATTTCATAGACAACAATAAGGAAATTGTATGTAAAGTATTCTACTGCAAAGTCCCCCCCCCCCCCAAAAAAAATTCTGTGACAATTCTGACAGGGCTTTGCTAAATATTTAGGGTTGATCTTAAATAACACCCTTTGTTTTGCAGTCTTTATTGTGTTTTCCATTTTACTGAAAGGTACAAAAGATAACTTTTTTCAGTTCAAGCTTTGATGAAATCCGTTTCCGTCCGTCCGTTCGACTTTTTACATTTTCCAACTCTAAAAATTGTTGCAGGGAATGTTTTGATTTTGAAAATGGATGTTCCGTAGGTAGTTCTCTATCAAGTTTGAGAAGGAGATGATGATGTATTATTTTCTTATTTTTTGATGAATAATTTTACTTTATTTAATTCAAAAAAAAAAAAAATCTTCTCAAAAAACCGCTACGCCAATTGCTTTGATATTACATACGGGTTATGTAGTTCACAGTTTGAACATTATGTGGCGCTGCGTGTTTTCCTATTTTGTGTGAATTTTGTGTACTGAGGCTATTTATGTCTTTATCTCCAGAACAGTTAAATAGAATTTGTTCGAACTGTTATCATGATATAATCTGACTAAAGATGACGTAAGTTGGCGAAAATAATGAGGATATGTTAATTTTTGATGAACCTATGGGACATCAGACTTTGGGACAATGTGTCGGTAGCACTACAATTCTGCAGGCATGTAGCGATATAGTGCAGGTATTGTAAAATTGTCTAAATGGTTTTGTGGAATGCCTTGATTTCAAGACAGTTGTTTCCTAGGTGGGCCTGTACCATCTACCTAAAGATGATGATGATGATGCAATATTTTTTTTGGCTTGATTTAGCACATTGATGTGCCCCAGTTGGTTCTGTATCAAGCTTATGAGAAAGATAATAAAAATGCAATAATCTATTTATATTGCATAATTTTAAGCGTTTTTGCAAAAAAACAAACAAACAAAAAACTACACAACCAAAAAAAAAAAACAAACAAACAAAACAAAACAAAAACAAAAACAAAAAAAAACTAAAAAAAAAAATAAATAAATAAAAACCCACAAAAAGAAAAGAAAGAAAAGAAAAGAAAAAAGAAAAAAATTTTCTTACACTCCTGAAGTACAGTGTATTTGGCTTCGATATTGAATAAATTGCCTCCTGGGGTCATGTAGTTTACATTTTGGCCCCGAGATTTTTTGCTCCCTTGGCTTTATTGGCCGACGGGATTTTTTTATTGTCATATCTGTGCGTGCGGGAACACGGAAAACGGGCGTCCGTCCCTTCCCGCCCCCCCCCCCCCCACACACACACACTCTTGCAGACCCAATAACACTTGTAGAAATTGAGGTACTGTCTTGAAACCTGTACTGTAGAAACACATTATTAGAAAATTGGGTGAATTCGGCATTCAGCGACCTTGACCAAGGTCACTAGGGGTCATGAGATTCTTTCACTTGCTTACAGATGAACTTGTAAGCAATGGAGCTACCAACAGGAAACTTATACTGTTGGAGCATCTTATTAGAATCTTGATAGGATTCGACATTCAGTGATACTGACTTCAGGAGCGTAGACAGAATTTTGGAGGGGGCGGGAGGTTCAAGTGATATAAAGAATGGAGCTGCAAGCAGCCTCAGGCTGTGAAGCCTTGCTATGGGGATCCGGGGGCAACCCCACCCCACCTCCGAGGAAATTTTGAGATTTTTGAAGTGCAAAATGGTGCAATTTTAGGGGAAAAAAACAAGTTTCTAAGTGCTTAGTTTTATCTGTCAAGGTTGAGTAAAAATATGTATGAACTAGGAAAAATGGAAAGCTTCATTACTTTTAGCCACATATCTTGTATCATTTTAGTAAATTAAGTCTCTGAAGCATTTGTTACGATGATACGTTAATCTATAATCAGATGTTGAAAATGAAAAGACCAATAATTGTAGCGTTTTAAATTGTGCTGTCTGCTTCCTGATTTTACTGATCAATTGAAGATGGAAGAGGAAAATCCATTTTAAAAGTTGAACCATGTCATACTCTGTACAATAATATTCAGCACAATTTATTTCATATTTCTTTTCGTCAAAAAAAAACAAAACAAAAAAACAAAAACCTGGTTTTTAAGAAGTTGCACATGCAAGCTTTCACGTTATATTTCAGCATATTACTCTTTACGCTATAGCATGAAAATATTAAAATCGGAAGGTATGAAAACAGTATTGGTCGAAGCAGTTCATGTCATTATTCATTCAGCGCATTCCTGTTGTGAAAAAGTGTACTACGCATTGAAACTTGCACGATAAGCATGATCTTAGAATGATTGTAAAACAAAGCTTAAGTAGATAAGTGTTTGTATATAGTGGGCATAAACTGACAACAAACTGATGACATTCCTGTTCTGGGGATGCAGAGCTAATCAAAATTATTTTCTGCGAGAATTCCTGTGATGTGGGTCATCCGTGAAAATGACAACACAGTGAAACTATGTCAATTAACATGGTACAAGTCACTACTGTCTTGCACACATGGAACTGTAGTGAAAAAACGGATAACAGCACTGAAAACCTGACTGCATGATGATGATGATGATCATCATCATCATCATCATGTGACACAAGTGAAATATCATTACAATATATAAGAGCCAAACTTCAAGGGATACACTAACTGCTATGTTCTTCAAAACTGTTACATACAAAATCTGGAAAAATATTTCACGGTAAAAAATCAGGGATTTAAAAAATTTTTCAATGTCAGCTTTGTATTTTACTTGAATAAGTGGGGTCATTGATAAAGAAAGCATATTTCTATGTCTTTTGATGTACATTATGAAGGTAATCATTTCATATATTTTGTTTCCGGTTTTTTTTTTTTTTTTTTTTTTTTAAATTGGTATTTTCTCAAGTATAATCCTAAACTTTCTCAGATTTGTATCATAGATATTTCATATCTTACAGTTCTATAGTGATAAGCAATTTGAAATGCACTCTTTGAATTGTTAAAAACGAAACAGTGTTATATTTATTTCCTCCATTTGTCAAATTGTAAATGGTAAACCTTTTGAAAATGAATTTTGATTAGAATATCGCTCAGTCGTGTTGTGAACTGTACAAGTAGCAAATTAATTGTATGAGTGAAAACATGAGGGCGGAGAGAATTTATTCTTACACTGAACTTCGCTCAACCACACCAATCAAGGTAATAATGAAGAAGTGTCTTGTCGTGCTAGTAACTAAAGCTGTGTTTTGAATCATGTTCTTTCTTTCTTTCTCTTTTTTCTTTTATTGGTCCAAGTTGGACCTTTTTTTTAACCCTCCCCCTCCCCCCTACACCCTTGGACTTATTATTAAGGTCACCAGGGGGGTCATTATATTTTTACCCCTGCAATTAAAGTAGCAATTAAACTAGTCAAGAGGGCCTTCAGGTTGATCCAACCATATATATATATATATATATATATGGATTAACAGACTCGTATTAAACTTTAACGGGATACATATGACTAAAGATGATAAAAGTTTGCAAAAATGATAAGTATGTGTTACTTTTGACAAATTTATGTAATATCAAACTTTTGAACCATGTGTCGGTAAGCGCTGCCACTATATTAGGATACTGCAGCAGCGCAATGCATCTGTTGCGATATTGTAAAAAACTGGTGTGTGGAACGCTTGGGTTTTAAGGCACATAGATGTTGCTCGGACTAACATTCATCAGATGTGTGAAGGGATGGCCAAGCAAAACTAGATATCTTTTGACAGTAAAAGTTTAGCGGAGTTCAAGCCTTTTTTCCTCCCGACTCCTCAAGTCTTATATATTGGCTTATATCTTGGTAAGTGTGGATTTTAGGCCCATGGCTACTACTAAACACTACTTGAAATGTGCATATGATGTTGTTGATTTTGATCTTTTGTGACTTTGGAAGGCCAAACAGACACATTGGCTTATATCTTTGTAATGGTGGATCGTGGGCCCATGGTTATTCTTGTACATTACTAGGAATGTATCCATGGGTTTTATTTTGTTCTTAATTTTGATTTTCAATGACCTTCAAAGCTCACACTGACATACTGGCTTATGTCTTAGTAATAATTAAACCTTCAGTCAACTGTCCATAAGTACTAGTACAGTTCATGTATAGATTAGTTAACTCTGCACTTGCAGAAACAGATTCCAGTTAGCAGAGCACATAATTATCATGATCTTCCTGTTTTATGTTTTAACTCCAATACGCATTTTTTAAGTTGTAAATGATCATCTAGACTCTAATTTTGTGACATGTTTAAAGATTTTTTGAAAATTTGAGATCAATCAGCTTGTGTTGTGTTGGTACATGTATAGTTTATTTGGGTTAACAATCAGCTTGCCCAGTATCGGAACATGTATTTTTTTTTACCTTGGGGTCATGTGATGGTCAAGGTCACTTCAGGTACGAATGGTTAAATAGTTCCCTCATACCCAATACTGTAGTTTTGTGGTTTGTGTTATACAATGTTGTCTATCGCAAGCTTACATATTTTCTGGGTTTTTTTATTTTTTGTTTGTTTGTTTAACGTTGGGGGGGGGGGGGGCAGGCAAAATATCAAAATGCTCAAGGGTGACACGATGTCACCCGGCATTTTTCGGAAGTATATACCAAAGTCTCTCAAAATCAGTCAAATAAATAAATAAATAAATAAATAAATGAATAAATGAATGAATGAATGAATGAATGAATGAATGAATGAATGAATGAATGAATGAATGAATGAATAAATAAATAAATAAATAAATAAATAAATAAATAAATAAATAAATAAATAAAAAAAAAAATTTGAAAAAAAAGAAGAAAAACTATAGACAACAAATGCAGGTTCAGCTCAAATCTTGCATTTATCTGCCGGACAATGGCTTTTATTGGCGATAGATATGCTTTCATTTTATCCCGTTAATAACTTCACAGGTCCGACCAATTCATGAAAAAGGAATGTATTTTCCTAACCATTCTTCCATATTAAATTGCCTACAATGTATTTTCCTAAGTAAGGTAACATGCAAACACATCTGGTACAATGGACATTTCCCTTTGTCATCACAAGTTTGTGCGTGCACTATAGGTGTGTTGGGGGGGGGGGGGGGAGGGCAGGAAGAGAAAGTCGTACTATAAACACATTTTATTTTACAGAATCATAATCTTATTGTTCTTGAATTGCATAGAAAGGCCACGATCAGTAGTGCTATGAGGTTGAGTTGTATTGTGGCTCTTCTTTTGGAACTTGACTGTCATCATTAAATCTCTAGCCATGATGGATGATATTGCTGGGAATGTTCTTTCTGCTCTTGTTTCCCCCTCTTTGCGGGCCACAAATTCATGGTTGATCGAAGGCTCCAAACCCTGTTTTATATATTGCTTTTCGTCTTCATAATGGAGATGTGCGAAAATGTAATGTAACATCACAATAACGTATTGTTATTGGCCGTTCTTCAGTGTCCTGTGTGAAAATATGCATTTGTTGGACGGGATTCTGCACAACGCGTGTGAACTGTTCTGTGACAAACTGTTTAACTGACGGTGATACTCTTCATGATATCTGTCTTAAACTGTCTCTGACTATAGTATAGTCTACAATGTGACAATACACCAGCAACCGTTGACTTGTTTGTCCTTATGTTTGTGAATATCGCTCACAACAACTTCCCAATATTTCAATAAATTTAATTCTTGTGGTAACTGTACACGTTTCCATGGTTACCAGGGTAGAAACGTTGACTGTCTTAGCTACTCATGAGTACATGAAATGTCCTTACAGTAAAATGAGATGACCTGCAGCTTATAGTTTTTTTTCAGGCCATAGATTCCACATCTATAGTATCGATTCTTTCGTGCTCTACTTTCTTTTTCTTGTTATTTTTCACTTTACCAACAGCTGTATTCTTACAAGTCGAGCAATACATTGATTAATAATGTAATCGACTGTTTGAGGTGAGGCTTCCATATAGTTTCACAATGTTTGCACATAGGCCACCTGCACCAGTTTATTGTATTTGGGGGTAAAAAAAGTATCAACAGTCCTGCAACGCTCACATGTACTTAGCTCAAAAGCAACTCCTGTCAGTGGACACACGAGGCAAGGTATTTTACGGTGCAGTCTCACGCCATTCCACTTATAAATACACACGATTGAGCCAATGCTTTGTTATTCTGGATGAGTGATTTATCAATATCACTGCAATAAGCCATGCTTTGAGGAAATCTTTCCATTGTGGAGGATCTTTACCAGTCTTGTCATCAGGACTTGGTAACTATTTCATATATACAGCAGCGTGTCATTCTTTGTCACAGGCTGTTGTATCACGTCATCATCATCGTCATCACTTGCTGAATCCTCAGATATGGACATAAGGGATTTCAGATGTTCTGCCGAAAATTTTGCAGGCTTTTGTGGAGATGTGTGTGACAAAGTATTTGTTTTCAGTCGTTTGTGGTGAGGTGTTGTCAGTTTCAGATAAATCACCAGGAATCCTTACGGTTTTGAGGTGGCTTCTTTGTAAATGTCCAACATATAGTTTGACTTGTCTGGGAACATGCATTGACTCACGGTCTTAACTTAATGGTCTGCAAATCCATCTGTGTGTTGCCTAAAATTAAAATACTGACAATTTCAGCACATGTTCATCGTACATGACTCACTGAAGTTTTGCATTAGTACGATAACACTCAAGATGGTGGCTTCCTTTGGTGAATAAATCTGTCATTCTTTCATCTTTGTTAACATCACTCATCAGATCGTCGAATATGATCAGATTTTTGTGTTCGGGTCCATAAAGCCATCTTGGTCCAAGTTTGAAGGTATACCTCTCATAAATTCAATGTTTGGAATAATATTTTGCATCACATTATACAGGGGCTGCCAGTGTGAGTAACAGATGATAATTCTTTCTGGTGGAGGTTAAATTGTCTGGCTGGTTTTCTGTAAAAGGTTGTACAAGTATACAGTCTTGCCAAAACCTGTCAGGGCTGCCAAAATCATCGTGAAAGGATTTTTAAAGGTGACGCGTTTCAGCATTGGTCATTGGCCCTGGTCCCTCAATCAGTGGCCCGTGGCCTCCAAAGAGTGACATGAAGTTTCTCCCAAGTGGTTAAAACTGGGCGCATCTTGCTTTAACCATTTTTGTCCCTGCTCACGCTAGAAGCCATGTACATCTTTCAGATGGCTGGACAAATTAAGTAAATGTGATTTGCACAAATAGGGCATTGTTTTCTGTTTCTTTCGATTTCGTCACTATGATTTTCTGAGTGTTAACTCACTCCTACTGTGGCCCTGTTAGGGTTTTAGGATTATTGGCCTTTTTGATTTTTGGATTAATTGCTCCCAAATAAATGGATTATTGAAATTCAATTAAGGATTACAGGATTATGAGATTTTATCTTTAAAAAAATGAAGAAAAAAATTAAAAGACAGCTGATAGTCTCAAACTCTGAAATAACAGCCAATAATAATAAAACAGCTTATCTGGCATGTTGAATTATGGATTATATGCTCTATGAATTTTACTTCACCTGATTAAAGGATTATTGTAAAGCTGAAGATTTAGGATTAATGTTAGTAATTTTTAGGGATTATTGGATTATTTAAGTGAAAATATATGGATTATTGGTGCCCCCTGCCCACTTATAATTTTTTGGGTGCAGCCCCCCCCCCAGCCCATGCAAGACCCACATACACCCACACAGACCTTTTGTTGTTAGTAAAAACAGATCTGTGTAAAATAACATTTTCATAACTTTATTTTTCTTTCTACAATTTTTAATATTTCCTTGTGAAATAGAATACTATATCACCATTGTTTCTCCCATGCGTCTTGTCAGTTAATTATTCAGCAACGCGGATCTTTGTTGGTGATCATTCATTGTAGATATACTCATATGGGGCTACTTTACGAGTAGGCCTATAGTCCACTTTGATGACCTCTGAGAAAATGGCATAGATCAACAGGTCACTGTTGTCGGTAGTGGTTGAGCAGATCTGGCCTCCACTTTGATAATGCCTTTTTTTATTGTAATGTAGGCACGACATCTTGCAGATGTTTGGCTGGATCGATACTGAACAGATATAACGACATTAGGATAATTATCTTGACTTGGTTTATGTTATTTCCATAGTCGGTATTTCATTTACCAGTCCCCGTGTACAAAGTCAGGTAAGACTAAGAGTCCATGTATAGCTTGTTTGCATGGTCTGGTTCCAGTACTCTTCCAGGGTATGGAACACCATCCACAGTCACTTGTAGCTAATCCAGGTTATAATGTTGAAAATTAGTGGGGTTGTGAATGTGAACTTCTCGCAGCATCAGAATCAGTACATGTCATGAGGCTGAGGGTTGATTTAATGATGGGATATTTGGCTGTGGTAATTTGCAGACGTTGACTGATCTCCATGTAGGGTGTGGGGGCCAAACTGATCATACACATCCACAGTTTCATGGCCTGAATATCCACTGTGCAATTTTCTGTGCCCACTCTTATCAGACGGAATGTATCTAAATTTGACTGTGATTTGAATTCTGTTGAGCTATAGATGAGGTTGTTGAAATGTGTCAGACTACAGTGGTCCCGTGACGTGATGTCCACACTTTGAGCATTTCTTGGGCATTGCTCCTGACGTAAGTCCAAAATTAACACCAACCAGAGGATCTGTATCATCCATACAATCTGTATTGTCTTCAAAGTACAGCTGAGTTTGCGGCTGACTTTCTTTGCATCTTCCACATAATATAGTAGACAGTACCATGTTCAGGTATGCTTGTATGGATTCAATTGTCCGCCACTCACCGGTATGTTTTGCCAATGGACTTGACTCTTTGAGCCTATAACCAGACTGTAAAATTCACTAAAGCTACTTTGGCCCCCGCAGCAATACTCCAATAGGAGAATCATCACTCTTGCCATTGGTGGTGCGACACCCCAATCATACCCACAGGCTGATTACACAGCAGACATGATAACCTTTATTGCATACACACACCCCACCTGGTGAGTATGGCAAGATGTTGATACAGACAGGATCATAAGACTTTTACAGTTAATCACCCTTGTAAGGGGCTAGCTCAGGTTTGAAGGACAGTGACCTTGACCTGATTTCAAAGTCACCAGGGTCAATCCATTAAAAAAAATTACGAGGAATATCAGAAGAACCAGATGAGCTCGGATCACTAAACTTTTATGGTTGATCTCCCTTTTGAAACGTGAATTCAAAATTTGAAGGAGAATGACCTTGACACAATTTTAAGGTCACACAGGTCAATATGCATTGAAGTTCTTAAGCACAATATCAGGAACCCAGTTGTGCTAGGGTCAAGAAACTTTCATAGTTTATACACCTTTGATAGGGTCTGCTTTAATTTTGATGGACAATGACCTTGACCTAATTTCAAGGTCACCAGCCATTTTGCGTGCATGGGCCCTGGTGTCTCTTTTGCATTACTTGTGCACGATATCTGAAGATTTGAACATTTCAAGGTCATTCTCTGTGAATTTTTGCAGTGTTTTCTCAGGATAAGATGCGCTTGGATCATGATCTATTTTTTACCTAAGCAAAATTACCGTTCATGAGAATGTGACTGAATTCATGATACCCTCTACACTGCATGAAACAGAAAAGGTATGTGCTCAGCATACTTTCATAAGACTACACTGATCACATATTATTTATTTCTTTTTGTGGGCGGCTGAGGGGTTTTACGGCGTTTCCCATTATGATATGAAACTATGTTGTTCACTTAAAAAGTAGCTCCTAGATCCAGTTAATGGTATGAGAATGCCTCATGTTTTCCTTTCACAGCACATCTACTTTTAGGGCCTCACATTGGCATTTAAGGTAATCAATTGGAAAGTGCGGGACATGTGATCAAGCCCACCAAAGACAACCCTGGAAGCTCGACTAATGAAGTTTCTCACAAGCTTAAGCTGGTGGAGATTGGCTTGCAGGAACTTGCAGAATTATTCATATATGTTTTTTTCATTAGATCGATGTTTCACCACAATAATCACACAAACTGATGCTGACAAACATTTCACTATGTTTAGATATATTCTAAACCCTGCTTCATTTCAGCTGGTTCAGGAACCCATCTAGGGACATACTGTAACATTTTGTGCGCATGATGCTTAATTGAGTAGCAAGTTTTCTGTTTTCCCCGTTTTGCTTTGTGAAATTTTACCTCTCCATCTTTTAGGTGGATTCGAGGTGGGGCCTCTTGGCCACAGGGATCCTTTTTTTAATTCCTGGGAATTCAAGCTTGTAATTTTGTTGTGCCTGGATAAATGCAGCTCTGGTACTGAAGGGTCTTGCATTCAGGCAATTTGATTAAGTCTAAAGGAACTAAACAGAATATACCTGGTGTATTTTATTGCGCATGTACCAGGTACTTAGGCAAATCTCCATTTATAAATATAAAATTAGATATAAATTCAAAAAATAAAAATAAAATAAACAAAATAAAGCCTATAACAGCAGGGTTATTTCTATGTTGTATTTCTTTTCCATCTTGCATTTCTGTTCTAGCATGCCGATCGAAACATGAGGCAAGCGGAACCCCCTCTTAGCACATGTTGTTATGAGAAGAGGGAGACTACGCAAGAACCCACCTTCCGAGGAGCCACCAGCCCCCAGTTCACACCCCAGAGGGACCAAACCTTACTGCTCTGGAGGCCCACATCCACCAGTTAGAAGAAGCTTTAAACCAGAGGCCCGGGACTTCATCCAGCACTCAGCAAAATGTAACACCTTCCATTCCCTGCCCACTGGCAGACAATGATAGGTGTGAAAGAGCCCTATCATTATATTCACTTGAACATTCAGACTAAACAGGACCTATTTATTTGGCTTCAATTCCTTGAGTATTATAATGGCAAGTCATTTTTCCTCTCCTCTGCTGTAAAAACAAATAGAACACTGCAGCTTTACACTGACAGTTCAGGTGCAATTGGTTTCGGCACGCTTTGTGGAACATCATGGTTCAATGGCAAATGGCAAGATTCATGGAAAAATTTCCTTGTCACAGTCTTAGAATTCTTCCCAATAGTTGCAGCAGTCCTACTGTGGGGGAGGAGATTTAAAAATAAACAAAATATGTTTGTAAAACATAGATGCCCCCCGCCTTCATTACCCTGGCCCTTGCTACCCTATTGATAGTGGTAGATGGGGCACTTGTGACCTTACAAAATTAGTGAAGGTTGATCATACATCAATGTCACATATCTTAAAACTTTAACCTAGCCCTTAAAAAACGAATAAAAACCTGGACAATATAAAAGTTATAGCTGTAAAATTACTCATCATTTAGAAACTATATTCAGCAAAGTGGCTTTATGACCTTGGAAATTAGGGCAAGGTCACTCATTTTCACTTGACCTTCAGTTATTGTGCAAAAACCACAGGAAGTCTAGTGTCTGTGTGTGACCCTCAAGACTGGGTGAAGGTCACCCATCTACAAACTCAAACTAGCCCTTATAGGCAACCATAAAGCTGTGCAATATAAAACTGCTACCTCTAAAAATGCAAGTTATCATGCAGAAACAGTATTCAACCAAATGGCTCTGTGACCTTTGAAATTAGGTCAAGGTCACCCATCTTCAAACTTGACCTAGCCCTGAATACGGCCAATTATCAAGTGCAATATAAAAGTCCTAATTTAAAAACCTCTTCAGTTATCATGTGGAAACCAAAGTTTACTCAGGCAACAACGTGACCTTGGAAATTAAATAAAGGTCACCAAACTTTAAACTTCTTCTAGCCCTTAGCAAGAACTATAGACCTGTAAAGTATCCCAGTCCTAACTTAAAAACTTCTTGAGTTATCGTGCAGAAACCACAGGAATTCTACAATCTCTCTGTGACCCTTAATACTGGGTCAAGGTCACCCATCTTCAAACGCAACCTAGCCCTGACAGAGAACCATAAAGCTGTGCCATATAAAAGTTCTAGCTAAGCTATAAGTTATCATGCAGAAAGCATGAAACCATATTCAGTAAAGTGGCTCTGTGACCTTTAAAATGAGGTCAAGGTCATCCATCTTCGAACTTCGCCTAGCCCCAAATATGGACTATAATCCTGTGCAATATAAAAGTCCTAGCTTAAAAACTTCTTCAGTTATTGTGCGGAAACTAAAGTTACCTCAGGTAGTACTGTGACCTTGGAAATTAATTTCCAAGGTCACCCATCTTCAAACTTTGCCTACCTTTTGACTAGAATGATACACCTGTACAGTATCAAAGTCCTCGCTCAAAAACTTCTTGAGTTATTGTGTGGAAACCACAGGAATTTTACATTCTCTCTGTGACCCTGAAAACTGGGTCAAGGTCACCCATCTTCAAACTCAACCTAGCCCATACAGAGAATCATAAAGCTGTGCCATATAAAAGTTCTAGCTCCAAGCTATAAGTTATCATGCAGAAAGCATGAAACCATATTCAGTAAAATGGCTCTGTGACCTTTAAAATGTGGTCAAGGTCATCCATCTTCGAACTTCACCTAGCCCCCAGTATGGACTATAATCCTGTGTAATATAAAAGTCCTAGCTTAAAAACCTCTTCAGTTATTGTGCGGAAACTAAAGTTACCTCAGGTAGCACTGTGACCTTGGAAATTAGGTCAAGGTCACCCATCTTCGAACTTTGCCTAGCTTTTGACTAGAATAATACACCTGTACAGTATCAAAGTCCTAGCTCAAAAACTTCTTGAGTTATTGTGCGGAAACCACAGTCTACCGACCGACCGACAGACCGACCGACCGACATGTGCAACGCTATATGCCCCACCTTCTTCGAAGGGGGGCATAAAAAATACTATTCCTACCCAACAACCAGGCTCTAGTTTCAATAATCAACAAACTTCCAAGAATGACCAAGGAATGTTTCTGCTAAGAAAATTAGTACTCCACTACCTTAAACTAAACATCCTTTGTTCCTGCTGTTGGATCACAGGCAAGAAAAATATTTTAGCCAATGCCTTATCTAGATTTTAGATGTCCGACTTCTGGAAGTGGACAAGCTGGGCAGACCCCAACCCACACAGCCTACCCAACGAAATAAGACCAGACCTTATGAAAGACATGCCAAGTTCCATTTGTCTCTGAAGAAAGTTGACCAACCTGTGAGCGAAGTGCACTATACAATTCTCATTTAATTGTACACTGTGCTTCCCTTGTCCATCAAAAGATGAAAAGTTTACAAAACGACAGTTTCAGGTTCATACAGCTGCAAGATGTAAGATGTAATGCTATGTCATGTAAAACATCTTGTGTACATGTGGTGGGCCCCACATTCCCATTTTATGTAAAATATATTTATTCAGAAATAATAATACAACCATAAAACTGGCTTTAAAATCTCTAACCAGCGGTTGTTTAGGTCACATCAGCTGGTCCATTTCTATTCATTGTTTCTGCAATAATAATAATAATAATAATAATAATAATAATAATAATAATAATAATAGTAGTAGTAGTAGTAGTAGTAGTAGTAATAATAATAATAATAATAATAATAATAATAATAATAATAATAATAATAATAATAATAATAATAATAATAATAATAATAATAATAATAATAATAATAATAATAATAATAATAATTTAAAAGTCTTTGGCACCACCGAATCAATTTACTAAATAACTATACAGAAGACAAGAAGAATTTATTGCTTTAGCTTTCACTTTCATCAACTGGGCTCAAAACCAGTGACACTCTTTATGGCTTGTCTTTGGTCCTGTTCATTCATTCTTTCATACATGGCCAGTTCCATGGAGAAAGTTGCTGTTCCAGAAGTTATAGTCCTGAGTGCAGTGGAATAGCCCTTCAGTTCAGCCAAAGGAGCGCTGGCCTGTACAAGTCTAGAATCCTGGCGGGAATGGATTTCTGTTATTTGTCCCCTCCTCTGAGACAGGTCTGCGATGATGCCACCAAGCCGATCTCCATCTGTGGTGATCTGAGGAAAATGTAAAAAATTTACTCAGCCTATATAAAGTGAGCAAATTTGTAGGGAGTTTCATCATAAAGACAATACAAGATGCTTTCTAACTATTAAGTTGCTAAAATCAACACTGTCTGAAGTATCAGTCTTCACTGATACAGTTCTGAAGTCATCATTTTTTAAAGGAAAAGTGACAGGATCCACTATGACCAAGGTTCAAGCCAATATGTCAGCTTGACCTTTCAAGGTCACTCAAGCTCAAAATTAACAACACCAAGACAATCCATAGCTACATTCCATTTTGTGTTCAGTAGTAACTATGGACCTTGAATCCACAATTACTGAGAAAAAGCCTAGATGTCATATATGGTAACAATGCTAACATTTACATGTACTCTTACTGATAATTCGCAATTCTGATAATTCGTTTAACTCATTCCACCCTCAGAGAAGACCGAGTCAACAGCTTTCTTTGGTGCGCTGTGGTGCAGTGCCCCCAGAGTGCACCAAGGAAAGCTGTTGACCATGGGCATATAATTTAGAATGATCTTCCATGCAAGATTCATCCAAAATTTCGAAAAATAATCCCTAAAATAGTAAAATACAATTAGCAGACGACATTTAGATATTAGTGGGAAAAAGCATCATTAGGGTGGAACCAGCAAATGCCAGCAGCACCATGTAGTGAAAAAAGCATATTGTACATTTAGGCCAGGTACATTCCCATCTTGTTTGAACATAATCCAACATGTGGTTTGGGAGAAGCAAAAACCAGCAAAAACACCAAAAATTCATTAAAAAATATAGAAAAAAACAAAAACAAAAACAAAAAACAAAAACACAGCACCACCTGCTGAGAACAAATTAATGTTTCATGGTTTCCAGAAGTGTGCCTGTGCAATTTAAAAGCAACTGGTATGGTGGTTTCTGACAAATGTTTACAAGATTTGGCAAACAAAAAAAAAAAGAAACAAAAAAACCCTGACTGCAGCACAACCATTTTAACATACTAGGTAGAGACCTACCCAAGGAAGATCCCTGTCAGGTTTGAAGAGGATCTAGCTACCAGTACTTGATCTATCAAAAATGTAAACTGTTGACAGACGACACATAGATGTATGGATGCAGCCCCACTGTATCCTGTAAGCTCAGCTGACCTGGCTATCTTGATGGTGACTTGGTGCAAACTTAATATTGAAACTTGCTACATTTTCTATTACAATTAACTATTTGCATGGAGAGGTTCTGCTACAACTTTTGTGTCTGTGTTTATGTGTTCCCCTCTGAAGGGTACACTCAATGAACTGTAGTATTTGGTTATTCCTTTCCCTCTGAATTAGGACCAAGCCAACTTCTTTCCTTAATACACGTTTGGTGCTAAAATAAAGCTCTTATGCGAGACACATTATGCTTATGAGGTCTAGCTCCATTATAATTTCCCAACTGAATGTTTTCTATAGAATTAAAAAAAAAAAAAAAAAACCACCAAAGTAAATGGTTTTAAGTCACTGTAAATTGACTTTATTTCACTGCAAAGAAGTACTACAAGAAAAATAGCCAGGTGGAGGTGATGAGCTCTGATGCATTTCAGCCATACTAGATCTCATCAGTGACTGTTGCAAAGCAATGTGAATCCATCTGATACATTCAAGAGTATCGCATACACGGCTGTCAAGGGTATGTCTTTGCTTATCCATATAGTACTGTCTAGCATGAGTTTTCCAAACTACTGTTTGAAGTTATTTTTCTAAATATGGAAAATGAAATGCAACTGGTTGTAGGTCAACCAGTGCATACAGATGAGTTGGCCAACCAGGTACACCTTGTGTTTGCACCTGAAGGCCCTTTATGTTGCTGTAGTTTTATTTTCATACATTTTGCTGCTGGCACAAAATAAAAATTAATGACAAGGTATTTTTTAACATAGATTTAATAAGAATGAGGTCTAGAAATATAAATCTAAAACTTCACTGAACTACCTGGAATCTTAAAACTTCAAAAAAATGTGTACACATGAAATAGATCAATTTACCATAATAGCACCTCACCTGTCAATGCATGCAATATCTTTCAGAATGAATATTTACATAATGTGCTATTTGGCATTTGTTATTGTTATATGTTTTTGACTAATTTCAACATTAAGAAAAACAATTTGAATGAAATTTGTAGATGTTTTTGGTACTTATCACTGTTACGTGATTTCGACTAATTTCAACATTAACTAAAACAATTTGAATGAAAATTGTACGAGCTTCGAACCCACACCAAGGAAAGTTGTTGTTAATTCAGTCTTAATCCATAACAAGGGTTATTTTACATTTTTATTAAAAATAGAAATTCATTATGTTACATTGAAGTCTCACCTCTATAGCCATTATTGGTTCCAGCAAACTGGTGTCTGCTTTCTGTAGGGCTTCGTATATGCCCTGAGCAGCACAAGCCGAGATCATCGCAGCTGATGTTCCATATTTGGATGTAAAGGTGTGTAGTTGTACCTCAACATCAATAACCGGACATCCCAGTATTGGTCCTGGATAAACACAAACAAAACGGGACAAAATTTTACCACATATTATTTGTCAAAAATAACATCTTTCCCAAACATGTACATGTATTACCAACATCAAGAAGTCCACATATTGGATCACTTAAATTTCAATATTTTACAGCTGAGCAAGGCTAGCAATTCTACAAAGGTGGATTGGACCTAACTTTGCTTTCTTTTTAATCAACACTGAGAAAATTTGTTGATATTTTGGTAGCAATGCCCAAGAGTTTTTCATTTGTTTATTTAAGAATTTCTTTACCGTGGGTAGCCATTTCAGGGCAGTGCCCTGTTCTCCCAAGAGGCCCAGCATACATCTATATATATATATATGTATGTATGTATGTATGTATGTATGTATGTATGTATGTGTATATATATATATGTATATATATATATATATATATATATATATATATATATATATATATATATATATATATATATATACTAAGTGAAAACAAAATGTAAAAGATAATTTCTACAATGAGACTATGTATAGGGTCATGCACTTCCCACTTTAGAAGTTAAGCAGACGGAATCACGGAATCATCATTTTGATTAAGGAATTACCTATTGTCTGAAAAAATTGAATTACAGTAAAAAAATATTTAATATTTAAGGATTTTCTCCTATTAAGTCACAAAAATCATCATTGGTAATTCTGATGTTTGTTTTCAGGCCATAGTTACTTTTTTGTCTGCATTTCGGTGCTACTTCAACACTTCCGGTTTATCCTTTCTGGAACATTCTAGGTCGCCACCCCCATAAAATAACTTGCCTTATACTGTCAGCATATTTTACTTGTCAGATTATGCCATTTATGGACGTACTTTACTTCAGTTACAAATAAAGAAGAATTCAGTGAAATTAAAAGCATAAAAATCTACTTTTTGAAGCATGAAGTGCATGGCCCTGTAAGTAGATAAACGTTTTATACATATACATATATATATATATATATATATATATATATATATATATATATATATATATATATATATATATATATATATATATATACATATATATATATATATATATATATATATATATATATATATATATATATATATATATATATATATATACATATATATATATATGTATATATATGAGCAATTATACTGAGAAAAATCACAAACACTGCATATGTACAAAATAGAGTTCATTTAAAAATTGAACTCCTGCATTTCAAGGCACATGGATGAAATGACTGAATGACTGTAGGGGCTGCTGAAGCCATTTACCGCCTGAGCCACGCTAGTGGCTCACACAGAATGGCCTCAACAGCCATGTCAGCCATTTCCTCCATGATGTGAATCAAAATAAGGGCATTCAATACTTATACTTACATTTATCTGAATAAATATCAGTTTTAAATCTGCCAAAAAACTGTTAAATCTTACTAGATTCACTCAAAACGTCGTTACAGTGGGAGTAAACATGATAAATAGAACAACCACAACAAATGATGAAATCTAACGGTATTAAAATCAAAGACACTAACACATAAAATATAGTTCTTGAGAGAAATACTTCATTCAATGTTTGGGCAGGGAGTTCTAAGGTGTAAATGTAGTAAGTTTTTGGTTGTAAATCATGTTTATGTTGTTGTTTACCATCATGTTCTTCTGGGGTCATCTCATGTTGACAAAAGTAGTGTGGCATCAACGGACATATCAGTGCGCAATGCGATTCACCATTGTAGTTCATGACCTTGCATTCATGAAGGAATGACGCGAAGGGAAAATCCAATCTCTCTAATGTTAAACTTCAGACCGAATGTGAATATTGATATGACTAAGGTGTAATTGCTGAATCACAGTTACAAAATTGAAACTTTGAAATTTCCTCAGCTAAATTGGCTAACATAAGAGAATTATCTGTAGCTAAATCTAACATTCATCAACCTATTAATCATTGGTTTACATGTATGTATCTATGTATGTATGTGTGTGTGTATTTATATATATATATATATATATATATATATATATATATATATATATATATATATATATATATATATATATATATATATATATATTTATATGTATATATATATGTATATATATATATAAATATGTGTATATATATATATATATATATATATGTATACACAGTAGTTCCTGCTGTATGTGGCCACCCCTTCTGCCAAGCAAAAGAGGCCACATACTGCAGGTGAACTGTCACCACAGGTAAATTTTACAAAGAAATTGACTCCCATGTCTGAGCCTAGTGACTACAAAAAGGAATGTGGCTGCTCACTGCAGTGGTTGCATACAGTAGGTACCACTGTATATGCATACAAACCTTATTTAAGGAGGGTGGTTCAGTTCACAGGCACTCGTAACGTTCAGTCAGTCAAGCTTCCGTGCTAATATACGCGGGGGGCGGGGGGGTAGTGGGTAAAGAAGGTGGACCTGGAAGTTGGAACACCTATGCGTTCAATGACCCACTTAGGGCCATATCTGCAATAAAATATTGTGTATTCATCTGTGCAGTCAATATTCTGTGCTAATAAGATGGTGGCAGATGGGCCTGAAACAACAATGTCCTCACATGGAGCTCTGTAGGAGATCCATTAACTTGTTATGCAAGCAATTTATGAATTTCCACACTTGTCCTGGAGCCACACTGAAGCCTGAACCATCGTGATCTGTCCATAAGTTTCAATTACTTTTTGAAGAACGGCTACTTTTTCTAAGTAACAATCACCAGCATTCATAGAAAGGGAGTTTCATGCGGGAGTACAATCGTCGCCACTTGCAGATTTTTTTCCACCAACACTGTTCATTGTTAGTGGCAAACCAGTTCACATAACCTTTGCTTTCGAATTGAACACATGATCTCCAGCACCTGGACACAGAATCGAAAACTTGATTCACTCAAAATAATTCTATAAATATAGTATACTGAAAGAGGCAATAGAATCTGAAATCCCACTTTTACTCTTCAAACAAAAATCATCTGTCTGTACATAATGATGGACTATGTCTTCTGTTTTTGGTGCACTATAACCCAGACAGGAATGGGGACTCGATATATAAAAATTATTGGTGTAATGACAAGAGGCATTTGGGTTCAGAAAAACAATACTTTAATACTATGTCTCTCTCTCAGCAAGACCCCAGTACTTATATACGTGTACAAGTACTATATATGTGTACAGGTGACAATCTCCACAGTGACACAAAACTCAAACACAAGTCCAGGCAACACATAACGTTAACATTTTGGCACCTGGCAACTCAACCTAAATGCCATAATTGAGACCATGACAGAGGCAGTCAACATTAACTGACAGACTTCAAGTTATTTAGAAAGAAGATTATTAAGTACCGAGAAATTTCAGTAGTAAAAACATGACGGCGGATGACAATTTACATTGAGGTATTTTGGGGGGATTTGAGTGGCAAAGGTAAAGGACTGAGCCAGCGGCTTTGCTTGGCATGACTTGGGCACTAACATGCCGAACCCAGGACAATAATGAAATGATGCCCTTGCCTGCATGGGACAGGAAGAACTGTAAACCTGAGGGATGGACTGTCAGCCATCAGCTTCGCTTCGGGTTGACGGTCCATCCCAAAGGTTTACAGTTCTTCCTGTCCCACAAAGACAAGGAGATTGTTTCCTTTATTATTCCGAAGAACAATAAATGAACAAATCCGTTGAGAGATGCTAACTTCCTTTTGGCCATCTTGTCTTGTGTGGGCTGAAGAAGCTGGATGGGGTCTTTTGGGGGGGATCAAGGCCGGGTCAAATGTGCAATGCCCCTAGTGACAAAAATTGACAGCGGGCAACAGTAATTTTCTTGCGGCCAACAGTCAAAACTGTTACACGCCCACTTAGCCAATCAGAACACTACATTAATGCCTGAGGTATAAAAGAAAGTTGTTCATCCCTTATGTTATTCTGCAACTGTTCATCTGTAATTCTCATACAAACTGTCTTTCAACAATAAAATTGGTTAAAAAGCAGAATGTATTTTACACTCTGTTGGTCTTGCCCTGTCAAAGAGGGGAAACTTAAAATACTATTACCTCTACTTAGAGCAGACTGGATGCCTCTGTTAATAGCCTGTATTTGTGGTTTGCGTATTCTGCTCAGTCCATCCTCCTTGCCCCATGGCACAATCTTTATCTGTTTTTGCAGGGTATCCTGTGCTGGGTGAATGGACAAACTCATTGTCACCAGATGGTGAGATGATCCTATTGTTTTGTCCAGAGTTACAGTTTCTGTGACACTCTGGTCGATGGTCTCCTTGTATGCTATCTGGAGGGGGCCAAGTTCTGCATCAACTTTGTATTCTTTCCTGATCCTGTCCTGGATAATTTCCAAGTGAAGTTCACCCATACCTGAGAGAATAGTCTGAGCAGTATCTGGGTCAACATGCACTTTCAAACTGGGGTCTTCTCTTGACAAACAAATGAGTGCTTGGTCTAAATCTTTTTGGTAAGCTAAAGATGGTGGTTCAATGGAGCAGAAGAACACTGGATCTGGAACTTCTAATCCAGCAAGCACCGGCAATAAGGTCTCATCTTCTGCAATGTTGTGTTTTGACCTGTAAGCTTTCTCCGCTGCATTTGCTACACTGTGGCTGCTCACCAGTGTGTCTCCAGTTCGAGTCTGAAACGTAATGAAAACAGATATGAATCATTCTCAACATCACATATATGGTAGGTTTTTGATGCAACACTTTTGGGGCCCTTTCCTTCCCCAAACACTCCCATGACACACACACACATGTAATAGACACAGCACATAAGGCATGACACATGACATGACACATACATGTCTGTATGGCATGACACAACACATGCATGACAAACACAAGACATATATATGTGACATGACATGCACAATACACATGACATACATATTTAATATAACATACACAATGCACACATGATAAGCACGCCACACATACACACGACATACGCAACGAGGAAACAAAACATGACATACTGCTGCATGAATCCTCATGATATATATTTATAAGACGATTCAGGACCAGTGGCCTATGGGCATTAAGAATCAGGGCACCAGACAGATTTTTCAGTGTTTGAGTCTATAAAATCAATGTTCCTAAATTTGCTGCCAAATCTTTCTTTCAAATGCATCCTCTGTCAGGCCCTAGGCTTTTATTTATTGTCGAAACATTTTGGGGCAATTTTACTTGTTAAATTGTGGGTTTATTTGGGATCCCAGTTTAACTTGGGTTTCCATGACAACTGTGTGGTTTTGGCACAAATGCTGGAGTAGCACAACTTGGTAAACAAGAGGACTGTGACAGTCCTGTGCTCAGCTGAGAAGTACATATACCCTTCCCAGTTTTTTGCCAAGATTTGCCCCCAAAAAGAACAAAGAAATTCACAAAAAATCCTAAAAACAATGGAGCATGTCCATTTGAATAAATGCTAGATACCTACGTAAGGTACATTGCTACCAAATTTAAAGTCAATCTGACTAACGGTTTCAGAGAAGTCAAAACTGTGAATTAGCATTAGAATGCCCATTGACTTACATAGTAATCAATAATGGTGCCTTTACCCAAAGGGTACCTTAATTGAAAAATATTGTTAAAAATCAGGAATCTACAGCATTGCCTCCTAGTGAAATAAATTGTTTGACCCTTTCACAAGGAACATATCTACAAAGTTTCAACTCAATCTGAGTGACCGTTCTGGAGAAGAAGTTGAAAATAACTATACCACACAAAAAGTCACCCCCCCCCCCAAAAAAAAATTATATAAAAAAATCACAGCGCCACTTGGTGAACAAATTGAGAACTAGAAGTCCCTAGTAGTGTTCCTGAAATCACAGCACCACTTGGTGAACAAATTGAGATCTAGAAGTCCCTAGGAGTGTTCCTGTGTGATATCAAAGCAATTGGGTGAGCGGTTTTAGAGAAGAATATTTGTTAAGATTTGCCCCAAAAAAGAACAAAAAACCCCCAAAAATCATAAAAAATCCAAAAATTACTGGAGCATCACCATCATAAAAAATTTTAAAAAATCACTGGAGCATCACCATAAAAAAATCAAAAAATCACTGGAGCATCACCATTTGAACAGAATTGGTAGAGACCCACCCAAGGTATATTGTCACCAAGTTTACAGTGAATCTGGCTGACGGTTTTGGAGAAGAAGTCGATTGTTGGCGATGGATGAAGGAGCATAAGATAAACTCAGCTACTGACAAGTCAGCTGAGCTAAAAAATGTAAGAGCTCTGAAATTAAGTTTGACTGAATGCAGCACACCCAACATGACCAACAAGCAAAACATGGTGAACACTATGTTAAAATGATTTAACAAGATTTGTGTTTCTAGACTATGGAGGAAACTGAAAATGATCGCTGAAAACTATGACCAAATAAGCTCACATGTATTGCTTCTGACACTGTGGTGCTACAATAATAGAAGTGAATACTCTGATCTCCAGTGCTAGGAACCAAAATATGCACATTCAAGAATATAATAAAACCACTAAAGATAATGTTCAACATAGGCCTATAAAATAAACAATTTCAACTTTGAACAAATACTTCAGGAACACATCACAGGTTTTAATTCTAAGTGTAGACTTGCACAAGTCCCTGGTGCATGTCCCTATTTTCCCATCCCGCGGTCCCACCCAGAAGTGCGATACATTTTCCCCTCCACAAAGTTAACTGAGTATTATTATGCCAACTACACTGTGTTATTAAGTAGGTCCTACTATTATTTTTTTTTTTTAACTGGTCGACACTGCCGCCGTGTCGGTTTCAACAGTAGCAGCTATTGAGTCCTGGTCAGTTCTAATCCCATTATCATTGCGAGTGGAAAGTGGCCTTCGATGAATGCATGGCTAGTCACTGGCCACTCAAGCGAGACAAAGCTGACCGTCTCCCTCCGGCTGCCGACACCAGGGACTTGTCAAACTTGCAAAAGCCCACTCTGGACTACCATCAATTCGGTGGGAGTGACATCACAACATCCGGGTTTCGCGGGATCTTAGAAGTCAAATCAGTGCCACAACTTTTTTATTTTTGCATTAATGCAAAATGATCCACGTCATGATTTAAGTTTTGTTGAGTAAGACATCTACATTTCTATGTGGCTCTTTTGTCAATTTAAACAAAAGCTCTTGCCCTACACCCTACAATGGAAATATATCGATCTCAATCACGATTTGATCAAAGCGGTCAAACCTGTGTGAATACAATTGCATGGGTACCGGTCCGTGCATTTTTCTTCGTTAGCGTCACGAACGATGGTTCCTCTTTTATTTTTTTCTAAAGATCGGTTGTGTGTTATAATTGCCATTCAACTATAGTGGTAGAGCTTGTTGCTGCAGTAAATAGTCCATAAACACACTTTATCGCAGTTACTGACAAACTGTCAGCATGATAAACACGCGGCAGCGCTATTTTCACCCGAGCCATGTTTACCTGCGGCTGGCGTATTTTACTCTCTTTCCGTGAAAAATTGTACGTAAAGACTGGTACAGTGGTAGTATATGTTATCATTCTCACCAATTTACAGCGTTAAATTTTGTTCCTGTCTTTAATAAATTGTCCGTAATCGTCACTTGTCACTCTGCCCTCCTTCCCAATTGTATTCTACGAATAAAATATGTTTAAACCACTTGTGTTCACACAAATGTCACCCATCTTTCAAGCCAGACTTCACAACACGAGGCAGCGAGTTCTACCGAACGAAACAGCGATAGAAAAACTTTTTGATTAGACAGCGAACACTATGTGATCGATTCTGGGCCCTTGTAGTTTCCGACTAAAATAACAACGCATCTGTTTGAAATAGAAGCAGTTTTGAAGGCGTTCCCGCTAAAATACTTTTGTTTCAGCCAATGGGAGAGCTTGTTGTTAAAATAGACAAGGTTCTGAGCATTTTAACGATATAAACAACATGGCCCGGAGACAAAAAAAATCGAGATAGAGACGATGAAATCACCCTATTTTTGCCCAGTTTTGCAAAGTTACATCATTCAAATTGTCACAAGCAACGACCCGGTCATTGATTTAAATCATCGTAGAAGGAAAATATTCATTTTAACGCCGCTCGAAATAGCCATCGGCAAGAACTGACGTTTCTCTGCAATAGAATGTGCATGCTTGCATGTAAATAAACATCAGTCAACACAAGGAATTTGAGACGGCCTTGAATCTGTCACGTGCTTGACTGCTCATGAATAATTCATAGCAGCGACAAGCCGGCAAGTTTGACAAGTCTCACTGGATGGCCCCCTGCCTGACGCGGTGCACTGCAATTAATCCTACATTACACAGTAGCTCAATTAACAGCTTCTGAAGAGGAGTGCGTAATGACCGCTCGCTTGTCTGTGTGATAAGAAACACAGTGTAGACCGCCCGGCGCTAATCATCTGGAGTCAATGTTATCTGGTTATATACACGTTCCACGCCAATCAGCTAGGTAAAGCTACGACGTGTGTTTACTTAAAATTTAATTTGGCAATGAATTTGATTTTAAATAAAATACGGAAGACAGTCCAGTGAGACTTGAGCAAGTCTATTCTAAGTGTAACAATAGTACTTCAGTAAACAAATTTTCTTGCTCTAAAATTAGATGCAGCTTGGTGGAGTTCCCATATTTTACAAGGAAGTCTACAATCAACTGTGGTCAAAGATTGGCCATTATTGTGTCCAGTGTACCCCTTTTTGCTCTTTCTAAACTAAAAGAGAACAAAGGGGTCTTTAAGTCTGATGTAGGCAAAATATACCAGAAACCCAACTGTGTGCTTTTTGGGCATTAAATACTACTACTACATCACGTGTATACCATTCCATTATGGCAAGTAAAAAACAAAAACACACAAAAAAAAACCCCAATCAAAACACACAGACACACACACACAAACACACACACACACACACACACACACACACACACACACACACACACACAACCAAACAAAATATCTTTACCTCCTTGAGACCTGCCACAGCTATGATATTGCCAGCAGAGATACTGCTGACCTCTTTGTGTTCATCAGCAAATACCTCGTACAGTTTGGTTGCTCGCTCAGCACCTTGCTGACTGACATTGTATATTGAGCTGCCCAATTTTAGTGTCCCAGAGTACAGCCGAACATAAGTGAGAGCCCCTCTTTGTTTGTCATGCACAATTTTGAATGCCATGGCACACATGTTATCTTTGTAAAATTCTAGAAATTGATGTTTCCTCTCACTGGGATTTGGAAGGTACAGAGCAATAGCATCCAAAAGAGGCTGCACTCCCTTGTTTTTCAATGAGCTGCCACACAACACTGGGACAGCACGCCTAGATATGACAACGCGTCTTACTGCTGCATGTATTTCCTCTGGAGGTATGTCATCGTAACCTGTGTCACTTAGTACAAAGTCTGCTATCTTCTCGTCTAAATCTGCTAGTGTATCAATCAATTCTGTCCTTGCTTCCTGAGATAGGTCCTTAAGATTTGTGTCATTTGTATCCTTGATGGGCATCTTTGTAAAAACCCTTCCATCAGATCTATTCTTATCCCACATGTGCTGCTCCATATATATCAGGTCAACAATACCAGAAAATGTTTTCTCCTTTCCAATTGGCAGCTGCAGGGCTATTGGTTTCACTTTCAGTTTCTCCTCCATAGACAGCAAGGACTTGTGAAAGTCTGCACCAAGTTTGTCCATCTTGTTGATGTATGTGATACATGGCACTTGGTACTTCTCTGCTTGTCTCCAAACTGTCAAGGTTTGAGCTTCCACACCTGCAAATATACTTGTGATATTTCAGTCAGTAAAAGCTATTAGAACACTTGTACTTAGTACATATGCACATACAATTATATATTATGGTAACCCATCCCCATTAAATATTTCTGAAGCCAAAAAAAGTCTGTTAATTTTGATGAAAAATAAGCTGAATTTATCCTTGTATTGTCTGTTTGGCTGCCATCAAATGATTTTATGTAGAAATGTGAAGAAGGCGGCACTATTCACTTACAGCAATATCTTTTCCTGGCCCTACTGGACAGGCTTTGCCATTTGAAGTGAGCAATCTTTCTATGTTCCCTTACACATACTCACACACACGCACGCACACACACACACACATACATGTACGCATGCATGCACGCACGCACGCACGCGCACACACAGATGTACCTGACATTCACTTTCCTAAGATTTACAGTAGTGCCATATCTGCAGCTCTCCTCCTGGGTAAGACACATGACCTGGTTGACTTGTGCCACATCACTGACTGGAACTTACAATATCAATGTACTGTTAAAAACAATACAAAGCGGTTATTTTAACACCTTTGTCTGAATGCTATACTTCAATGCTATATAATATATAAAAATTTTACATTATACTAATTATGTACACTTGAAAGCTTTAAATGCTTGACCTTTTCAAAACTACTACACATGAAAGGACCAGACAAATTTTAATTCAAAGGACTGTTTTCTAAGTACATCTGATTTATCATTACAAAAAAGTTTTAACATTTTAAATTTGCTAATTTTAACAGCATGCAGACAGAGTTGCTGTTAAACAAATTATATTTAAAGTATTTATCTAGTTCCCTCTAGTATTCACAGTGCTGCATGTCATGCCAAGAGTTTGTAATTTAATGCATGTACAATCCTCTACAGTGTGTATCTAGCAGCTTGCCTTGGACATTGTTAGCGGAAACTACATGCCATTTCCTGGTAATTTTACTTACAGAAACACTATGTCAGAGATGGTATCATTGATCCTATGGCAGTAAATTTTCTTTCAATTTTCAAATTTTCTTTCAACACATCAAAAGTTTCATGACATTAGAAATCCAAGGTTGCACAAACACAAAATCATGAATTACCAGCAGAAGCATCCAAAACTGCAATAGCACCATCCAACACCCGTAAAGATCGTTCCACTTCCAGTGTGAAGTCCACATGACCTACAATAATACATGTATGTATGTTACAATGATGATAATCATTACAAATGCTGGAACTGTTGTTCGCAATTTCTTACCAGACCTAGCTTGCTGCTTCCATTGTAGCTTTTTCATAATTTACATACACATAATGCTAACTAATACTGGTTGAAAATAGACATACTCAGGAAAGATTAAACTTATGCATACCATAAAGGTCAGTTTTACAAACTAGAAGTGTTATCACTTATGAGAGGGATTCATATAGGCCATGCCTGTTTAACAATTTCATTTCTGTAAAATATGTTTAAACCACCAACTCAACCAAAAAAACATGTGGGTGATTATGCACTAAACTGCCCAGTATCATGGGATGAAATAGACATGTACTTGCAGTTGTGTAGGCCCAGCTTGGTGCTGTATCACAAGAACTGTTGCACTCAGCTTCACTGAGTGCCCTGGTGATAACTTGGTTTAAACATATTTTATTATTCAATTGGGAAGAAGGGCAAGCCCTATATTAATCCCTCTTGAGAAATTAGACAATATCACAGGACAAGACAAAGCAAGACACGTTCAGTGTAGTGTACGATGCTGTTTAGGATTCTTACATAATGATATATATATATACATATATACACATACATACATACACACACACACAAACACACACACACAAACACACACGCACGCACGCACGCAAGCGCGCGCGCGCACACACACACAAATATATGTGAACTTCGTAATACCGTGGAGCTACTATAGGGTGGTTAGAAATGATATCTGAAAACTGAAATGTTAAATTTCATTTTTGAAAAGTATTTTTTTTAAGCTCCAAAAGTATGCCACATTTGCCACATGAAAGCGCAGCAATTTGCTGCAATCGTGGCTCGATGTGGGAAAGTGTGGTGACATCACAAACACAACCCGTAGCCACAGATATGTGGCCTTCGAGGGGGCATCAGGGTATGGGCGCCTCGGAGGGGGCCAACAGTCCGAGGCCCTCCAGTCACTTCGCCCTCCAACTCACTGCGCCCATACCCTGCTGCCCCCTCGAAGGCCACATATCCGCGGCTAACACAACCTGCTGACTAGGGTGAATGTGTTATAAGCCAGAGTGCCTTCAGTTAGCTAAGGATCATGGCAGATACAGCAGAGCATAGTGATTCAGGAGAGTCTGCATTAAATTTTCATGTACCTGGTCTGATGAGGATGAAGAAGAATTAATAGTTTTTTGACATACATGGTCTGATGAGGGTGAACAAGAATTAATGAGAAAAGCTGTAGCAGCAGAGGGAAAGACCATTCAGCCTTACAGACATGAGCTGGACGCCAAGAACTCTGCATTACTGTACTGCAGGGAGTGCAGCCATGGCACAGCCAGACGATCCCAACTTGCTGTCTGGGCAATGATAATTCGTTGCAAAAGAGATGTTTCCTATCATAAATTACTAGACTTCATTTAACAAGAACAAGCATGCATGCAATAAATGGGAATTTGCATTAGAATGGGCCTGATCTTGTTGTGTTACAAATTCTAGCATTCACAGAAACAGCTATGGCCTGTGCCTACAGAATGTAAAATCAGATACAAACAATTAATTTTCCCTTTCCACCTGTGTGGATGATTAAACACAAGTTTGCATTTATGAACGGCTTTCAATATCAATACTCCTTCCCAGCAGTGACCTTGAGACCCTTGGAGGGCAGTAATCTATCTTTCCATATGCATAAGTGCATGTGCTCATGATCCTTTATTTCAGATAATATCCATTATGTAACACTAGTAAATATTTTCCTCTGACTGACTTATTTTCTAGGTCCATATAAGCAACAAAGATACAATGAGATGAGATTTTTTACACTGGATTATTGGGAGCTAGCTGTGGACTGTCACAAACAGTGGTACATGGCTGAAAGAGATCGAAGGCCAGCCACCCACTGGTCTTGGCAGCTGGGTAGATGAGGTGTGAAAGTGGTAGCTATCCAAACAAGTGTTATCAAGTTATGGGATTAAACACCTTGCAATATACAGTAGTAATTGGACATACACATTATAGACTGTTCAACCCTAGACATGGGTATGGAACAAGTCCTTGTTTGTCCATGTTTTCCACCCATTTTTTTTTTCCTGGTTAAACACACTAACCTTCTGTTAAAGTGTTATACTTTGTAAATAACAACATGGGTCCACGCTTTCCCTAATTTCTGGTCTTTGGGGAATGCAAACAAAGTAACTGTTGTAGAACTTGTATCGCTACAATTAGCACTAACACACCTACCCATCCTGGATGGGAACAAGGACGAAAATGAATATTTCCACATGCATTTTTAATCCCGTTGATGAAGTGACACTGACCGCCATAGCTCGCTAACATGAAGTCTTCACTGTCACCCAGCGGTGTGGTGTTGGTGACATCACTAACTTTTCGCACCTTAAGGGTGTCGGAAATAAACGGAAAACAATGATACAAGGTGCAGTGATTTTTGTTGTTGTTTTTTTTTTTAAATAAAAGTGGGAATAAAAGTATTATTATTTTCACATCTAAATTTTTTTTAAGTGCACCCTATGGTTAGAACAACCCATGAGTCACCCATGTATCCAATTTGAAACATGCAACCTTCAACAAGAGTCTGTCTTAGCAGGAAAGGATTGACCTATGGTAGCAAGCCAACATTCAATGTGAAGTCCCAAATGGTTGGTCAGAGAAAGTGCTGAACATGCTCTTAGTTGCACAGAATTTTTTTTTAAGTTTATCTATCCTGCAAAAAATTCAGAACTTTTAACCTTAATATCCATATGTAATATTTTTGCAGTGTATGTCACACCTTTATTCATTATTCTACTTTATGAGAAGATAAGTAGAGGTTCATTATTCTTCACAAGTTTGCGGTAAGTGGCTGGGCTGTAATCAAGCTCTACAGCAGTTAAGTTGGTTAATTGAAAAAAGAATCAACTATTGATCAATGTTATTTTTGTATGAACTTAAAACAAAATGGTACCCTCAAATAGCGGAACTCTCAGCATATATAAAAGATACACATTCTATTAATTCCAAATCTGCAGTCTGTAATAATTTATATGTGGCTGAAAAAAATTACTGAACTTACAAAAATTACTCTTAGTTTCTCAGGGCTGATAGTGCATTGGTCCAACTAGCTTGGTAGCAGAATCTTCCATGCAGTTCTCAACAAAAGAAATAGTGTATTTAATACTTGGTATCTTCAAGGCCAGTCAGCAGGGAGCTCGCTAGTGATTTATCAAATTACATGTATATCAATCTCCTAATTTATTCATTCAATTGTAGTCAAAGTTAAGTATATTTTCTACATCGTATGTTGGTGCAGCATCAGCCATCTTGTGCATATTTCAGGGCCATATGGCAGTTCAACAATGATTCACAAAATGCGTTAATTAAAATAAAATTGTACACATATATGTACACATGTGCATAAGTAAACATATATACAGTAGTACCTCTTTTGAGATACCACTCCATTAAAAGACCACTTGCCTTTTAGGACCACATTCCATAGGTCCCAAAATCTTATCTTTTCCATGTAATTTTACCTCCAATGAGAGACCACCAGCTTTATGTGACTACTTTTAAACCTACCCTGCAAGTGATCTCTCCAAAGAGGGACGATCTCTCTCTATCTATTTTCAATTAGGGCAGTCACATTGTGTGCAGTAACTCATTCCATACTATGGTCACAGGCCTTGGTCAGTGGTTCTGGCGCTGCCTGGCAAGTCATGCTGCAGCTGCCCTTGCGGCAGCTGCAGCATGACTTGCCAGGCAGTGCCAGAACCACTGACTTAAGATTATAGGCATGTTGGTACTTGAACAAAAGCTCTTTTCATGAAGAATTTAAATATGCAATTGTCATCTTAAATCTAGGTAAATGTACGGAAAAATCAGGGACTGGTATCAAATGAGTTAAAGGAGTTCCCCCACAAGAGGTCCTTGACATTTGTAGTTCTTGCAGTATAGGAAATATGGCTAGGACAAGCATTTCCTATGACGGGATAAAAAAAGTCAAGGGCCACAGCTCAAGGTGGCCTAATTTTGGTACAGAATACTCTGCTAACCCAAGAAGTACTAAGTATTCAAATGTCAACTTTGGTTTCTGTATTGGAGTATAGGGAATGTGGCCCAAACAAGCATATTGGGACAGAATGTCAGAAGAACAGAAGGACAAGCAGACTGTCTGCAAACCTTTAATTCCTCTCCTTCCCCCCCCCCTCCCGTCTTGTCTAATGTACAAAGAAAGTTATATATATCATAGGGAATCTTTTCACTTTCCACTCATTCCAACTTTGTTACTTTTTTCTTTGCGTTTGTATCATTGTACGACACGTAATCTTCATCAATAGCTTCAATCGGATAACTTTCTGGGTGGACATTGCGCTGCATATATACACATTTGAATGTATGTTTTTTTTTTCTTTTCTTTTTTTTTTTAAACCTCAGGTACATCTGGGACTTATTAAAGTATAATACACATACAAGTAAGTTGAAATGAAGATTAAAATTTATTCAATGAACCAGAGCCATGCTCGGGGGGATGAATGTCTCACCAGCGTAACTCAAGCCACTCTGAAGTTTTTTGTTGACGGACGGACAGATGTCCGGAAAGTGACTGCTTAGTCTCGCCAACAGCTTATGCTGGCGAGACAAAAAATGGGATCCTAGTCCAACTGTGACTACCAAGACCTACCTGGTGTGTCAATAAGATTGATTCTGTGTTTGTTCCAGAAGAACGTGATGGCAGCTGATGTGATGGTGATTCCGCGATTACGTTCTTGTTCCATATAATCCATAACTGTGTCTCCATCATCAACATCACCTGCAAAGAAATTAAAAGCATGTGGTGAAACTTAATCACATGTACTAAAATCAAGGTACTTATGTTTTCTGTCCATTAAAAAGGCATTTGTAGCTTAACAAAGTAGACAAAAAATGGAATAGATATAATTATCCCAGGGAGCCACTAAGGGCTTAAAGTGTTATATTATGTGTGTCTGAATATTGCACCTTTTAATTTTTTAAAAGTACAAGCCTACTTTTACATAATTCTGTTTGAAACAATCAATTTTATGTGAGGCTACATGAACATAAAATTTGTGCCTTAATTATCAAGCGATTCCATCATGTCCATCTGGCCAAATGCATCTTGCCATTGGCCAAACACATTATGCGAGTCACCAAAAGCATGGTGCCAATGGTGAGTCGCCAGATGCTTCTGGTATATTTGGTTGTTGAGCATGAACCTTTGGCGATGCAATTTTTTCTCCCATGCAACAGATTTTATGCCAGCCCCTTTGAGCATGCTTAAAAATAATGCTAGCACGGGGGTGAAGTTATGTGCGGGCTGTACGGTAAGCCTGCCTACTACAAGACAACTCAATTTGTATATCTGACACAGTGCCTTGTTTGCCTGCTCCCCCAAGTATTTGTTGGTAGTGGTTAAGTAGTCATATTTTGTAGTATTAAACCACACTCCTAGATATTTATATTTGTCACTCTGTTCGATTAGGCATCCATTGTAGTAAAACTTTGTTGATTCACTTTTTCTGTTAAACACCAGAACCTTGGTTCTTCCAAAATTAAGTGATATATGCCAGTGTTTACAGAAATTACATGTTAGTCAGACAGCCATGCAGGTATGCAGTTCAACTGCATACCTGCATGGCTGTCTTATTAGTACTGGCATTTGTGGCACGAAACTCATGTCGATGCTTTGTATTGTCAAATGCGACCTCTCCTATTGTGATGTATGTATGTATGTATGTATGTATGTATGTATGTATGTATGTATGTATGTATGTATGTATGTAAGTAATTCTTTTATTGACTAGAAAGGTCACATGTGACCTATTTGTCACAGTACAAGTGAATAATACAGAATATGTAAAATATATAAATATACACATACTAGCACCTGGAAATAAGATGCTGTCTGCCTATAAAGAATGAATAGAAAGTAAAATGGCACCTGGAAGGAATGCTGTAAGTTCTAGGTAGCCCTTCTTATAATGTCCTGAGATCAACTTCTAATCTATAGTATATCTATCATCTGTATCATTATCTGTTCTACTGAACTTTGCACCATCTATTGCTATATGTGTATTAAATGCACCATTGAAAGTATGTTACAAATGCACCATTGCAATAGCATGTACAAGTGACCTATTTGTCACAGTACATGTGAATATAAAATATGTAAAATATATAAATATACATATATTAGCACCTGGAAATAAGATGCTGTCTGTCTATAGAGAATATATAAAAATACAATGGCACCTGGAAAAGGTGCTGTAAGTTTTGGGTAGCCCATTTATATTGTCCTGAGGTCAGCTTCTAATCTATATCTGTATGTTCTACTGAACTTTGCACCACCTATACGTGTATTATATGCACCATTAAAAGTATATTACAAATGCACAATTGCAGTTGCATGCATCAAAAAACATGTGTTATGTAAATACTTGGTATGTCTACCGATATTGCTGATGGGGGTTTGTCGTTTCAGCGTAATCACAGGGAGTCTTAATGGTGTACTTTTAGTCTGACCTGTTTGGCTTATCAATACATTTATACAGAAATTTACCCAATGCAAACAATAAACCTGGGTGTTTGGTTGATAGGAAATCAATATACATACATACATACATACATACATACATACATACATACATACATACATACATACAAGATGAGACACACAAACAAAAGATTTGTATGTATATGAACAACAAAGAAGATGTGGCAAATATAATTATATAAAGAGTCATTAAATTCATTGCACCAGGTCTCCCAAGGGTCTCAGGATCAGCCATCTATGAAAGTGTCTTTGTCTATGTCAACACTTAATCTTAATTACCCAGCCTTGAATCAAACAAACATCAATCAAGGCTTGTTTGTTTTGACTGCACCTCTGTGCCTGGGGGCTGATCAAAGTGAATACATGTTCATATATATTCTCATGATAGACTTTTCAAGATATAACGAATGCGGCAAATTTTCTGTCAAAAAATAAACAATTCGGAAAAAATGTGCTCTGAAATTTACTATCTATTATGTATATATTCTGACAGCAATGTCAAAACCCCAGCCACATTTGAGCAAGCTTACATGTACCTATGTGTCTAGTGAATCCAGAAAAGTATAACATTCTCTCTGTAGTCGTTGTTTTTCCCGCATCGATGTGGGCCATGATGCCGATATTTCGCACCATTGTAAGATCTTGTGCCTGAGCACGTTCAGAGATTGTGGTTGCTCGGCCGGCTTGCAACCGCACCTGTTGTATGTGCCCCGCATGGCCAGTCCATGGGACCCCAAAATGCAGACGAATCGTCCTGATTTTCGTTTTAACGATACTGAGAAAGCGCAACATGTTTGACTATCACACAGACTATGTCAAGAAATGTACTTAGTAAGTGGATACCCAACTTGTGTCATAAAATTTTAGCATATTTGTCAAACACATCCATGGCATGGACGCAGCCATGACAGTGATGACATGGATACAGATACGAAGATTTTATTGCCACATTCACGCCCTCTAGGGGCCATATGGTGAACATATATAGACATGTGTACATAAATTTTATATGAAAACAAAAAGTCAAAAAGTGCAGGGAGTTTGTAACAAGATAATCACAACGAGGACAGGGAGCAGTCCTGTTGCTAGCATTGGAGTGGGCCAAGTCTGCATCACGTAAAAAGGCATTTTAACAGATCTGCTGGTCCAAGGAACACAATGGTAATCCACACTAGAAAACAAAGATTTGCCTCACAACAAATCTGTCTCCGTGCGTGTCACAATTTTGCACATTGTAAGCAAAAATGGACATGCCCATTATGTATAATGTACACACCCACACCCCCCACACACGCACACACTCACGCACACACACACACACGCACACACACACACACACGCACACACACACACACACACACATATATATATATATATATATATATATATATATATATAAATTTATTTTTGAATTAACCCGTTCCTGGTCAGAATAAGACTGAGTCAACAGCTTTCCTTGGCGACGGTTGTGTACACTGTGCATAATCTGCTCCAAGGAAAGATGTTGACCTGGGGCGTGCATGTATACCATTCTGAGCAAAAAGTTTTCTATTAACATAAATCTAAATAAAAGCAGACAATTGACATCTTGGCGTCTTGGGCCAATTTGAGTGGAAGAAAAAGTTAAAGTTAAACCTATATCTATAATAGTCCTATCTAATTAGCATAACATTGTTCAAAGCGCGCACAGCCCAGACACAGATTTAAGTGGGAATCCTTTCTCTAATTATAAGTTTAAAATTATATATAATTTTTAAACACTGCAAATTTGAGTTTTTGGTCGAAATTTGCATCAATTAAAATCTAACAGGTTTTTTTTCAGTCAGTGTTCATTGGATGTACCTATAGCTCAAATTGAGGTTGGAATGGCACCTCTGTAAAATTTTCAAAGATATTCATTATATTTAGACACTGCAAATTTGTGAATTGTCTGAAATTTTCATAAATTAAAATATGACAGTTTTAGTGACTATTCATTGGATGCAACCATAGCATGGGAAATTTCCTTTTGGTTTGATGTTCTATGATGATCAGTCCATTTATTAATTGGGTTGGCTGGTTTGATTTATTCATAGATACAAGGTACACATATGACATGTATGTGTACGTGTATATATATATGTATAGGTTGGTAGGTAAGTGGGTATAAAGCCAAAATAAAAATGACATTACATATATTTTGCTGGGAAGAAAAACAAGTTGCTATATTTGAATCATATGTGAGCCTACCCATGAAGTGGAGGCACTAAAAGCCAGAAAAGAGAGCTTAGCTTAGTTCCATAGTGGACCACTCAAGGAAAAAGTAAATTCAAGTTTGGACCCAGGAAGTTTGTTTAATTGGTCACACTCCAATAATTTTTGGATTGTTTATGACTTTTTTTTTCTTTTTGGGGGCAAATCTTAAAAATCTTCTTCTCTGAAACCGCTGACCCAATTGCTTTAGTATCACACAGGAACACTCCTAGTTCTGAATTTGTTCACCAGGTGAAGCTTCATTTCTTTCTTTTCTTTCTTTCTTTCTTTCTTTCTTTCTTTCTTTCTTTCTTTCTTTCTTTCTTTCTTTCTTTCTTTCTTTCTTTCTTTCTTTCTTTCTCTCTTTTTCTAAATGATTTTGTGTGTGTTTGTGTGTGTGTGGGGGGTGGGGGGGTGAGGGTGTGTGGGTGTGGGTGTTATTGCTGTTTTCGACTTTTTCCCCAGAACCGCCAGTCAGATTAAGCTGAAATGTGGTGGATATGGTCCCTGTGGAAGGACCAAACAAAGCTGGTCACCAGGAGCCAATGCTACAGATTCCCGATTTTTAACGATTTTTTCAATTCGGATACTTGTCTGTAAATCTACCTTTCCCATTGATTACCATGTAAGTCAATGGGCTTTCTGATGCTAATTCATATTTTTGACTTCTACGAAACCGTTAGTCAGATTGATTTCAATCTAAATGGCAATGTACCTTGGGTGGGTCTCTAGCAGATTTATTCAAATGGTCAAGCTCCGGTTATCTATCTATCTATCTATCTATCTATCTATCTATCTATCTATCTATCTATCTATCTATCTATCTATCTATCTATCTATCTATCTATCTATCTATCTATCCATCCATCCATCCATCCATCCATCCATCCATCCATCCATCCATCCATCCATCCATCCATCCATCCATCCATCCATCCATCCATCCATCCATCCATCCATCCATCCATCTATTCAATGGGCATATCTTCAAAAATCTGCTCCTCTGAAACTGCTAACCCGATTGTTTTGATATGAAACAGGTACACTCCGAGGAAAACCCTCATTCTGAATTTGTTCACCAGGTGGTCCGAGGAACTCCCCATTCTGAATTTGTATACCAGGTGGTGCTGCATTTTTATTCTATTTTTTTTAATGATTTTTTGTGTGTTATTGCTATTTTCGACTTCTTCTCCCGAAGCTTCACCCAGATTAAGCTGAAACTTGGTTGATATGTTTTTGGAAAGTTCAAACAAAACAGTCCACTTGGTGCCAATGCTGTGGATTCCTGATTTTTCGATGTTTTTTTTTTTTTTTTCAATTCGGGTACTTCTCGGTAAATGCGGTAAATGCGGTAAATGCACCATTCCTATTGATTACTATGTAAGTCAGTGGGCATTCTAATGCTAATTCACAGTTTTGACTACTTCTCCGACACCGTCAGTCAGATTGACTTTAAACTTGGCGGCAATGTACCTTGGGTGGGTCTGTAGCAGATTTGTCCAAATGGACACTCTCCATTGATTTTCGGATTTTTTTGTGAATGTCTTTCGATTTGATTTGATTTGGCGCAAGCCAGGTTACATAAAATCATAATACATCGAAATAAAATCAAAAGTAATATCACAGTGTAATATATCTAAAAAGAACACAAGAGGAAGTTATCCACAGTACACAAGACAATGTCACGTTAAAATAAATAAAATATACATATAATGTTGTCACATAAAGAACATTGCAGCACAGGGTACATAAAATACACGATACAAATAGATTACTCTTAAATAAATAATTGGCCAGCACCAGGATAGCCCAAGAAAGCTGGATAAAAATCCTTGCTTATTTCCATTAGGGTCCCTTATATAAGAATATAAATGTGTACATTAAAAATTAGATACTTTAAAAAAATATATCTTTCTTGGTATGAAAATAATAATATTTTGGTAAAAGTCATTAAATTAGGGATCACAGTAATACACAAGTGTGTATCTATTAGCTCTCTTGAGAGCACTTATAATATGACAGGAATCAATAGACAAATTCATCATTTTCTCTTTCGAAGGCTTTAGAGGCTAAGCGTTTTTTCAAGTTTAATTTGTATCTGATTTCGTTTTTTGGGGGGCAAATCTTAAAAAATCGCAAGGGTATATGAACATGTCCCCTGAGCACAGAACTGTAACAGTCCTGTTGTTTTTTGTAAAATCATTCATGTATTTTACAGGCCTGCAGAAATATATCAATATTTATATTTTGTGATCCGCTGAATCAAATTTAGACCCAAACACCCGGATGTTTATAGATATTGGCAATTGTACAGTTAAATTTCTTTAGGTAGTTACATCAGCTAAAATTTCAAAACACAGCAAGCAAGACATAATTAGGCTCATCGGAAAGGCCTTAGCAACAGCAATTCAAATCTGTTTTAGTTTTGAAAATATGTTGAACAGAAATAAAGTTATGGCGTTTTTATCTGTCTTAATTGCCCCCTTTTGTCCCCAATTTTCCATACAAAAGCTGTGACCTTAGGCCTTTTGTTTTAATCTGATGCCCTGCAGGCAACTTGTATACAAATTTCATTTGCTTGTAACTTTCTCTGCTTTTGTGATAGAAGAGTCAAATAAAAAGTGCCACAATCTCCTTAATCTTTGTTACATCAATTAGGAGATTATTTGTGGACTGAGATTATGTAATTATATTAATCCTGGAGGTGGATTAAAGCAAATATGAGCACAAACAAAGGGGATTCTGTGCAAAATTTAAGTGATGATAGCCTCAAGGTTGAAAGGATCTGGTCACAAATTTAACATTAATTCACAGATCATTTATAGGATAACTGTCTTTTTTACAGTTGCCCCTAAAGTCTAGCGGCAACTGTAAAAAAGACATGCAGTCTTAACAGGTGATGGCATTGAGAGCCAACAAAAGCAAGTTGCACCACAAAATCCAGCGGCCATAATCACCAAGAATTTTAATCTGATAAGAAATTTAGGATCAAAATTAAAATCAACTTGTTTGGATCCCATATTTCTTAATCTTGGGTCGCAATTCATATGATTAACATTTCAGGGCCATGGCTTAATCTTAAAGTGATACAAGCTTACAACTAGACAAGAAGATTTGCTTCAAAGCAAATCTGTCTGTGTGCCTTCAAAAGTTGTAAATATTAAATGCTAGAACTTTTATCCTATGGTACTTCACATCACTTTAAGCCCATGCCTGGATGCAAATTACAAAGTCCAAATGACCTTGACCTTTAACCTTTACAGGTCACATGTAAATTGCATAGTGTTACAATACCCACAATTTTAAGCCCAACATGACCCAAATCGGATGAAAATTGACCAAGTTTTGACAAGATGAAACTTTCAAAGGGCCAAATGACCTTGACCTTTGCCCTTTTGAAGTTACATGTTCTTATAAAAAAGTACAGTGTTGCAATACCTACAATTTGAGTCTAACATGATTAGAATTGACTGGAAATTGGCCAAATTATGGCTGGAGGAAACTTTCAAAGGTCAAAATGACCTTGACCTTTGACCTTCAGAGGTCACATGTAAATTTTAAAAATGTGCAGTGTACAATAGCTACAGTTTGAGCCCAACATGATCAAAATTGGATAAAAATTGACCAAGTTATGCGAAGAAGAAAGCAACCATCGAAAGTGGCCTCTGACCTTGAAATGACCTTTGACCTCAAGATGACCTATACCTGAAGTGAACCTTGACCTCAAAAATGACATTTTGGCTTAAAATTGACCTTTGACCTTGACATGACCTTTGACCTTGACATGACCTTGACCTTTGAGATGACCTTTACCTGGCTATGATCGAATTCCTATGAACTCGGAACCACATCTACTATAGTATATAAGATATTGAAGATTTAAAACTTTAATTAGCCCTCATTTGCATAATTTTGAAAAGCATGACCTCTCATTATAAAAAGGCCAGACTTTATCCATAGAAGTATAATTGTGCAAAGTTTGGAGTTTCTACGTGTAATACTTTTCAAATGAAATGTCGGACAAATTTGCCGGTAAAGAAAGAAAGAAAGAAAGAAAGAAAGAAAGAAAGAACTAGAAAAGATGATTTGCTGCATAGCAAATCAGTGTGTGTGTCTTCAAAGCATATTGGTATGGCAATGTACAACTATTCCATAACACAGGAGTAGATGTTGGAATGGCATCTCTATCTATTACAGCTTTGAAGTTATTCAAGATTTTAAATTTCTAAAGGTGCTATTTAGCATAATTCAAATTGCTACAACTTTTGTTTTAGATTCATTACATGCGCAATGGTCAGGAACCCCCTAGTAGAAGTTAAACTGACATGAACATGAACCAAATCGGATGAAAATTTACAGAGTTATGGCAAGATTAAACTTTTAAAGGGCCAAATGACCTTGACCTTTGCCCTTTCAAGGTCACGTGTTCTTACAAAAATGTGCAGTGTTGCAATACCTACAATTTGAGACTAACATGATTAGAATTGGATGGAAAATAGCCAAGTTGTGACTGGATGAAACTTTCAAAGGTTCAAATGACCTTGACCTTTGACCTTTAGAGGTCACACATGATTTCTAAAATATGCAGGGTTACAATAGCTACAATTTGAGCCCAACATGATCAAAATTAGATAAAAATTGACCAAGTTATGGCTAGAAGAAGGCCACCAAGGAAAGTGGCCTTTAACCTTGAAATGACCTTTGACCTTGAGATGACCTCTACCTGAAGTGAACCTTGACCTCAAAAATGACATTTTGGCTTAAAATTGACCTTTGACCTTGACATGACCTTTGACCTTGACATGACCTTGACATTTGAGATGACCTTTACCTGGCTATGATCGAACTCCTATACACTCGGGACCACATCTACTATAGTATATAAGATATTGAAGATTTAAAACTTTAATTAGCCCTCATTTGCATAATTTTCAAAAGCATGACCTCTCATTATAAAAAGGCCAGACTTTATCCATAGAAGTATAATTGTGCAAAGTTTGGAGTTTCTACGTGTAATACTTTTCAAATGAAATGTCGGACAAATTTGCCGGTAAAGAAAGAAAGAAAGAAAGAAAGAAAGAAAGAAAGAAAGAAACTAGAAAAGATGATTTGCTGCATAGCAAATCAGTGTGTGTGTCTTCAAAGCATATTGGTATGGCAATGTACAACTATTCCATAAGACAGGAGTAAAAGTTGGAATGGCATCTCTATCTATTACAGCTTTGAAGTTATTTAAGATTTAAAATTTCTAATGGTGCTATTTAGCATAATTCAAATTGCTACAACTTTTGTTTTAGATTCATTACATGCACAGTGGTCAGGAACCCCCTATTAGAAGTTAAACTGACATGAACATGAACCAAATCGGATGAAAATTTACCAAGTTATGGCAAGATGAAACTTTCAAAGCGCCAAATGACCTTGACCTTTGCCCTTTCGAGGTCACGTGTTCTTATAAAAATGTGCAGTGTTGCTATACCTACAATTTGAGTCTAACATGATTAGAATTGGATGGAAAATAGCCAAGTTGTGACTGGATGAAACTTTCAAAGGTTCAAATGACCTTGACCTTTGACCATTAGAGGTCACACATAAATTTTAAAATATGCAGGGTTACAATAGCTACAATATGAGCCCAACATGATCAAAATTAGATAAAAATTGACCAAGTTATGGCTAGAAGAAGGCCACCATGGAAAGTGGCCTTTGACCTTGAAATGACCTTTGACCTTGAAATTACCTCTACCTGAAGTGAACCTTGACCTCAAAAATGACATTTTGGCTTAAATTTGACCTTTGACCTTGACATGACCTTTGACCTTGACATGACCTTGACATTTGAGATGACCTTTACCTTGCTATGATTGAACTTCTATACACTCGGGACCACATCTACTATAGTATACAAGATATTGAAGATTTAAAACTTTAATTAGCCCTCATTTGCATAACTTTCAAAAGCATGACCTCTCATTATAAAAAGGCCAGACTTTATCCATAGAAGTATAATTGTGCAAAGTTTGGAGTTTCTACATGTAATACTTTTCAAATGAAATGTCGGACAAATTTGCCGGGTAAAGAAAGAAAGAAAGAAAGAAAGAAAGAAAGAAAGAAAGAAAGAAAGAAAGAAAGAAAGAAAGAAAGAAAGAAAGAAAGAAAGAAAGAAAGAAAGAAAGAAAGAAGAAAGAAAGAAAGAAATAAAGAATTCCTAGAAAAACAGAAAAGTGTGCGTTGACACACACACTTTAATAAAGAATTCCTAGAAAAACAGAAAAGTGTGCGTTGACACACACACTTTAAAGAAAGAAAGAAAGAAAGAAAGAAAGAAAGAAAGAATTTCTAGAAAAACAGTATGTCTGTGTTGGCACACAGACATAATTACAGCTTATACCATGAAGTACTGGATTAAAGTAAGATTAATTTAATAAAATAAAATTTTTGATAACAGATTTAGCAATGTACCCCTGAACACAGACTGTTTATTCCTGGAAATTTTGATTCATATATTATGCCAAGGATTAAGTAGTTCACAGTCAAAGGTGCCCCAATTTAATTTCAGGACCTTTGACTTATTGAATTCGGCCAAACGGCCAAAGTCTGAGAGGCTACGGCGGTCCGTATTGTAGCGCCATCGTGCGGAAAATGAAGAAGGCTATGATTCTGGAAACACGTTGATGCTTGTTAAAAGATCGGGTGACTGCACTGAATAGTGTATAGCACGCCAAAATTTACATTTTCTGGATGACGGTAAGGTGATAAAGAACTGAAGAGTGGAACCAGATAAGAGGGGAATAAAATGGACAAGCCTCAGATCATAGCACACGTTCAGAAATCGTTGAATTTCACGCTTTACGAATCTCGATGGATACCAAGCAGCGCAAAGTTTGTCATCCTTGGCAACCATCCGCGTGGTACAGGTGCTTTACAGATATACGAAGTTTCTCATGGTGACGTGAAGCTCGTGACAGAGGTATGCTTGTGTGGTAAAACTAAAAGGACAGGTTTATTCCTAGTAATATGACGGTAATGTGAAGCCCGAGACCAAGTCTGATTTAAGTCTATGTCCCTCTATGTCAAACGTGAAATCCTTTATTATCGCCCATCTTGTAATTCTTGCTTGCACTGTTCGAAACAGGTTTAAATTGGGTTTCATGATACCAGTTTCATGAGTTTCACCGAGATAAACGAATGAAAGGTTTGTCCAATTTCTCGGAAACTCTGTTTTGAAACCACATATTCTTTCATATTCGAACCTTTTTCTCTGGTAGGAATAAAACCCAAAGCCCCTTTTCTTAACTTTTCATTTCATTTTGCAACCATGATGAAACAAGTTTTGAAACCCTTTATTTTGTTATAGCGACCCCCCCCCCCCCGCCAAAAAAAACAACCAAAACCTAAGCCACTAATTTCTTCTGAAAACCAGTACGATCAAGGGCAAGAAAAAAGTGGCAATACTATCATAATGGTCTCAACAGAATTAGGCCCATGTACTCTCTTTTGAATGGTCAGGGACAAGGAAAAAATGGCTATCATGATGTTGCCCTAGAATTATGTACTTGTTATTGTATGTTCCTGACAGAGTAGCTTGATGATTCTGTTGAAGTGGATATAATCACAAACAGGAAGAGAGGGAAACTCAAAGCATGTATCTAGGCTGAGCATTATCAGAAGAAATACCAAGAGACTGGAAAACCTTGTGTGGCAGGGTTTGCTGAAGAAGTTGTACTTCATTTTAATGAGATGAACTTTAAAATTTGTTTTTATAGTTTCAGTTTTTACCATGTGCTTCCCATGTTTGTTTTGTGGTCTCCCCACATGGTGGTGAGAATGAAGGGATGGTTACCTGCTATGAAACCGAAACCAGCTTCAGATCTGTTTCAGGAAACCTTTTTCTGTAACCTGCATTAAAGAACGGAGGGCTTTGGAAAAAGTTTTTGGTTTTGCTGGTGTTTCAGTATAATCAAATTGGCCCAGATTAATTACTTGCAACCCTGATGAACCAGATAACATGCAATATGAATATACAGATTACTTAGTTATTCCGTCCCCAAACAGTAATGGAGTGCAGAAAGCATTTATTTATGAATCTGAGGCAAACATTGTATGAATGGAACTTAAAAATAAACCACAACAAAAAACATATGGGATGAAACGGTGCAAGTCCCTCAAACTTAAATGAAGTTAAAATGTACAGAATGAAGCCCATTGAATTTATGCCTTTTCTTCTTCATATGAAACAACTGTCATATTTACTGTACATTTTTACATAACATGAAGACATGTTTTTCATAATTAAAGTGAAATCTGGTTACTATGCTAGAGGGCCACATTTCTCCCAAAACATCACAGCAGGATGAAGTGGAAAAGAATACTGATTGTGACAGTAATGCAAATGTTTATAAATTATGTGGCAACCTGAGAAACCTATGTTTGGAGCTATATTTTTCTGTGTGATATCATGGCACAAGGATACATGTTATGTTTACAATAATGTCGTCAATGCTTGCACTGGAGTTATCTATCTGTTGTGTGCTGCATCATTTGACAACATTGGAAGCCCTGAGAATTTGTGGATACAACAACTTTATGTAAATTGCCAAACCTATTAAACTGAAACAAGAAAAAACAATGATTTATTGGCAGAAATCAAATGTTGAATGGCCTCAGGGTGCATAAAATAAACCATAAAGGTTAACAATAAAAGTAACAGAACTCAAGTTAAACCCTTTGAGGACCATTCAGTTGGCACCCACAAACTTGAAACATAAAGTGAAAAGTGAGAAATATATATGGGCCTGGGTGGGTGGGCAGCTGAAGGGAACTGTTTGACATCCATCCAGCATGGCCATGATCTGCTAGTACTTTGGCTGGTGACCAAATGTTAATTTTGAGGTTTGGAAACTAGATGAGTGAGGTCTAGGATATGCTTCCTCATCATGTAACCAACTGTTAGTTTGGGCTCTAGGTCCTTTTCCAAATACCTCAGATGGGCATCTGAGGCCCGGTCACCTTGCATTTAGTCGTATGATGTCTCCAGGGATGTGGGCTAGGAAGGCTGTAGTTGCACCTCCCTTACAAAAACTGTGCCCAGAATGAAGGGTTCCTGCCAACCATATTGTATTATTCGCTGTCTGCAACATCTTAACAAAGGTGTGATGAGTTACACATTCAGCTGTGAGTGAATTGCTAAAGGGGCAGGCAGGAGCATCTGTCCTTGCTCATTGGAGCCTTAGCAAATCCTTGTAGACTGTAACAGGGCATAAGATCGAACCTAAAATCTTTACTGATGGTATGACAAGTTTCCATTCCCCAAGTTGAATTGTCTATGGCCACTTAATGTATATAGGCAGGCCCGTATTGCCCAAGAGGATATGCCTTATGTTCAGTTATTTTAAGGGATCGTAGGTTTGAAAAATTGGAGGGACCATTTGACACACGTGAGTCATCAAGAAAAAGGATAACAGGTACAACATGTAGGTGGTCCAACAAGCTATGTGCAGAGGCTTAGAAAAGTTGACAATGTGGTGAATTTTTAGGAGTAGTTCTGTGGTTATGGGGTAAACCTTTCGCAGGCATTGCAGGTTTAATCCAGAGATTCCCTTGATTGACAATTTGTGCTGAAACTCTGAAAGGCAAGTAAACTGTTAGTCCAAAAAGGTGGTGTAACACTAAGACTTACCGGAAAGTAAGTATGTAAGATCCTTTATTTACCCTGGGTAATACATGATTAGTGGATACCCACTAGTTCTCATCATGGCCCAGCTGTGAAAAAATATACAAACAATATACATGTAGCGATAGTTGCAAAGTACTGTAAAAACAAAGGCCCATACATATATAGCCCTAATGCTCTGCTGACACTGTGGCTATATTGCACCTGCATCTTCATTTGAAAGTTGCGAGTCCTCAAGTACCTTCTGGACATATAAAGCTAATGTGATTTTGGTATCTCATTTGTCCACCAGATGGCACTTCACTCCACATGCAATCACAGCTTATTTGTGCAATTCCTGTAATGGATTATATTGTTCCATGTGCCAATACAACAATAAGTGAGTCCTTAACTTTATGTCCTCAGTGACCTTGGGACAGAAGATCGTCACCCAAATTATGTAATACAAGAGGCCCATGGTTCTAGTGCTGTCCTAACATTGCCATTGATATCCAAGCTACACCCTGCCATTACAAAATCACCTCATTCAACTTTACAGGGATGGTGACCTCACAAAAATATGTCAAGGACACTGATATTACATTACAACATAGCATTGGACATTGTCCATAGACATGTATCATATAAATTTGGCAAGTCTAATCAATTACTTTTCCAGATATGGAATTTTATATCTTAAAACACATTTTGGCTCATAATTTCCATCAAATTATAGGTGGCGCCACTAGTATCATTAGCAACTTAGACTTTGACCTCCCATAGAATCGCACCAAATTTAGTGAAGATCCGCCAAAAATTAAAGATGCTAGAGTCTTCGCAAGATTTTTACATTAGTGACCCTTATATTGCATAATATTGTAGGTGGCACCACCGATATCAAAAGGGACCCAGATTGTCATACACCCTATCAGTTGTTAAAGTTATATTGGGCTCTCTTGAAAACTGTGGATGGATGGACAGAGGTGTATCATGAAACAAAAGTAGGTCACTAGGTCAAGTATCTGGGTCACAGTGATATATTCATGTAAAACTACATTACACTTCATGCCTGAGCTGTAATTCTGTTGTCCCTTGACTAAGAATCATGAAACTTGACACACCTGTGTATCTGAACACAAGAGTGTGTCATGCATAAAAGTAGGTCACTAGGTCAAGTATCTGGGTCATGATCATAGCCTATTTTTATTGACTACAGTCATTCCAAAATGAGACCTGTGATTAGCAAGGTTATAAATAAGGTGAAGGGGGCATGGATCCAGCAATCTCTGATTGCCTTCTAATTTAAATTTGAAAATTGGTTTTGACAAATTATATATTCAAATTATTTCATTAGTCTTGTACAAAATAGATGCGTTTTACTTGTCTGAAATGGGGAATTGCTGCATGTATAAGTGGTCTTTTGGGGTCATTTTGAATGATCACTATTCAGACTCTCCAGGTGGTCTCCCAAAAGAAGCAAATAATAATTCGAAGGTATTTTTCCATGGTGAAAATGGTCACGAAAGGCAGGTTTTCTTCCAAAAGGAGGCTCTTTCAAAAGAGAGACTACCATACAAACAAAAAAGAAAAAAATCTGCACATCAGAGTGTTTTTGGCCATCAGCAGCATATACATGTATTCAACATTTAAGAGTCAAAGTAAGGAATACTAATGGATTTAGGGTAGCAAACTCCCCTCCTGTACATCAGCTGCCAGTGATGTTACATATCTTGTTCAGCACTGTGAGAGAGTTGGCCACAAATATGGGAGTACAATTTGCACACAGAGCTGACTATGATTATAAATGCTACCAATAACAGTGCTGTAAAGAGCAGAATTCAAATTTGAAATGCTCACAATCAGCATAGTTTTAAATGCTTGGAGTTCTGTGCACCAGTCAGTGAATTGAGGCTAACTTAACACAAACATACACAAGTCTGTAATGTATTGATTGCAGTCAATTTGATTGTTTCTTGTGATTTTGTTTTTAACAGGTAGAAAAGTCAAAATCTTTAAAATGTGGAACCTTTGGAGCGACAAGTCTTCAACAAAGGTATCTTGCAACTGGTGATTTTGATGGCAGAATGCAGATATGGTAAGTTTGTGGTAACGTTTGGGTATCCTCAAAGTCCAAAAGATGTAAGAGCAAAGAGTTTACAAGTAAAACTATGTTTGGAGTATAATGTTGGGGCTGTGATTTTACCATCTACTCAACTGGAAAGTCATTTCTTACTCCACCAGGATGTCTCTGAGAAATGAAAAAAAAAATGTAAGTACAAGTAATCTTGATTATAATGAATCACAGTTCTCTTAAAACTTTCATGCTACAGAAGAAAAAAAAAGATGGGAGGAATTAATATTTGGTTAAGGAAAGTTGGTCAAGTATAGTTTATGAAACACCATAACCCAAGATTACTTTATGGATGGCCCAAAATAAAAAAAACACAGATCTATCATTATGGTAACTTGACCTGTCCCTATCGAAGTCTTTACAACACCCCCAAGGTGTCATGGAAATGAAGGTATAAATTTTAAAAAGGAAGAGGAACAACTTTGTGTGGTAGTTGTACTTTTGCATTTTCATATGGAAAATGTAATGTTTTTTAATGTGTACATGAAGAGTGTTTGCAATTGCCATACTCAAATTTTGTAATTTGTGTAGGCAGGTTTTTTTTTTTTTTTTTTTTTTTTTCCAAATTGTAAAGGTAGCTCTTCCTTTACCTGGATAATCAAAAAATCAATTTTCAGGTGCAAGATGATTCTCTTATCTTGTGTCTTCAACTTCAACAGCATATAATGTGACTGCTTTTGCAATTGCATGACCCTTGTTGCCCTTTCCAGTTGACAACAGTCAATTGGTTATTTTAGCAGTCTGTTAAGACTGATTCACTTCTGTTATTGTTGACATGGGACAACATCTGGGCTGTCACTCTTTCTGTTTCTGTTTCTCTCAACCTGTCTTGTTTTTTTTTTTTTTTTTTTTTTTTTTTTTACAATGTGAAGACCATTTTTCATAAGACTGAATTTGGGACCAACTTCTATCACTATAAACACATGTGACAATTTTGGCAACTTTGATCAACATGTAGTGCCACTTCTAGCCCAGTGTGTGTTTCACTCTCAGAGTCAATATATAAATGTATTGAATACAAAGAGAAACTTAACAAACCTAATTCTGTAAGCCCATGTACCGTTTGAACACTATCAAGTCCGATATTCTAAGAGCAAAGTCCTATTCCGTACCATTCACTGAAAAACTGTATTGTTCTAAATCATAATAGCAAATTAATTAATGAAAGGAACAAATCATATTCATAAAATTTGAAATTTAGAAGAGAGTTTTAGGCATTATTAGCCTTTAAAAAATCGGGTCATCAGCGGGGAACCGTATGTGAGAATTTTGGCAACATTGATTAAAATGCTGTACCACTCTTTAACTTTTCATTGTTCAAGATTATGCTGATCGTTACTTTATGACATGAGACAATACATTATGTATTGACAACATTACTAGTATTTTACTTTCATGACCAAATATTAAATTTCATGGCAAAGCCTCTTTCCCGATCATTTTTTTTTTCTGAATAAATATGTTTAAAACAAATTTTGTGTTTGTAAGGCTTTGAGCAGTAATGAGGTTAACATGTAATATTATATTTGATGTCTTTCTGCATTCAGGAATCTGGAGTCACTTGAGTTACCAGTGTACTCTGTGAAAGGCCATAAGGAAATTATAAATTGTATAGATGGAGTAGGGGGTTTGGGCATTGGAGAAGGGGCACCAGAAATCGTCACTGGAAGTAGAGATGGTGAGTAATACTACAATCACAAACATAAAAGATCGAATAAGGAATTTCAAGATATCTACAAATAGAGCGTTTCCTTCCCAAATCACTCTACATGCCACTAACTTTATAAAAAATATTACACAGGTGTTCTGTTGGCTTTCTCAAGAGAGTCACCCCAACATTGTGACTCTTTTACAGCATCAGCAGTAGTCATCCTAAATCTCTGGGGAGACTTAAGCAGTGTACAACAGTTTCAGCATGTCCAGTGTGGGTAGACTTGAGTAGCATACAGCACTGTTCAGTGTTGGTAGACTTGTCAGAGTAGCATACAGCAGTGTTCAGTGTGGGTAGACTTGAGTAGCATACAGCAGTGTTCAGTGTGGGTAGACTTGAGTAGCATACAGCAGTGTCCAGTGTGGGTAGACTTGAGTAGCATACAGCAGTGTTCAGTGTGGGTAGACTTGAGTAGCATACAGCAATGTTCAGTGTTAGTAGACTTGAGTAGCATACATCAATGTTCATTGTGGGTAGACTTGTCAGAGTAGCATACAGCAGTGTCCAGTGTGGGTAGACTTGAGTAGCATACAGCAGTGTTCAGTGTGGGTAGACTTGTCAGAGTAGCATACAGCATTGTCCAGTGTGGGTAGACTTGAGTAGCATACCGCAGTGTTCAGTATGGAGAGACTTGAGTAGCATACAGCAGTGTTCAGTGTGGGTAGACTTGCATAGCATACAGCAGTGTTCAGTGTGGACAGACTTGAGTAGTGTACAGCAGTGTTCAGTGTGGGTAAACTTGAGTAGTGTATAGCAGTGTCCAGTGTGGGTAAAATTGAATAGTGTACAGCAGTGTTCAGTGCGGGTAAACTTGAGTGGTGTATAGCAGTGTCCAGTGTGGGTAAACGTGAACAGTGTACAGCAGTGTTCAGTGTGGGTAAACTTGAGTGGTGTATAGCAGTGTCCAGTGTGGCTAAACTTGAGTGTTGTATAGCAGTGTCCAGTATGGGTAAACTTGAACAGTGGACAGTAGTGTCCAGTGTGGGTCAGCTTGAGTAGTGTATAGCAGTGTCCAGTGTGGCTAAACTTGAGTGTTGTATAGCAGCAGGGAGGTGTATGAGAGGGAGAGGGCACTTGCGGCCGTCCTTTCAAGCTATGTGTGTCTCGGTTTTGTTACTGCAGTTTCTGAGCACCACGTGTTTATTTTGCCGTCGAGGGGGAAAAGGGCTACACTGCGCATGCTCATTCTCCAAGCGGAACATGCACGACCACGGTAAAAGGTAAACCTTGGTGACCTAGATTCGCCCGGCGCTGCACCAGCGGCACATGCAAAATCACACATAGGGTTTCAGTCATGCTGCTACCGTAATGTATCTGGTATCACTTGAAAAAACATTTTCTCTTTACGAAATAAACAAAAGTGCTTGACAAATAAACAAATTTAGCGGCCAGAATCGGAAAAATTTAACACTCTGGCTACTTTTTCTTCGGCCAGTGCCACACATTAACTACTAGTGTACCCGACCATCATTACCAGATACATGTGCACTGGCTCAATAAGGAGCCTTTGTTGATTATTTACAGTGATGTTTGCATGTTTACTTCATTAATACGTAGCAAATCCTAAAACTGTGGAGTTTGCACGTTAAATAGACAATTTCGCATACTTCATCAAGACAAACCAAAAGTGCCAATCCAAGGACCAAACTTTGTACTTTGCAACTATACAACTAGTTTCCATGCCTAAATCGCCCTCAGCTAGTTTTTAGAATGAAAAGTCGGCTACTTTCAACAGTTTTGTCGCATTTTGTGAATTTTGTTTACCCGCGACAAGCAAACACAAACAAATCGTACTGCCCAAACTGAATCGTCATTTTCTACACAACAGCATACATCGAACCACCGCAAAATTACACAAAAGAAAGTTAATACATATCTGTGTATGACGCAGATCAAGAATACTGATAAGTTATGTTCAATAAAGGTGAAATCCGTGTGTAAAATTTGTTTACAACGTGCTGCACAATTTGACCTTGAACCAAAATGGCGCTGTTCACACGTCTTCTCATCAGATACCGTCCTTCCAGCTGGGCAAGCTGCCGAGACTGCGAGACTTTGGGTGAGCAGATTAACTCTTTCATGTCTACTCGCCTGGAACCTTTGAAGTGGGCAAGTGCCCTCTCCCTCTCATACACCTCCCTGATAGCAGTGTCCAGTGTGGGTAAACTTGAGTGTTGTATAGCAGTGTCCAGTGTGGCTAAACTTGAGTGTTGTATAGCAGTGTCCAGTGTGGCTAAACTTGAGTGTTGTAAACTTGTATGGCAGTGTTCAGTGTTGGTTGACTCTAGTAGTGTACCACAGTGTTCACTATGAGTAATGCACAGCTGGGTTCACCCATTCATATCTGCCCAATCAGCTGCATCAGTTGTAAACTACAATACACTGTATGTTACAGATGGACATGTTTGTAGAGCTGCTCTTGAACCCTTTCCCACTCCAAATCACCTTGGAGTACCTGCGTGTAAATTGTCATCTGCTCTATTTTTTTTTACTTAAACTTAATTATGTCGATTGAAGCTCAAGGTGAGAGGTTTATAAAAAAGACTTTTCCTATATTTTTTTTTTACTTAAACTTATATATGTTGATTGAAGCTCAAGGGGAGAGGTTTATAAAAAAGACTTTTCCTATATGTTATAGTAGCTTTATATTAGAAGGGGTGCAGCACTGTATGTTACAGATGGACATGTTTGTAGAGCTGCTCTTGAACCCTTTCCCACTCCAAATCACCTTGGAGTACCTGCGTGTAAATTGTCATCTGCTCTATTTTTTTTTACTTAAACTTTTCTTCACTACAAAAACATTTTTGCTGAGATTTGTAAATAAGTCCATTCATGATGCCATGTCCTTGCTCAATAGCTTTCATTGGTGTGGGTTGGGTGCATTGCGCCCAGCCCGAGTCAATGAAACCGTTTTGCTCAGTTTTACTCTGACCAAGAATGGGTTAATCTTTTCTCCCATAAACCACTCAGAACTAGTTGGTAGTCAAGTGTTGTACACTTCAGTGTTTTTGACTTAATTTCAACAGTAATGAAAATAATTTGCATGATAATATTGTGGATTAGACCTATCAAAAACATTCCCCAGGTCAACAGTTTTCCTGGGCATGATGATTGGGTAAGATGCTTAGCACTCAATCCATGCCAAGGAAAGCTGTTGAGGTCAGTCTCTCTTAAACCCAATCTTAATTAGGGGGTAAAGGGTTGAATCAGAAATGTTTGATGGTAAACTATTGTGAATATCCCATAAGAAGTCACTGAGCAGCTGGTAAATTCAATACAGTGGTACCTGTCTTGAGAGACCCCTCTAATGAAAGACGGCATATCTTTTTAAGACCACTCTCTGAGAACATTTTGCTATCTTTTCCATGTTATTGTACCTCTAATGAAAGACCACCTGTTTTGAAAGACCACATTTTGACCCTCCCTTGGGGTGGTCTCTCAAGACAGGGACCACTGTAGTAACTTGTCAAAAGTAGACTGAGTTGTTAGCATTCCGTTTCTTTGGGATAGTACAGACCAGTAGTGCAAAAGTTTATTACTCCCTCACTGGAGCTGAGTGGAGGTTACTATAGGTCCATCCACCTGACCATCTGTCATTCCATTGAAAAATGCCTGTCCTTGTCATCTTTCCTGTGGTATAATACTTGTAGATATTGAACTTGTTGTGTGCATACTTCTTGAGATAGTGACGTATCACGTACCAAAATTGGGCCATCTCAGCCTTTGACCCTTGGCCTGTCGCTCTGTCATGCAAAACAGTGAACATTACAGGCCATATTTGCTGTACTGTAAGACTTACAGATACCAAACTTAGAGGGTACTTATTTTTTGGGATGGGGATAGTGTGTTATATATCAAAATCAGGCCACCCTGACCACCTGAGCCCATCACAGAAAATGCTCGTGTGCCAGATTTCATACAGTGTAGGAACTAGAGATGCCAATGATCTCCCTTGTGAGAGTCACCATGTATGGATTTGTGATATGATTGCTGTTGTTATGTATTTTTATTTTATCTATCTATTTATTTATTTTTTTTTTTGGGGGGGGGGGGGGTAAAGGGGCATCAGGAAGATGTTTACAGTTATATCCTAAAAGAGTAACATACTGGAACAACTCTGATTCTCGTTACACAGGAACAGTTAAAGTTTGGGACCCACGGCAGAAAAATGAACCAGTTGCCACCATGGAGCCACAGGAAGGAGAAACAAAGCGAGACTGCTGGTCAGTTGCATTTGGTAAGATAAGGGACATGCAACTATATAATACAATTAAGCTGCACTGAGTTTGGCGTTTATTTTATAGCTCAGCTGACCTGTCAGTAAGCCTAGCTTTTTGGTCGGATGGTTAATCCTGCTTCTAAGTGTAGGCCACAGTTTTTATTTTCACATTTTTGACTTCATCTCTATAATCTTCATCCAGATCCTCCTCAAACTTGGTAGGGACATATTTTAGGTAGATTTGTACCAAAGGTTGTTCAACAGGTCACCATTCAGTGATTTTAAATCATTTTACCATTGTTGATTTGTCATCTGTCTGTTTGTTCACATTTACATTTTCATCTTCTTAAAAACCATTTGCCATATTCTTTTTCAAACTTGGTGGAGCTCTACCTTGGGTGAATCTTTATTAGTTTTGTTCAGTAAGGGGTGGTCCAATGAGTTCTGGACATTTATGTTTTTTTTTTTCTATTTTTTTTTTTTTATTTAATTTTTTTTTTGGGGGGGGGGCAAAATCTTGAAACTAGTGTTCTTTAAAAACTGCATGGCCAATTGCTTTGAAACAGGGGACACTACATCTTGTTTATTCAACAGATGGCACTGCTTCCGGCTGGGTACAAATTTGTTCAACTCACAGATGTCAAAATACCTGTAGATAAATAAACAAATAATTTTCATAGGATGTGATAATAAGCAATCATTTTGATTGATATGTTGGTAATTCAAATCAAATGGCATGCGAAACAACCAAAACTGCTGGAAGTTGTACTAAAACTACACAGCCTGTACACATGTGGCTGTCAAACATAAGATCTTAATGACATTTGTGTTATTTTTACCTTTGCACTATTCATTCAATCCAATGCTTTGTTTACATAGATGCTTTTGATTGTATGTGATGTTTTTATGCATTTTGAATATTGCAAACTATATTGGTCAATGTATGTGTGCCCAAATTATTCATCAGTGGGATATAATTTCCCAGTGTGTGTAATTTGTTTCATGAAACCTCCCATACATTAATCAGGACCTACATGTTATGAAGTGAAACTGCATCTTCTCATCAATTATCTGGGTATTTGCATTTGGCCTGCGATATTTTGTATCTTGAAATCTCACATGGGTATTTGTCAGGCTTAAACTACATTTCACAAGGTCACAAGATGTGCGAATGGGTCACAATGATACATACATGGATGTTTGGCCTGTAACATTTTTCCATTGACTAATGTATTTCTTCATGAAACTGGGTCACGGAGTTGAGTATCAGGATCATTAATAGTAAAAATTCTACAGAGGAATGTGGACAATATGTACAATAGTGTACAATAGTGTACTTTCATATTTATATGAGTTGTACAGTGACAGCCTACCTTATGGAGAGCATAGAGACTATGGAATAAGGTAATAACAACTGGGAAGGGGTTCTAGACGATAGCACTCAAGTATGCTAACACCTTAAACTCAGCTGAGCTCAGGATGAGACTTATTTTGGGGTGAAGATTACAGAGTCAGCTGAGCACAGGCTGTTCACATAGACCCCTTGTTTCACAATTGTGGCCTGTCTGCATTGAGATGCTGCCCCAGCCAATGGCAACTGCCATGAACTACTTTATGCACCATCTGTTTGGAGCCAATAGTGTTTCAAAACTTCATTACAGGACTGTTGTGAAGTAGTTTCACAGTGGCATGGGATTTAAGATGACAGGTCTTTGTTATGATTGCAGGTCATGCATACAATGCACATGATAGATGTGTCTGTGCTGGGTACGACAATGGCGACATCAAACTCTTTGATCTGCGAAACATGTCACTCAGATGGGAAACAAATGTAAAGAATGGGGTAAAGTAGACTTTTTGTTGATATTGTATTTCATTAGTCTGTAGGCCTCATTAAAGTGTTCCTCACCAAAGCTAAAATTTAGAGAGAAAAAAAAAAAGAAAAAAAAAAAACTATCAAAACGTAGTATTTCACATTATTGATGTAAAAAAACATATGGTCAGTTACCTGTCCCAGTAACAGTATTTTGTTGTGTGTCAATGGCTAAATTGCCTCTGAAGCAGGTGAAGCTCTGTGTTTCTTGTTATATATACACTCATATGGACAGAGAAAATGTGGAACTTGGTCTGTTCATCAGGCAGATGGCTTAAGTACTTGTTATAGTGGAGTTATGTAGACCATCAATGTGTATTTCATGTTTGCTGGGAAACAGGCAGGGGCCGGTCCACTTACATGTGGACCACAAGGGCTGGCTGTATTTATGACTATGATTGAATTAGCAAGTGTCAAAAATTGAAGAAAATCATAAGTTTACAATCAGTCTTATGGAATAAACACTCCTTTTTTCATAAAGTTACATGTAGAATAAATACTCCATTTTTTTATATAGTTACATGTAAAGCATTGACAAGATAAATGACAAAGTACGTGGTATTTCATATTGTCCAAGACAGGCCTCATTTTCAGGTGTGGTCAATATGTGCAGACCCCAACATGAAAATGTTGAAATTAAAGTGTTTGTGCCCCAGGTATGTAGTGTTGAGTTCGACAGGAAGGACATCAATATGAACAAATTGGTTGCTACGTGTCTGGAGTCCAAGTTCCACGTCTTTGACATGAGAACACAGCATCCCAGAAAAGGTTTTGCATCACTGTCAGAAAAGGTGAGTTTCTCAACTGTGTAGTCCACATGAATTGCTTTTAGCCCTATCACTGTGAATTGACCCCTGTAATCCTGTCCCAGGAATACCATGAAAACAGTGATTCATACTTTATGGCATCAAGGAAATTAAAAAGGTTAAAGTTAAACATTTCTAGAGAGACCAACAGCAAAGCATACTCGATATTGATCCCCAAGCCTCAAAGAAGAACCAGCTGGTAATTCCAGTGGCCGGGGGGGGTGGTGGGGGGGTGGGGGGGGGTGTTGAAGACATCAAATATAATGTTACCTGCTTTGAGAGACCACTCCGGTGTGACCACTAGCTGTATATGATCACTTTTAGACCTGACTTTAGGGTTGTTTCTAAGAGTAGGGACCACTGTAGAAGAACAAAACAGAAACTGTTGACTTCATATATCCTGACGTCTTACAACACACTTAAGTTCTGCATTTGCTTGCAGGCTCACAAGTCAACAGTTTGGTTGGCTAGACATCTGCCACAGAATAGGGATGTGTTCATGACAACAGGCGGGAATGGATCACTCAACCTCTGGAAGTAGTAAGTGAATTTCTCCTCTGGCCCATCTTAAACTTGCCTCCACAGGATCCCCCTAGATCGCTGTATGTTCCTGATGTGCTCTTGTCGGGGTATCCCGTTCTTCGGATGGGCAAGCTGCCCAGTGTGTGATGGTGCACACAGATCTTCTTGGTCAAACAGTGCGGATACACAATAGCACGCTGGGAAGTGATGCTAATTTCGCAACATTTGTATCTATGTAATGAAGTGTGCAGGGAGAAACTGAGGTGTGGTGAAATCATGGGATTTGTGTATTCAGGATTTTTCACAGTACTTAGCGGTAAATCATTTGCAAGAATGCACAGCGGAACATTTTATTCTTATGCCAATCTGATCCTGCATTTGGTGGTATTTGGTTATCACATCGCCTAGTTCTTTCCTGGCATTTTTAATTCGAATCAACTGTACGTCTGTCACATTTTTGACACAGACGATTGGAATGGAACATATCCTTAGCCACACCAAGTAGAAAGTCCAGTCATGATCCAAGATGCTTACTTACTTTACTTCGCCATGAAGTCATAGGACAAATTATGCTACTGTTATGTAATTTTCACGTTTTGTTGTCCACTTGTCAAACATGACTGTGACTCGGTACGAATGCATGCTTTCTTTGGCGTTGACACGCAGGCTGGCACAAACGATTGCTTGTCCTCGCAATAATTCCAATTTAATCAAATATAAAATAAACAGCAAACAAAACACCACGTATCGTATCTACATTCCACCAGCTATTGACTTGGCTTACGTTAACCCACAAATCTCAGAGCATGTGCATGTCCAAAGTTCACCTAAGTTATGCGAAAGTATTAGTATTGGTTCAATAATTTGATCATAGTATGATGGAAGTAGTGCTGAATTTAAGACCTGTAATAATCTTAATTCAATCGAATATAATATAAACAGCAACACAACACAACGTATAGGTCTGCGTATAGCTAATCGACAAATGTCAGACCATGTGCGTCACCTTGGAGTTCACCTACGTTACAGTGAAGTAATTTGTGCCTGAATGCAAATTAAAAATGGGGGTTTCAAATATGCACTTGCAAGATACAGGGATCGTATTTTGATTACTTTCTTATGATTAACAAATGAACTTGACATAACGGAGCATGCAGATTAAGGTCAAGCTAGTAAGTACATGTAATGTATCAGCATATTTTCGCCACTGTTTAGTTGTATTTTATGCAAAACAAAGACTGTGTAGTAGACGGCACCACAAGCACAAGATGCCGGCCAGTTCAACTTCAACACAAAAAAGACAACCTGGCATGTTCAAAGTTGCGGTGCATTTCAAATCAATTATGATAGTTAAAAATAAAGTTTGAGACACAAGAGAATTATGATAGTTGAATGAATGACAGTTATATATTTTGTATTGACATAGATTCGGAGTTGGAAGTGTTGGCGTTAATCCTTTCAGTCGTGCGCCACTGACTGCAATGTGCGCTACTGTTCATAAGCATCATTCCCGGGGGAGGGGACCACCATGCTTCGTCGAGTCACACTACCAGAAGTGCGACCTGATTCGTCAGCCTGTAGCTCATTAATAATTTATCATCTTGATTGACTGGTGAGGAAGGCCGACTATATTGGCGGAAAGGCCCTGGCTACTCTATCATGTTGATCATGTAAATTACATTAATTAGGACCCTGCCGAGCGCCCACATCAGTGAATGCAATAGAGAGTCAAAGGGATGCTTTGGAGGCAAATCTTAAACCAGAATATTCATACTTCAGAAACCTTCTGTATATCTTTTCTCTTATGATCTGAACAACTCGTGATATATTGCTTAACCCTTTGTCCCTTAAACTATTAAAAGATGATTGGCAGTGAAATCTTATCGGCCTCATTTTTTTACTGATTTCAACAGGACATGCAATTAAAAACAATTCTAATTGGATTTGAAGACGAGACCTATCCAGATAAGATGCTGAGGTCAACAGCCTTCAGTGTGGGTTAGGTAACATGCTCAGGTCATCAGCTTTCAGTGTGGGTTGGGTACTTGAGGATGCTAAGAAAAGCTGTGGCCTCCAGGTCAACTGAAGGGAAAACCAGTTAAGCATTTGTATGAAAGTGCTGGAAAGGAAGCCCTTGTGTATGGTAAGCCCAGGTCAACATATGATCGGAGCATTTTTATGGCAATAGAAGATTGTGACAATATGACAAAACATGTTTCAGATCTTTTGAGCACGGTAAGAAGTAAATTCCTTTGCCATTTGCATTCAATTTCAATCGTACCTTATGCAGTTGTGCTCATTGTATCAGTAGAAAACCTTCCCATGAAAAGGGTCAACATTTAGTGATGCCTTTTATGTGGCTCCTGACAAGTAGATTATAAAATATGCAATTGCAGTCCTGTAGATTTTTTTGTTTGTTTTTGTGGGCAAGCATAAAGTTGACACCAAACAGATAAAAGGAATGCCAGGAAATTAGCCAAATGTTTGTCTAGTGAATGACAAAATCAGTGTTGTACCCTGCATAAACGTAGCTGCTTTTCCTCTTGCAGTAACTACCCAGCTCAGCGAGTGAGTCAAGACAGTGAAGGAGCAGAGGAAGGTGTGATGGGCAGTGCAAGTCTTGCACAGAACGTGACCTTATCCACACAGCCAATCTCCAGCTTTGATTGGAGCCCAGACAAAATGGGACTTTGTGTATGCACAGCATTTGATCAGACCCTGCGTGTTCTAATTGTCACGAAGCTGAACACTCTTTAGGCATGTTAGGAATGATCCGTGACCAGGGTGGACACTGTTTTGTGACTTCTGGTGATCCAGCTCAACATTGAAGAGTTTTTGTATTCTAACTTAAAACATTGTAGAGAGAGCGATGTACGAAGATGTATGTACCTTAGTGGCTGTCTGTAATCCAGCCGAACACCCTTCCGGACATATAGATCTAGCCAAGCTGAGCATCTTTCACAGACATCTTTACGATTGAGCTGATTAAAACTGGTGACCATTCAAAGACCAAACTGAACTTACAAGTGACAGTTTGCGACCCAGCTGAACACTTTCTGGTGTTGGTTTTTACAGTGAAGTTGGGACTTTTTGAAGATCAATTTTTATGAGGTAGATACTCTGAGGAACAAAAAATCACCTGTCAACAGATGTTTTTTGTCATATGTAAATATCATCTGATGTCTTTTTTGAAGAGTAAAAAAGGAAAAAGGTTACAATTTAATACGATCAATTTCATATCAATGCATTTTGTCTCATGTACATTGGTGGTGCCAGTAATGAACAATGAATTCAACCCTGAGGGCCTAATGTATTGGCCTGTAACTTTTCCCATTTTTAATTTTACCACAAAGTGTGCGATACATTAACGTACATCTGCTTCTACATGCGTTTCATCACATAGAGTGTCATTGGTCACCAGCTTTCCTTAGATCACTGCCCATTCGGCCCAGAGTGTACCAAGGCAGACAGCTAAGGGTCTGAATATTTTTTTTTAATTGTTCTGGATTCTGGCTGGTTTCATATTATGAAACATGTTCACTGTGGTATAGGTATCTGATCAACATTAGAAGCTACACAAATACATCATGATGTTATTTTCATTACATATAAAATTTGAAATATACCTACATTTTTTTTTTTCCTTGCCACCGATGACATTTCAGCAGATTTAGTTCACTGGAACCCTTTCCTGCTTAAATGGCCCCAAAGCACCTGCATGTAAATAGTTGTCAGCGTTAATGTTTTCATTTAAATTTCACACTAACAGAAGACATTTTTGCTGTTAATTGTAGATAAGACCAATCATACTGGCATGCCCCAGGTCAATAGCTTCCCTAGGGACATGGGTTTTATGCAGTGTCTAACCCATGCCAAGGAAAGCAATGGATTCCGTCCCTCTTATTCTGACCAGGAAAGGATTCAGATGAGCAAGTTTTATATGCAGTAGAAATGCCTTGGGAGAGGCAGGGTAGAAATGGTATCAAGTTTCACATTTGAAACTGTTTTTTCAAAATCTATTAAATAAAATATATCCCACAAGGCCATACCCTCTGTGACATGTGGCATTTCAAGAGAAATTACAATATTACCTTTCTAGCATCCCAAAACTGGTGCAAATAAAATTTAATTCTTTGTGAAGGTGGCTGGTGTCACAGGTTCAAATGCTCAAAGGATTCTTCACTTTTTGTCTGGACACCTTTTTCCTTAAACCAATTTTTTTCCCAAATGGTGTACTTTTTGCAGGGTGAAAGTGTTCCAAGCAAGATTGAAATCATATGGATACAACTGTCAACCAAATAGTGTGGAAAGTACCCTCCTCACCATATCCTGAACAAGTGCACAGTGATCCAAAGGATCTATGTCCCCTGCCACAATATACAGAAGAAAGCTATACAATGTATACAGCATGTCTGGATGCACAAAAATTGATATGTTCTTGGGCCCTGTAACCTTGAAAATAGGTCAAGGTCAAAAGCAACATATGGTGCACATGCCCTTGGTATGATGCATCTCTGTTATAAATTTCATTATTCTATCTCTAAGGGTTGTAGAGATATGCTGCCCGACACACGGAAATGGCTATGTTCTTGGGCCCTGTTTTCAAGGTCAAAAACAATACACAGCGCACATGCCCATGGTATGATGCATCTCTGGTATACATTTCATTATTCTATCTCTTAGGGTTCTAGAGATATGCTCCCAGATGGACAGACACTGCCCCTATCCCCACTAACTCTATGTTCCCCTATGCCACCTTCGGTGGCGGGGGACAATAAAATGGAGGCACAATATAGTATAGAGGGAACCCTCTTTGTGGCCTCCATGTTGTATGAAGCTGATAGCTTGCATGGCTGTCCCTAATATTTGACCACCATCTATATCACACTGCAGCTGGAGACTGGTTTGTCAAAGCAGGACCTCAGTCAGGACTGTTTACTTACATGTGTGGCCTTCAAGCGATTTTCATGGAATGGCATAACAAAAAGAAAAAAATATAGAGTCATTTTATTGCAATTATTCACATACTTCAAACCAGCAATGATATAAATCAAGTAACTCTGCAAATTTTAAAACAGTATCAGCAATACACAAGACTGAACACAATAACACAAGTTTCCATCAGTTACACATTTGACAATCTGTTAACAGATCTATATAGGAAATTCTGATTGACCATTTTGGCATTTGTTGGTGTCAACACTGTGTTCAAGGATCCACTTCAATTTTCTCATAAATATTCCTCAACACAACAAAAACAATAAAGAAGTATCTTGCGTACCACTCTGGAAATTGCATCTTTAAATTAATTGGCTGCTTGTAAATCTTGGCTATTTCACTAATATAGTTTCTTGCATCTTAAATTTCTTGCAAAAAAAAGTCCATTTATTTACCTTAACACACTATATTTCGGAATATTAAAAGAGTGCCTGCATAGTATCAGTTTTTTTTGTTTTTTTGTTTTTTTGTTTTTTTTATATATATTGGGCATACACATACACAGATGTCTATTCAAGATCTGATGAATGAGCACAGAACTGCAATTCCACAGGACATAAATATAACATATCTTACAAACTTTCTTCATTGCCCAGCTATGAGGTGAACATTTACAAGTGTTTACACCTGACCTTCCAAGGTAAACAACTAGTCTTGAGAACGCAACAGCTTAGTTTGACTTCATTAATGCCAGTGACCAGACTTCCATGTTGCATAGGTTCATATAGTTTTTGCGAACACAAAATTATATGGTAAAAAAGTTGCATAGCTCCGCAGACCTGCAAGTCCACTGAGCTTGTATGAATGGTCAGAGCTCACGTTAAACTTGTTCTCAACCACCTGACAGATCTTCACGGTAGCACTGATCCTTGTGCAAGTCATATGTCGTAAGTGAGCAAGCAGGGAAAAAATATACATACAGTGCATATTGTTTCTGTACCATGCATAATGTAACTTCATTTCATTCAATTCACCACACTCCAATCACTTCAACACAATTTGCTTAATCATTTACTTAAGTTTAATATTACAAAGAATTCAGTGGAATGTATATAATTAAAAAAAATATACGTGCCCTCTAAGGGGTCAGCCAAAATTATCAACATTTTCAAAAGTACACAGAGCACTCTTTCTTGTAACCCTCTCCCTCCCCCAAAAGAGTACTCTAAAAAATGTTGATTTTTGGCTAATTATTAATTAACATTTTCAATATTAGCTAAAACGTACATTGATCTTGACTCCACCCCACCCACCCACCCCGCCCTGCGTACTCTATGTACTAATGTGAAAATGTTGATAAAAATGGTTGACCCCTAACAAAACACGTATGCCCTAAGTACATTGTTCCTATGACCACTGAGATATAGGTACTTTAAACAGTAAACATCAAAGTTTTATATTTCACATGCTTGACAATGTAACAATGTAAATATGACTGAAAGATAATACAAACAGAGCCATGTTTGTGTATTGGCCTCTAATTGGGTGACCAATTCAGTGTACAGTGGTCCCCGTCTTCCTAGCCCTCCTTCCCCCGATGAGAGCCCCCCCCCCCCCCCCCCCCCCCCCCCGGCCACTTCTTTATGCAGTGTGATATTTTGATATTTCCATTTCACTTTCTCCACAAAACAGGCAACCCCTATAAGAGGGGGACGACTGTACTTAGTATTGTCTCGTAGTAATTACATGTATATAATTATTCTGCTGGATACACAATCCAATGTACAAAAATTCTTTAGGCTGGTTGTGTGTATTCCCATGGGATTGTATGTTAAAGCAATCTGGAATAAACTGCAAATTTTTAAGCTGAGGTTACAAGATTTATGTGACATTTCAGACATACATTTAGAATTAATATTATAAAAATTTGGTGTCGCTGCATGCACCAGTTTCCAAGTTTATTAAGTTGAAAATTACAGTGGAAAGCAACATGAATAGGCAAGCCCAGCCCTCCTGACTGAAGCGCCCTCTGCACAATGGTTACAAGATCTTTCTGATGTTGACTTCAAATTCGGATATGCCGCATCCACACATTACCAGCAAGTCTTGCAAGAAGTTACCATAACTGCTTCCTAAATTATTCTGAGGTAAAACTTGTTAAAACTAAGTCTTCGATACTTTAGGCACTAAGTTTAATATATGCAGGTGTAAAACCTCTGTATCTGCAGGACTTGTGACAGTAACTTACAATGGCTACATCTCCTGAATACTCAAAGCTGGCCCTTCTGAGACAGGATAATGTTAAAGGATGAATATGTCAGTACAAAATACATTATGACAAAATTGGAAAAAAAGAAAGTAGTTTTGCTTTTTCTCCCTGTACTTTAACTGCATGTGTATAGTGCATCCTTGATTGGAGGATAGAAAAATGTCCTCAGTAGGGGGCTGACCGGAGCCAGTTCCCCTTGCGTATGCATGTTCACTGTGGCATAGCAGACTTTCCCTTGCTGACCAATATATTTTCACATCATAAACCCTTAAATAAAATTGTAGATTAGCTTTTGATGATCATAACATGGGGTGTATCACACATGCAATAGTCTTCACTCAATAAGACTTGGCATGTTGGGTTGCGGACAGCTTGCTGTATTCAAGTAGACAACAGCATTAGTGAAAAGTAGCCAAACAACATTTGGATATTCTGAAATTGGAATGAAAACGAGATTTCAACTTCACACAGATTTATGGAGAGGCTACATAAGACCTCTCACCACAGTAAGTATAACAAGAGGCCCATGGGCCTAATGCTCTGCTGGCACTGTGGCTTTACTGCATCTCTTCATTTCAAAGTTGGGAGTCCTCAAGTGGCTTCTGAACATGTAAAGCTTATATGATTTCAGTGTCTTGTTTGTCCACCAGATGGCACTTCCCTCCACATGAAATCATAGCTTATTTGTGCAATTCCTGTGATGGATATTGTTGCATGTGCCACAACAACAATGAGTATGTCTAACTTTATGCCCTCAGTGACCTTGGGACAGAAGATCAAGGTCACTCAGATTAAGTAATACAAGAGGCCCGTAGGCCTAATGCTGTGCTGACACTGCCATTCATGTTCAAGCTACACCCTACCATTACAAAATCACCTGTTTCAACTTTACAGGCATGGTGACCTCACAAAAATAGATTAAGATCACTCATATTACATAAAATTCTAGCTTTGGACATTTTCTATATATCCTATTAATTTGGCAAGTTTAATCCAATTACTTTTTCAAATATGGAATTTTACATCGTAAAACACATTTTGTCTCATAATTTGTCCAATTATAGTTGGCACCACTAGTATCACTAGCAAACTTAGACTTTGACCTCCCCCTCAATCCCACCAAATTTGGTGACCATCTGCCAAAAAGTAAAGATGTTAGAGTGTTCACACGGTTTTCACATTTTGACCCCTATATTACATAATATGGTAGGTGGCACAACCAATATCGAAAGGGGCCTAGATTTTCATACACCCTATAAATCCTGAAAGTTATATGGGGCTACCTTGAAAACTGTGGACAGTATCGCTCTAATGAGCAAAAGTTTACAGCCGGACAGACAGACATGAGTGGTCGCATAAGCTCCGTGACCTTTGGTCAGCCAAGCTAAAAACAACAAATTCACCACAGGATTATGTTTTTCTTTCCACCGTATAAATCCCCCAAAACTGCATACATTCTACTCTGTTTATTGCTCTATTACGTGTATCTAACACATCAATTGAGCTTTTAAGCACCTTTGGTTTCATATATCAAAATTCACTTGTGATCGAAACATATCTTGGAAATGGCTTCTTTTTTTTTTTCAGTCTAAGCACTCAAACGTGGTACTGGAAGGCATTCACCTGAAATACAAGTACATGTACACATACTTTTCTAAATGCAATGAGGAAGTCTTGAGTTTGACAACATGCTTAAATGAACAAAATGTGATAATAAATTCATATGTGACCTTTAATCCTTAACCTAATACACTTTTGAATGTGCTGATCACCAGAATGCTATTTGCCTGTGTAAAACTCCTTTACTGTTTGCTTCAAATTTGTAACTAGCCTGTGCTGTGAGGGACAAGCTGTGCCATGTGAAGGAGTTCGCAGCTTTCCCTGCTATACTGACCCAAGCTTCATATTTTCACATCCTAGAAAAACAGATTGTCAATTGAGTATTCAGTGCTGCGATGTTTCATATAAAAACAAACATTCCATACAGGTTGACATCATAATAACACAGTGCCTGCCCTCGGAATGAGGACCAGTATCAACTTTAAAATAAAAGTTTAACATGATTGATTCATATAACTATGTCAATGATAACATGGATGCCTACAGAAGTATGAACACATTTGTGCTGATAAACCAGTCTTTTCAGAATATCAATAATAGAATATTAATGTCAAATGTGACAACAAACTTGGACAATATTTATCATTCATTAAGTAACAAACGAGGAAGTAAAACAGATGTGCAATATTGAGTTTCATGCAAACATGGTGCATGTATAACTATCTTGATAAATGAAAACAGTAACTTGATCTATCAAGCCTAATCAATCACACAACTCCCTTCATTTGCTCTCAGAATGAAAAAAAAAAAAAAAAAACCCTTTAGACTGAGCAGTAGACCACCATTATAAATTGGTCTATTTAACATATTCGAGTTTTTTCAATCTAAAAATTCAACAAAGTACACTTTTAAATTTTGGTAAAGAGCATATAACGGCTAAAAATGTCATAAAAACTCTGACGAACTTATTTTCCATTTTGACCAGTGCACCAGCTTTTGATAACAGAAATGCAAAACAAGACATGGATGCTAGCTTTACACAAGTGTAGGAAATGTGCTCTGGCCACGGTCACATCACTGCGCTTACAATTATTCTCACCTACCCCCACTGACACAGCACCTCTTTGATGAAGGGAACCTGGATCAGCTAGCTTTATTCAGATGCTACAGCATGTTGAGAACACAATATTTTCATAATTACAGACTGGTCTCCATTGGGAGGCCCAGCCAATGCAACTACGCTCTACCACTTTGAGACGGAGTGTGCAGTTTTCTCTGCCATGGGTAGGGTGTGCAGCAAACATGCCAAGCAATAGATATGAAAATTACGTTAAATTTTCCAGATTTATGGCATAATACATTACCTCTAGAAGACCAAAGGGTAGAGATACCACCAAAGGGTAGAGATACCACCAGAATGGAGGTGGGTGATCATTCTTGCCTCGGGAGCTTAAGTATCTCCATGAGACGAAGGCAGAAAAGTAACTTAACTCTACTGAAAAGACACCTTGTTACATCAACAAGGGTGTGTTAACAAGGAATGTTAACCCACTCTTGTTGATGTAACAAGGTATCTTTTCGGCAGAGTTCAGTTACTTTTCTGCCTTCTTCATGGAGCTACCTATGCTCCTGGTGTAGATGGCGCTGCAGTAGCTAGCCCCAGACCATAAGTAGCACAGTCAGAAAAGATTCTGGTGCTATTAATCTTTGGAGAGACATGACCTGGGAGGTCAAGTACCTATCAGTGTTCTAGAGGTAATGTTTTATGCCATGAATTGAACATTTTCATGCATCTGCACACAAGCCTGACTTATATTCAGGTCATGATAAAGCAGTCTCGCTGTCTTATCAGTAAAACAGTAAAAACCTTGTTTGGGTGGGTTCTCTTCATGAAACTGTGAAATAGAAAGTAGGATTTATGAGTAACGAGATGGCTAAATCCCAATCAATAAATTTCACGACTCTTTACAGACACTCTAGGGGTTGCCTACACCACGTCCTGTGTTCTGCACGGGCCGTAATGTGCCCAAAGTTCAAAGGTAGAGTGTCTCTTCCTGTGTGCCCAAAATCAACTTTCCCAGTTTGAGAAGACATATGCTTGGCAGCAGCTATACTTGATACATAGTCGGGCATTTCTGCCCAGCCTCCCTCCCTGACCTGAGGTTCTGATATGGAGTTAGTTAGACCCGAATGTCATTGGTTAGCTTATATTTGATGTTGGGGAGAAGATGTTTATTCTCTGAGCTGTTCCATCATTCAACTTACCACTGTAAATATGCACTCTCTCATTTTTTTCCCATTTTACTGTACGTCTGGCCCATGTCCAAGTGTAGTGGATTATATGCCAAATAAAAACTTGAAACATACATTGCAACAAGAGTTCCAGCACCTGAGGACATCAATAAAGCTCCATATACATGTACAGTGGTCCCACTCTTGTAAGCTCCCCCCCCCCCCCCCCCCCCGATGAAAGGCCACCCCCTCTACAGAAGCCACTTCTCCCATGCATCAAGTATGGTATTTTATTTTATTTTCCTCCGCAAGAGAGGCCACCCCTCTCATGAGGCCCCATTTCTGATGCACTTGGGGTGGCCTATAAGAGGGGGACCATTGTAAACCATGTATTTCGTCCCCTAAGTTTACCTACAAGTTTTTTTTTTTTTCCCTCCTGATCTCTAAAACTTTTGCATGTTTGGCTTCTACCACCTACTTCATAAGCATTTTGTTCCTTATGTTAAAAAAAAAACAACTTTCCAATACAAGCAGACAAGGGTACTGTGTTTGGCTTTATGTTCCAAACTCTTTTCAAAACATGGAAAATATCACAATAAAAATAAACTGACTGTCCATAAACCCAACTTTTCGTGGCAAACAGTAATGAAAATTGCTGAACCATGATTCAAAACAATCTTCATATGCCTCCACATGAAAATGCAACTTGGTTTCGTTGTGTACCCCTGACAACCTTGGAGGCTTGCATGTGATTGGCTGTATAAACAGAAATGTGATTAAGCCAATCCAGTTGTTTTTGGAAATGTAAATTGTGAGTACATCTGCCTGTGCTGTTTTCTGAATATTGGAAACAGCTACATGTAGAACAATAGGCAGTTGATATCAGAGCCAGAGGTATCATATCATGCATATCTCAGTAATTGAAGGAATAATATCATTTCACCTTTGGCATTGAGAAAGAACTTATTCCTTTCTTTATTCAAATTTACATACCAATCAATTTCCAATCATCTGTGCACAAACTTGTTCAGTTATGATGCTACTGTGTTTTACTTTTTTCACAGTGTAAATCTGCAGTTTCTAAAATCCCTTAACCTTTAGTGTTGGTAGCTTGCATTGACTGGATATCTCCTTTAAACAAAAAAAAAAAAGTCTTTATTTGGAAATGACTATACATTGCTGCTTGCACTGCCAAATTCTACCACCCAGAGTCTCGACATCCTTGACATGGTGCAATGACACAACACTGGGCAACACACCAACAGTGCATCATTGATTGGTGTTGGTTTATATGCACTCTTGTCTCAAAGCAGAGTGTCTTATGCTGGACTTCAAAAAGACACTGGTGTAAAGGTAGGACACTTGACACTGCTAAGTTAACTGCATACATATCCAGAAATATTTTCCATTCGGGTGTTCTGAATTTTGCTTCAAAGTGCCTGTTTCTAAGTCCAAGTGGGCCAAATCTGTGCAAGGAAAGGCTGACAGATATTAAAGTACTCCACACAAGAAAGTGTACAGTATTTAGTGTTCATTTTGGTCACCCATAAAAAGTAATCTCATGAAATGAAGTATGAGAAAACTCCTGTAATTGTACTGTACAAACATGAGATCATACAATATTGGATATAGGTTGACACTATGTAAAACAAATGCACCAACAAGAAGTATAAATTACTGTGTTCAAATAATCGAGGTGCACATTTTGGACTGCCACTGTCTGGTGTGACACCTGGTGAGTTGATGGGGAACTGCCCTGTTCTGTAATACTCTGCGAGAAGTTTTTCTTTCTCACTCCACCTATCATACATCCACTTTGTCAATTGTTCTGACTCCAAGGGAACTTCGTGAATTGGGTATTTTCTGTAGTAGATAGAAGTGTGGCACTTTTCCCTCCAACCACCCATAATAGTTTGCATATCAAGTGGTCTGCCTTCTGGATAGGCTATGGTAACATCAAGTAACCACTTTAACGTCTTCTTTGGCTCGCCATCTGCAGTGAAGGAAAATTACTGTGTTAATTATACATTCGGTGGTAACTAATTCCAAGTCTCTCAATTGTTACAAGGGTAGGAACATCTTACAAAAGTTTAATTTTTCTTAAAGAGAAAATTCCAAATTTAACTAGAAGCCGATCAATGATCAAAAACCCCATCACCAGGACGGACGTCTCTAGTATGATACACTTAAATGTAGAAAAAAAAATTACCCATATTCATAAATATCAAACCCAACAATGACAGCAGAGATTCTAGAGTTACCAAAGCATCAACATTCATCTTCCAATACCAATGTGAAGAAACAAATTTCACTCCTGCCTTGAGACAGGCAATCACCCACAAAAAGCAAGTGGTGGTTTTAAACTGGTCCTCTCAACCTTTGAAGTATTCTTCATTAAATACAGACTATAGTGTTTCCAATATGTATAGACCCAACCACTCAAAATCCAAATTTTATTACTTCTGCAAAAAATAAAAAGAGAATTGGTAGGCCTATCACTATTTTGGTTCTTCTGACTAGTTCATCAGCTGAGTTTATAGCAAAAGTAGAAACTAGGCCTATATCGTTTTTGTGATATCTATGAATCTGGAACATTAGGTAATTAATAAGTGAAGTGATTGAATCACTTTTATAAAGTATCAAATGCGAGAAGCAGACTTCTACAAGTCCCTCACTATATAATTGAAGTTCTACAGGCGGACGTCTCTAGTATGATACACTTATGTACAAAAACATGACCCATATTCATAATTATCAAACCCAACTATGACAGCAAAGAGATTCCAGAGTTACTAAAGTATCAACATTCATTTTTCCAATACCAATGTGAAGAAACAAATTTCACTCCTGACTTAAGACAGGCAGTCACCCACAAAGAGGCAAGTGGTGGTTTTAAACTGGTCCTCTAAACCTTTGAAATATACGGACGGACGCATAGGTGATGACAACACCCCTCCGGTAGGGTCAAGTTACTTCTGTTTGATCTAATGACAAGGCTTTGGTGCAAATGCAATTGGCACAGATATCATGGCAAGGCCATTTTTCTTCAATGCAGCACCGTGACTTAAATATGTGACCCAGTGACCCAGTTTTCACGAGGTGTGTGAGGTATCCTTAGGACCAACTGTCATAAAGAATTGGTGTAGGCGTAGCTACAAATGAGTAATTTGAAGATAGTCATGGTATGGCCATTTTTCTTCAATGCAGCACTGTGACCTAGTTTTCAATAGGCATCTGAGGCATCCTTAGGACCAACTGTCATAAATATTTCATGAAAGTACATTCAATATTTTTTTACATATTGTGTTGACACGTTTTTTTTTCTTCAATGTAGTACTGTGACCAACTTTTCGGTAGGCACCTGAAGCACCACAATGGCCCCCTGTGATAAAAATTTGGTCTCTGTAAAGTGAATATTTTTGGAGATATGGTGTTGACAAGGCATGGGCAGATGGGCGGGCGGATGCATAGGTGACAAGACCCCTCCGGCCTCATGGGCCAAGGGGTAAAAACTAGACATACCTTCAACGCAAACCGTTGACTGAAGAGTCTGCCAGGAAAAAATGCTGCCATTTGCTCAAATTAGGTCATGGTAACACCAAAATCTAATCAGTTCATCTTGGCATGTTAGATAAGCATACCGCCAAATTTGAGCAAAATAAATTGGAGCATTCTGGAGATATTGTAGTAACGAGCCATAATGAGCACGTAATCAGGCTGTCATTTGCTCAAATTAGATCATGGTGACACCAAAATCTAATCGGTTCATCTTGCCAAGAAAGGTAAGCATATTGCCAAATTTGAGCAAAATAAATGGAGGCATTCTGTATATATCGAGGTAACAAGAATGTGCACATCCGGCCGGACGGACAACACGAAAACAGAAAGGGTCCCTCCATGGGGTGGACCCTTAAAAAGCCAGCTGTCACTCCAATGGGAATGGACAGTAAAAGGGAATTGGATTTAAAATGGTTTGAGGTTGGTCTACTTTAGGGTAAACAGGCCAACCCACATATCAACTAAAAGTGCCTCAATCCTGGACTACCACAAACATTATGCCTTTTACTCTTTCTGTTACAGTCAGAGAAAAGAAGCTTTAGCTTACCTGATGTTAGCTGTCCATTAGGCTGAGATAACACAGCACTGGGTGACAGAGTGTCCAATATGGCTTCCAGGGCCCCAGCTCTGGGCAAGGTCACATGTTCAAGTATTGGGAAGCCATTTTTCTTGGCAAATCTGCAACCATTAAGAATGAAATTAAAGTAACCAAGCATACATAGTGTCATTTCGTTTAAGAAGTTGCTGTCAACCATATAAGCCTCAAATTTAGCAACACGTGGAGGGGTTATGTTCACTTATTTCTGTATTAAGTCTTGCACAGCACTGAAAAAATGAATAGCGCTCCCTAGTAAAAATGCAGCACCCTGTCACCATTCTATAATTACAAGGTTCTGCAAGAAATAATATGACTTTTGGACTTGTACTGTCACCATTGCATAATTCCAAGCTTCTGCAAGAAATTATTTGACTTTTGGACCTGTACTGTCACCATTCTATGATTGCAAGGTTCTGCATACAGTAAAACCTCCCTATACCGAACACCCTTGGGACCGGAAAAAGGTGTTCTGTATAGTGAGGTGTTCGGTATAGGGAGGTTTGCTTACATTGGAAATATATATTTGGGACCGATGAATGGTGTTCAGTATAGAGAGGTGTTCGGTTAGAGAGGTTTTACTGTATATATATATATATATATATATATATATATATATATATTGACTTTGGACCTGCACTCTGTACATCTGATGCCACTCCCAACTTAACCAGCACTTCCCTAGAGAAAAGACTGAGATAAAATAACATTAGGTTTTTAATATGACAAGTCTCTAGGGAAAAAGAGGTCCATGGGCCAAATGTTCTGATGACAAAATCTGATGACCATCAACATGTTGAATCTACTGTCCCTTTCTTAAGTGGTTACTGAACTTGAAAAATGGGTCAATCACACAACATACTACAAAATTTGACCACTGCCCTAATGCATAATTATGTGGAAGTTCTGCAGTTCCATCTGAATTTATTACATGTATGTCATGGGCATCACAGTGAAATCATTTTCTGATATGCATTCCCTCAGGGACCTTCAGAAAGTACCTCAAGGTCCCCCATATGCAATGTATAATTTTTATAAATGATACACATTTGTGGTACATTTGGTATGGTTCGCCTTTTATCTCTCAACATGAAAAATTTACTGCCCTTCACTACATCCTTAGTGATCTTAAAAATTAGGTCAAGGTTACCCAAAATTTAACTTAATTTTACCATTGGCCTAATCAATATATGATGTAAATTTGCAACTTCCACCTCAATTAATAATCAAAATAATGAATTTAATTTAGTTTTAATACTTATGCTAATGCTAGTTCTACTTTCTAGTACCAGTGGCACCTCTATGACTCCACACACATCATGTGGAGACTTTTGTCTGTATAATATTCCTATACTGGTATATTGATATTCACCTCCAAAGGCTTAGCAGATTTGGAGGTGAACAAGTGACTGGCCACACTGAGAAGCCTGGTAGGACTACATCATTGATATGGTTGGTGGACACTCTCTCAGCCTGGCCTGGCACTGCCTAGTAGCCCCAGAGGTGAACAAACCAAAGTATATGACGTAAGCTTTTGGAGGAGAATATGTGCACAAGTTCAAACATACTAATCCATAGCAAAAAGTCATTTCCTGGTATATATTCCTTCGTGACCTTGAGAAAGTAAGTCAAGGTCACCCACATTATGCAATATTAAAATTATTTGTCAAAATATAGAATTTAGCATCCTTTATCATGTCCATATTGACCTTGAAAAAGGTCAAGGTCAATCAAAACCTAATAAAATTTGACCATTGGCCTAACATATTCTTGTTTTAAATTTACAAGTTACATCTTAATTCATAATCAAAATAATAAATTTAATGTACTTCTTACACCTGTAATGCTAGTTCAACTTCATAGTGACCAGTGGCACCATCAGGACTCCATGTCATACACTTTTATGTGTAAAATGTTTCTGTCATGGTATATTGATACATGCGCACAAGTTCAGATGTAGTGTCCATAACAAAAAACTCATTTCCTGAAACATCTTCCCTCTGTGACCTTCAGAAAGTAGGTCAATGTCATCCAATTTATGCAACATAAAGCTCTGCATGATACATAGCTGTAGTACATTTGATATCATAAGCTTTAAATTCTTTATCAACGAAATGAATGTAAAGTGCTTTCAACACCTTTTGGTCCACATGTGCCACAATATTGTAAGTGGTGCCACCAAATTTCAGCACTTGCTCATCTTTTTGCCTGATCGACAGTCCCATCAAGTTTTGAGATGATTCACACAAGCCGGCTGTGTGAACAGCCCATGCTCAGCTGACATAGAGATTCATCCCACTTGTGGCTCTGTCAACTTGGGATAGGATCAAGGTCATGCACTCATGTACCGAGTAAGTCTGACCTTTATGGAAGGACATTAACATGTGCAACATCAAGGTCCCAGTTCAAGTAGTTCTCAAGTTATAGTGAAGAGTAAAATTTGTGCATCTGGCATTGTGACCTCAGAAATGAGGTCAAAGTCACTCATGTACTGTCTAAGTGTGACCTTCACGGAGAAACATTAACATGTGCTATCTGAGTGTGGCCCTCAAAGAGAATCATAACAATGTAAAACATCAAAGTCCAGGCTGAAATAGTTCTCAAGATATCATCTACAGAGTTAAATATATCTAAGTGACCCCGTGACCTTGAGAATGAGGTCAAGGTCACTCATGTACTGTGTAACTCCCGTTGTCATAACCCTCAAGTGTTCCTATGCACTTTTGAATCAACTGGCCAAGTGGTTTTGGAGGAGCAGATATTTTAACATCTGGCCTAAAAATCAACAACAAAAATCATAAAAAATCCCAACATCACTGGAGCGTGACCATTTGAACAAACTTAGTAGAGACCCACCCAAGGTACATCTCACCAAGTTTGAAGTGAATCTGGACTGTGGTTTTGGAGAAGTCAAAATCGTGAATTATGATGATTGCAATCCCCATTCACTTGCATGTACATAATAATCAATAGGACTATGCATTAACCAATAATTACCCACACTGAATAAAATACATCAAAAATGGGGGATCCATAGTGACGCCACCTTGTGAACATCTTTGTTTGTGAATGGGCTGAAGTGGAATTTTTGGCACTATATCTTTGACAAAGAAATAGGAAACTGTAAGTAGTATCATTGAGTGTGAAGGTTGAAATCCCTAAAATTGAAACAATGACAGACTGTGTAGTCAGGGAAAAAAAAAGAAAAGAAAAAAAAAAACCTTGTGTCATTTTTGAAGTCTTAACAGGACTCATGACACTATCTGTATGCTTACATCAGTTTCCACAATCTTCTTTTCTGTGAAACTGACAGATTTAAACACAGATTGGAGATACCTAATATTTATGCAAATTTTGTGTATTGCAGGCCTCTGCACTTATCTCTTATGTTGCAAATTTGAGCTGCACACAAGTTTGCTTTGCTGTTAGACCTAAGCAGCAAGAACAAAATCCTTCTGCACGTGCCAGCAATAAATCTGGTTACAGCAAAATAAATTAATTTCCTCTGAATCAAACCAACTTTTTCATGCAAAAAACCCCCAAATTTTCCGAAACAAAAATGTAACTCAAAATGCAGGAAATGCATTCTTCTGTATCGTGCATTTTTAAATGTTCTGGGACAGCATGCCGTGGAACCCTCCCAAGGAACAGCTGCATGTCTGCTGAGCTTGCATTGGCGATCACATTTACTGAGTCACACTTTTGAGGATTTGTGCGACACACGTTTGACATTGGGAAATGGTCATTTTCAGTGAGTCAGCAGTCTCAAATGGACAAACTGATGTTTTCACGTAAAAACAAAGTGCTAAATGCACATCTTCACATGCTGGCTAATCTTCTATTTAATATTCAAGTCAAGTTTCATGACTGTAAGTCAAAAGGCTTTTCAACATCTGTGTGACTTAAGTTTGACAAGTTGGGCAATAGTCATTTTCATGAAGTCAGTAGTATTGGATGATTGCAGACACAAACAAAAACCTCGGACACCTATCTACACGTGTTGATCAATATTCATGTAAAGTTTCAAATATTTCTGAAGATACGCAGGACACAAGTTCCTCAGCTGGCTGGCTGGCTGGCTGGCTGGATGTACAGATGGAAGGATGAATAAAAGCAAACCTAAATCCCCCCAATGGTTGGATAACACAGAGTAGAATTACATAATATTTATGCCCATTGTCCAACCACTTCTATGCAGTGCAAGTTAACAGATAATTGTGAGAACAGCTGGGTACATAACACACAGTGATACTGACTGGATGGAATGCCTGCAGATAAGAACAATGCGCCATCTGATTCACCAGCCAGCTATCCTCTGTGCAAACAAAAATGGAAATGATATGGTCTAGCGGTAAACAAAGAACAAGCTCTGATGTATTTAGCAGCTAACCATGTATATCAACACAGTAAAAACCACATTTCAAGCACAACAAATTTGCAATTAATGTAAAATTTTGTCAATTGGTGCAGTTTTTAAAAACAAATTGCTGTGTCTGTCCAGTAAATATGGCATTCAAAGCAATATCTTTTAACACATGTACAAGCAGAATCTTGGTGTCCTTGTGGTCACATCAGTTCATCATGTGCGTACACAGCTGTCTTAAGAGAGTATTCTACAGCAAGACCACCTGTCTTGAAAAACCATCTGGTCACAGCATTTAATCATGTATATATACAAGGGCTTCATGCAGTAATAAGAATAGGGTGGACTACTATTCTAAAACCACCTGCAAGAGACATCAGCTGTCTCTTCCATGCTACATATTATTGCCCTTTATATGACTAAATACATGTAGTTTTGGACTTGCTCCTGGGGTGGTTTTTCAAACAGGGGACCACTAAACTCAATTTTGTAAAGCACAGCTTTTAGATGACCTAACATCTTATGTAACACACTAATTATGTATATATGTCCACATTGTACATACTCTTTACTGGTGGCACGCCTTTTGCGCAGAAAGCCTCCTTCTGGGAAAAGTATGATCCACTTGCGGTCTCGAGGTTTGTAAATCCGATGCAGATGCTGTCGTAACAGTTGTGGCTGTTGATGGCGTGTCTCTTTGCCCTGTAACATGCATGGAGTGATGTGTATGTGATAACATGCACCTTCATTCAAAATTCAGATCTGATTGGACACATCATTCATTATGTGGACTTAAATCCTCTGAGATCACCTCTTAATGCTTCTACAAGTATTATCTTAAATAACAGATAAACCTGCTTGACTAACACTTTCTACTGGGAATTTTGCAACCATCAAAATGTACAGGTGATTCTTGGGTGGCAAGAAGGTGGTGTGTGACATATTACTCTTTAAAGCACAGTTCACTTTACATACACTGAATAAATATTCCACCTTAATAAATGGCTTTTCAAATGCTTCTGATAAACCGCAAATCTACAATAACTAGTCAGACAACACATTACTGGGTAGTACCTGCTGTAGACAAGAGTTCTGGAAATTTTCCTTTGTAATTTTTGAAATTCTGGTTTAACTCTCATACCAGCAACTGTGACTAATGTTGGAAGTGTTTACTTAACTGGTCAGACCCAGGTGCTACTGGTGCTACACACTTTTAGGAGTACCCTATGAGGATCGGTACTGCAACAAGGGACAATGGTCAAAGTACCACTCATACACTATATTTTTTGTGTGTGTGTGTTTTGTTTGTTTTTTTTTTTTTGTCCCTTTAATATACAAATCTTACCAGTCAGTAGTATTTTACTAGTCAGTAGGTAGCAGCTAGCATTCTTTGTTTTGATTGGTCCCCAGGTCTTGAGGCCAGTTTTGTAATACCATACATATTATGTCTTATATGATGTTTAGTGCAAACGCTAAGGATTGTATTTATTGTATGACTTACGGGTCAGAACTGACCCCCTCAATGTCAATAAAATATTTACTTACTTACTTACTTAGTATTTAAGATAGCATGCCTATAGTCCCATAGAATATAATGGTCCAGGTCAACAGCTTTCTTCTGTGTGCTTTGGGCACAATGTGCCAAAAATGCACCAAGGAAAGCTGTTGACCGTCAAAATATTGGCACTGAAAGGGTTAAAATGGACTACCACACCGTTTTCTCATCTTGTACATGTTTTATCCCCCAAAAATCTGCTGCCAAACAACTCTTAACTTCTTGCTCCAGAATGTGCAATATAATGAAAAAGAGCACACACATTGGTTATTTGTTTTCCTGAAAGTAGTTGTGCATGTATGTATTTATATATATATATATAAGAGCACACACACTGGTTATATATATATATATATATGTAAGTACACACACAACTACTTTCAAGAAAACAAATAACCAATGTGTGTGCTCTTTTATATATATATATATACTTTAATTTTATCAAAGATTCACACTGACAGAAAACAGAAAGAGCTGTGATTCCAGTCTGATTTTTTTTTCCTCATGAAAGAAGATTGGCCTTACTTCTATCAGCTGTATATGAATTTCTTGCTAAAAGCAGAGAGTTCTTTGGCTAAGATTGGTGCATTATGAGTGTGTACCCTGCTCTTTTTATTCATTTCAGTGCTTACTTTACAGTGTAAACTGATTTTAAATTCTGGGGTGTTTTGTTGCTAATTCTGTTTTAAAGTTAGCAATTTCATTGAATCTATTTTTTGCCATGCTTTCACCATTAAGAGATTTTACAGCAGGCATTTCATCCCTGTAGAGATGGCCTGTCTTATGTTACCACATTTTTGAGACATATTGCTCCTGCATACCCCCATAATAATACTGCTGTCTGAAGCACCCATGCCCTCCTTAGTGCGCCCTCCCCCCCCCCCCCCATTTTGCAGACTCAAAAGTTAAGAAATAATGGGAAATTATGTATATTTTATGGCGATTTACCAGTTGATCCAGCTAAAACATTCCAAACTTAGGTCTAAAATTGAAGCTTATTCAATTAACCTTCCTAAGTGCCCCATGCACATAAAACTGTTAATACAGTGCCTTTTTTTTCTACATGTCAATATCAAATACACAAGCACACTTAACATTTTAAATTTGATCATTTGTGGTTGGAAAATTTCTCCTACATCTGAATGCTATGGCAATAAAACTTATCACTTACTTGCACTATAAAGAAATCCCCATGCAAAACAGACACTGCTCCAAAGTTGGTAAACATGAAAATTTTCTCCATGATCCACAGACTTTTGTTACTAATGGCATGGCGGTCCATTAGGTACATGAAAGTGGGTACATCTGCCGTGGATTGGTGGTTGGCCACAACAATGCACTCATCATCAGCAATCGGTTCAATGGCATCTCCAGCCTCCATCACTGCAAGGCAAACCGAACACGTTAAAAGCTTCTTCGTATATTACCAGATTTTTTTCCTTTTTTGTTTTATCACGCAGGTCCAGGATAAGATCTACAAAGGAAATGCTGCAAGCATCTGTAAGCTATCCACTGTAATTCCACATTAGGATATTAACAATCAATCAAATTTATATCCAGAGGTATTAATTAACTTGGATTAAGCATTTACTCTTCTTGCCAGAATGCACTGAAGTTGTGGAATGAAATACCAACCTGTTTTAAATCTATTGGGTCCTCAACATTTTTAAATAGAGATTAAAACATCACATGTCTGTGGAAATGTTTAATGCCAAACTAAATGACTTTATTTACTGGCAAGCATATTTCAGTTGAATAATTTTACGATTTTATATTAAACCTATTCCTCCATGTCTGCCCTTATCTTGGGACTAACTGGGACCACAATGAAAATAAATCTTGTGACTTTTTGTGTTGTTTTACAAGATGGTTGAGATTTGTTATTGTCCCCCTTCCTTTATTTTTTAACAATCTGTGATATTATGTGTTCATGCCAATTGTCAATGTATTACACATTTCAATGATTTATATTATATCGTATATTCTGAATATTAATATGTACTTTTTATGGTGACATGCCAAAATCAAATCAATCAATCTTAGATACACATCTCTGTGACCTCCATTCTGCACCTTGAACTTTGTTAACCATCAAAACGTACATGTAACAGTGCTATCTACAGAGCTGCCATAAATACAATCTCCAATGGCAGACCACATGTCTGTTTATCATTGCTCTTTTATTCTATGTGTGTGTAGTCCAGAGTTACCATGGACAGCCTGATCTGCACCATGTAGAATTTATTGCCAATCCACAAGGCCGTGTAGAATGGCCATGTGCACACCCTACTTTCGAACTGCCAAACCTCGCCCATTTTGGCATGCGCACACTTCTGGTGTGTTGATTTATAATCTGCTATACTATTTGTCATTGATTGCTGTTTTGACCCAATACTGCAAATTTATTTGCTTGAAATGGTGGAGAATACTCTGGACTACACATATATTGGATACAAATTACAACAACACTCTTGAAATTAACTGGCTGTAAATTCTACATGGTACTTGCATAGCTGTGGCGCGGAAGGATACAGTCGATGGCCCAACTGTGGAGAGTTGCATCTCGTGTATCCTTCCACGCAACCGGTACACTCATGCCATGCAGAATTTATGGCCAGACACTCACACTCCTGTAGTTTTATTATTGTAAGACACTTCACAGGATTTCCGTGTTTACAATGTTTATACATGTACATGTACTACCTTCATTTGAATACCACCTTCAATGCAGGATCCTTTTCTACGGGCAGTAGGGTGATTTTAGATGGAAGATATTACTGTATTCTGCAGGACATGGGTAGGGCCAATGATTTTCCGTTTCAGAAAAAGAGGAATTCCGCTTCATGAGCAAAAATGTTTCAAATTCTGTTTCACTGCTATATATTTATGTATAATTCATATAAGAAAAAAATGTCAAATTCCATTTCAAGGACGAAAAAAAGTGCACAATTACGCTTCGGTTTCAGAAAAAACGGAAAATCATTGGCCCAACATGGGCTGATCTGTTCAAGCACAGCCAGTGCAATCAAATCATATTTCTATGAAGTCATGAAGTTACATGTAGATGTCCTCATGATCTTGTAATGTTACCATTGTTGCACTGTCTTACAGAAGGCTACAATGCAAGATTTCTTCTGAAGTCCCTCTTAAACTCTGTGCTCAGCAAAACATGTACAGTGGTCCCTACCTTTACTTGACCACTCCAATGACAGACCCACATGTCTTGAAAGACCATCTTTTCACAATACTTTGAACAGTTTTTTTTTTCTAGCTTTTTTTATATCTTGTATGAGATGATCTGTTTTGAAAGACAATAATTTGGTCATCTCTAGAGATGGTCTTTGCAGATAGGTTTCACTGTATATTGTCAGATCAGGTGGGTTCATCTATGGCACTTACCAGTTTCCCTGTTGCAAAATACATGAAACGTAACTTGACATGTAACTGTTTTAGGGCATTGGCCTATGTGTTTTACATTGATCAGGCCACCAGCTTTGGACATTTTCATATCAGAACTGCCTTGTAAATGCTACAATTTCATGCATGCATGTTGTTTATGGTTTACAGCTCCCTGACATAAATCAGCTACATTTTTTCTCTTGATCAGCTCAGTGCTCATATTCAGGAGTATTAAAAAACATATAGAAAGTTCTATATGTTACGGTTGACCTCATTCTCCGTGCTGTGGCAAATTTGGAGTGTAGCCCCCAATTACAATTGGTATCCAACACCCATGTCTCCTGGCCTTTACAATCATTTTACTTCCTCAATGTCTGCACACAAAGCTAAAAGAAATGTACCAGCAGACCTACATCTACACAAAGAGATGGTTCATCATTTTTGCAAGAGTACAGACCATATGCTTATGGTGGGGGTGGGAATACATGGTGATGCACATTTTCTTAATAATACAAAAAAAGAAAAAAGAAAAACAAAACCAAGAGGCCCATGGGCTGAATACTCTGCTGACATAAAATCCAATGTAGTCTTTCTTAAGACCCTTTCTTAGTTAATTCATTATAAAACAAAAGTGCTTATGAATATTATAAAAATAAATGAGGGGGCGGTCATAGTGTTCAGCCAGAACAAGCCAGGCCGCGAAGCAATCCTGGAGAAGAGTGAAGAAGGGGTCTTTTCATTTTTGCACACTTCCAGTCGCATCTGTTTGGCTGCGCTGTGGTGCCAGTCGAAAAACACACTGGCCAGGTAACAGCCACCTTAAACATGCAGGTCCACTTTGATGACATGTGTTACAGCAGGTCTACGGCCAGGCAACAGTGTCGGAGGACCATGAACTGCACTGGCAGCTGTGGTACAGAAGTCTGGGCAACATCCAATAGAGGAACAAATTCAAAATTCATGTTGCATTGTACATTGTACAAATTAAATAAGAAAGGGTCTTTAGAAAGACTAAATCCAATGATCATCACCAAAAATTCATTTCCTGAAATGCATTCACTCCATGACCCTGGGAATTTTGTCAAGGTCATCCAAATGATGCAACATCAAACTTCCACATGAAACACATTTGTGGTACATTTGATATTATCCCCCTTATCATTTATCAACATATTGAATTTAGTGCCCTTTTCTTCAGTGCTTCATGGCCTTGAAATGTATGTCAAGGTCACACAACATGCTACAAATTTGGACCATTGGCCTAATGCATATATATGGTGTAAGTTCCATCCCATATTATGTCATAGGCATTGCAATAAAATTGTTTTCTGATATGTATTGTATCTGTGACCTTGATAAAGTAGGTCAAGGTCATCCATGTTATGCAATATTGAACTTTTATCTATGATACACTTTTGTTGTACATTTGGTGTTGCTAGCCTTCTTATTCCCCAAAATGTAGAATAAAATGTCCTTTACAACATTCTTAATAACCTCAAAAATTAGGTCAAGGCCATTTTTTTAGAAAACAGAATTTGACCATTGGCCCAATGCATATCTGGTGTAAATTATGATGCTGTATCTTAGATTGGAGCATTCTGGAGATATTGCCGTTACAAGCCATAATGAGCATGTAATTACCCTGCCATTTGCTCAAATTAGGTCATGGTGACACAAAAACCTAAACAGTTCATCTTGCCAGGTAAGGCAAACATATTGGCAAATTTGAGCAAAATATATCGAGGCATTCTATAGATATTGTGGTAAATAGAATGTGCACATCCTGATGGATAGACAGATTGACAACCAAAAAAAAACAAAAATGTGAACTGTATCACACTCACAAGCAAAAGTTTAAGAAACAAACAGATCAACAATGTGTATATTTGCCATTGGAAACTGGGGACGAGACTGAAAACACTACAGTGTGATGTTCCTGATACACTTCCACTTGAATTGAGAATCAACCAAAAACAAAAAGCAAGAGGCCCATGGGCCTAATGCTCTACTGGCATCTTGGCTATATTGCACCTGTTCATTTCAAAGCTGTGAGTCCTCAAGTGGCTTCTGAATATAAAAAGCTTAATGTAAAAATTGTCCACCAGATGGCACTTCACTCCACATGTAATCATAGTTTATTGGTGCAACTCCTGTGATGAATATTGTTGTATGTGCCAAGACAACAATGAGTGAGTCCTTAACTTTTTGTCTTTAGTGACCTTGGGACAGAAGATTAAGAACACCCAGATTAAGTAATACAAGAGGCCCATAGGCGTGCCTGGTGCTGTGCTGACATTGCCCTTGAAGTCCAAGCTACACCCTGCCATTACAAAATCACCTGTTTCAACTTTACAGGTATGGTGACCTCACAAAAATAGATCAAGGTCACTGATATCATATACAATTCTAGCTTTGGACATTGTCTTTATATCCTATAAATTTGGCAAGTCTAATCCAAATACTTTTCCAGATATGGAATTTTACATCTTAAAACACATTTTGGCTCATAATTTCCGTCAAATTATAGGTGGCGCCACTAGTATCATTACCAACTTAGACTTTGACCTCCCCCACAATCCCATCAAATTTGGTTAAAATCTGCCTAACAATTCAAGATGCTACAGTGTTTTCAAGATTTTCATATTTTGACCCCTATATTGCATAATATTGTACCTGGCGTCACCAATATCGAAAATAACGTCGATTACTATACCCCCTATAAGTCCTGACATTTATATTGGGCAAACTTGAAAGCTGTGGACAGTACTGTGGTCACAAGATTTTCACATTTTGACCTGTATATTACATAATACTATAGATGGCGCCACCAACATTGATGTCGACCAGGATTTATAACACTTGATAACTCCTAAACTTTATATAGGCCTATCTCAAGAATTGTGGGGTGCAGCGCATTTATGAGATGACCTCTATATTCAAACTGGACATTTGACCTTAACCTTCAACTGGGATAAAAAAATTTGTCAATGTTGAAAACATGCGCCCAGCATCCAGCTTTTCATACATAGTCTTTTGTTCAAATCGGGTCATAACTATTTGAGTTATTGAGGTGAAAAAAATAAACTTGGACAAGCGCCAAACTCCATAATTACTGGGTCACAGGGACCCCAAAAGCAGGTCACCAAGTACAGGTTTATGTATTATGTAATCAAGTGTAATTTTGATCTGGAGGCTCAATTTTCTTTGCCATTGATGTCCAAGCTACACCCTGCCATTACAAAATCACCTTTTCAACCATACAGGCACGGTGACTTCACAAAAAATAGGTCAAGTTCACTGATATTACATAACATTCTACCTTTGGCCATGGTCTATAGCCATATCAATTTGGCAGTCTAATCCAATTACTTTTTCAAATATGGAATTTTACATCTTAAAACACATTTTGGCACATAATTTCTGTCAAATTATAGGTGGCACCACTAGTATCACGACCAAATTGGACTTTGACCTCCCCCACAATCCTACCAAATTTGGTGAAGATCCGCCACAAATTAAAGATGCTAGAGTGCTCACAAGATTTTCACATTTTGACCCCTATATTACATAATGTGGTAGGTGGCGCCACCAATATTGAACTCAGCCTAGATTTCATGCACCCTATAAGTTCTGAAAGTTATATTGGGCAAACTTAAAAACTGTGGACAGTATCGCGCTAAGGAGAAAAAGTTTACAGATGGACCGACTGACGGACACATGGACGGACGGACAGACATGAACGGTCGCATAAGCTCTGCAACCTTCGGTCAGCAGAAGTTAACAAGAGCTGGGAGGTCATGATTTTTGATGCTGGAAAGTGCTCTATTTGGGGGGGGGGGGAAGAAATAATAATTAAAAAAAAGAGTACACTGTACCCAGTCTTGAAAATGATGAAGCTCTTGAACTACCTATAAGTTTACATGAGATCAACTCAAATTTTGCACACATCACAACAGTTTTCCCAAATAGGCCATAATCATAAAAATTAAATGCAAATTGTGGCAAAAAAAAAAAACAAAACAAAACAAACAAACAAAAAAAAACATCAGAAAAGCTGATTTTCACAGAAACCTTCCTAGTGCTAGTATCTCCCTCTGTGAAATCCAGGGTAAACCAGAACTCATCTTTTACAGTATCAGATTCATTACAACTAGGCACAGTTGCAAGGCTTTATGGGCAAGTGTCTGAATATGACAAGTTTCACACATATGGAGTGAAATCTCATTAAATAATGACTTACCCAGTGTGTTAACCTTATATGTGCCTTTTATGCAGCTGAAAATACTCTGTTCATCCATGGCAGCATGCAGACTAACAGTGACAATAAATCACAAGTCATTGTAATAACCACACAGTGCACCAAGGAGCCATGTAAAACATGAGGCCCATAGACCTATTGCTCTGCTTGCACCCTGGAAATACTACACCTCTTCATTTCAAAGTTGTGAGTCCTCAAGTGGCTTCTGAACATGATTATAAAGCTTATGTAAATTTAGTGTGTAAAATAGCCACCAGATGGCACTTTGCTCCACGTGTAATCATAGATTATTTGTGCAATTCCTATGTTGGACATTGTTGCATGTACCAAGACAACAATCAGTGAGTCCTTAACTTTAAGTCCTCATTGACCTTGGGACAGAAGATCAAGGCTGAGTCCTTAACTTTAAGTCCTCATTGACCTTGGGACAGAAGATCAAGGCCCCCCAGATTATGTTATACAAGAGGCTCATAGGCCTGTGCTAACAATGCCATTGATGGCCAAGCTACACCCTGCCATTACAAAATCACCTGTTTCAAATTTACAGGCATGGTGACATCATAAAATAGGTCAAAGTCACTGATATTATAGAGAGATGCCAATTACTTGCACAAATTTTACCTGAAATGTGATCAAAAGTACCTGAAAACTATGTACCCCCTCATTTTTTTTATCAAATTTGAGCTGTTCTGAAAAATTGAGGGGATTTTTTTAGTTCCAGAGGACAAATTACGTGAATTCAGGTAAAATCCTAAAAAGTGGCATCTCTGATTATATAACATTCTAGTATTGGACATGGTCTGTATATCCTATAAATTTGGCAAGTCTAATACAATTAGTTTTTCAAATATGGAATTTCATATTTCAAAGCATATTTTGGCTCATAATTTCCATCAAGTTTTAGGTGGTGCAACTAGTACCTTAGATTTTGACTTCCCCCACAATCCCACCACATTTGAAGATCTGCCCAAAAATTAAAAATGCTGCAGCACTCACAAGTTTTTCACATTTTGACCCCAAAATTGCATAAAATTGTTGGTGGTGCCATTAATATCAAAAGGGACAGAGATTTTCATACACCCTGTAAGTCCTGAAAGTTATATTGGGCTGACTCAAAAAATATGGATGGTATCACAGTCACAAGATTTTCACATTTTGACCTATATATTACATTATACTAAAGGTGGTGCCACCAACATTGCTGTCGACGAAGATTTTCATACACTTCATAACTTCTCAACATTATATGGGCCTAACTCAAAAAATTGTTGGGTGCAGAGCATTCACAAGATGGCCCCTATATTCAAACTGACCATTTGACCTTGACCTTCAACTTGGATTAATATTGATTACTCTTCAAAATGTGCACCCCACATCCAGCTTTCCATACATGGTCTGTTTGTTCCAATCGGGTAATAAACTTTTGAGTTATTGAAGAAAAACAATAAATTTGGACAAAAGTGCCAAACTCCACATTACGCCGTATGCATATTAATTTCCTGCTACAAAGCACGGGTTTGACACCAGGCGATTGCGGGGGAAGTGTAGGTTACATCACTGTCACAGACAGGGCCACATGTTCATTTCTCACAAAATTAGCATTTTTTGGGGAAATTTAAGTTCACAAATGCCAAACTGGTATTCATCTGGTACTTCCCGAGTCACATATAAAGAAAAAATTCCATTTTCCTTTAATAAATATTCTTCAATTCCAAAATATTATTAATATCCCCCTTGTCGCAACAGGTACGGACCTGTACCTCGCCACATCCCGCCAAATGAGACTAGGCAATCAGGTATGCAGTTGTGGCGGGAAATTAATATGCATATCTCCTATAACTGGGTCAGAGTGACCTACTTTTGATGTCCAAACTACACCCTGCCATTACAAAATCACCTCTTTCAAATTTACAGACATGGTGACCTCACAAAAATAGATCAAGGTCACTGATATTATATAACATTCTAGTATTGGCCTTGGTCTATATATCCTATAAAGTTGGCAAGTCTAATAAAAATTCCTTTTCCAAATATCGAATTTTACATCTTAAAACACATTTTGGCTCATAATTTCTGTCAAATTATAAATGGTGCCACTAGTATCATTAGCAACTTAGACTTTAACTTCCCCCCACAATCCTACCACATTTGATAATGATCCACCAAAAAATAAAGATGCTAGAGTGTTCACAATGTTTTCACATTTTGACCCCTTTATTACATAATGTAGGTGGCACCACCAATATTGAAAGGAGGCTAGATTTTCATACACCCTGTCAGTCCTGAAAGTTATATTGGGCTAACTTGAAAACTGTGGACGGTATTGCGCTAACGAGCAAAAGTTTACAGATGGACAGACAGACATGAGCGGTCACATAAGCTGTGTGACCTTTGATCAGCACAGCTAAAAAGAAAAAAAAAGAAAAGAAACAAGGGCAAGGCCCTGGAGGCAGGCCATTTTTTACATGCATGTATTGTAAATTGCCTTATTTTCACCTTTTTTTTTTTTTGAGGTGTTCCACTCAAGTTTTAAATTCACTATTTTGGAGAAAAAGATCCATGAACCCTTAGTTAAAATTCTTTTCTCACAGCGGTTTTCTTTTTACAGATTTGTTCCGTGAGCAAAGCAAAACAAGCAAAAAAAAAACAAAAAAAAAAACATACAGCACTACAAGGAAATAAAGTGAATTCACAAAATATGTCAAAATTTGTGCTGAAGGTCAAGGTTCAAGGATCAATGCACTAGTACAATATTTGCTAGAATCTTAGCGACAGATGATGGTGAACAAACCTTGATTTTGGTATTTTTAGGCTGGTATAATTAAAAGGGCACTTTGTTCTTCGTTTGAAGCTGCCATGGGCAATAGAGTTTCTCTAGCCTGGTGCTGGGGTCTTCTGCAGGGAACAGCCAAAAGCATTTAGACAGGGACAGGGTACAGTGGTCTGTATTAAGCGTTATGGACTAAAATGACTCATTTATGAAATTTGGAACAATGTACAGTTGTCATATTTAAAATATTAACTCTTTTAGTGCCAAATTTTGCACTGAGTGAACAGGTTTTCTCGGTGCATGCATGTGATTTGATTTTTGATTTATTTATTATTTTACCAGGGGGACTGGTTCAGTGTACCAGACACTGATCTCCCACCAGGCCCTGGATGGTACAATGAAGATACATAAAATGACAATATGAGATGATGACTAAAATAAATACAACTCAGTTAAATACAATGTGATAAAAGCTTTGAAAGACAATTAAAAGTATAGAAGTAAACATAAAATAGCAGGAGTACATAACCACAAATAATGTAGATCAATATGACAATATGAACTATATCTCGGTAAATAAAATTTGATAAAAAGTTATACAGCTATCACAAGATAGTCAAGAACTACTTGGCAGCTCTTTTGAATTGGGGAAGGGAGGGTAGTTTTCTATTTTCAGGGGAAATAGAGTTCCAGCAAATAGGTCCTCTGTACGATAAGCTATTTTTGCCATAATCTTTATCTATGGAAGGAATACAGAAGGAGTTTGAGGCGGCTGCTCGGGTAGAGTGAGAGTAGGCATCATTAGTTCGTTTAAATTTTGAAGTGATAGTATTTGGGGCCAAATTGTGAAAAACTTTGTACATGAAAATTTGGAGATGGATTTTGCGTCTTTCTTTTAGGGTGGGAATATGACTCATATTGTGTAGGTCATCTATTGAAGTATATCGGTCCATTTTGTTTATGATTCTGAGTGCTCTGTTCTGTAGAATTTGGAGTCTGTCTTGCAGGTATTTGGGGCAACACCCCCAAACGATATCACAGTAGTCAAAATGTGGACGAATGAGGGATTTGTATAATGTAAGCATCACAACATTAGGAAGGTAGTTTCTCACTCGACCCAGAGCAGCTATTTTAGCATTTACTTTGCGAGTGATGTAGTCAGTATGTTTAGCAAATTTGAGTGAGCTGTCAAGTATAACACCAAGATATTTGAATTCATGAACTTGTTCAATGGTTTCATTATTAACCTTAATTTCAACAGGGTTTGCATGTTTAACTTTGTATGGAGTCCCAAAGAGCATGACTTTTGTCTTTTTGGTGTTCAGGGTCAATTTGTTCCTTCCAAACCATTCAGAAACCAGGGCAATTTCATTGTTCAGAACGTTTTCAATTTGGACGGTGTTTTTTGCTGAAAAATAAAGAGCAGTGTCATCCGCATATAATGAAATGCTACAATTGGTCATAGTAGTGGGAAGGTCATTTATGTAGAGTACAAAGAGGAGCGGGCCCAGAATTGAACCTTGGGGAACTCCGCAGGTGACCTTCTGTGGTTTGGAGATTTTACCATCTATGACCGTATGTTGGTTTCGGTTGGACAAATATGATTTAAACCACTCATGCTCGACATTACAGATACCATAGCTCTTGAGCTTATGAAGTAGAATAGGATGGTTAACAGTGTCCAACGCCTTTTTCAGATCCAGAAAGAGAACTCCACAACAGCGGTCCTGATCAATGTCATTCTGTAGAACATCTACAAAGTGGGCAAGGGCCATTGCCGTGGAGTGTCCCTTTCTGAAACCTGACTGGGACTCATGAATAAGATTATGACTAGTTAGGAAAGAGTAAAACTGATCATGCACAGCACGTTCAAGAATTTTCATTGATACTGGTAAAACTGAAATCGGATGGTAGTTGTTCACATCACTATGTTGACCATCCTTAAAAATGGGGGTGATTTTGGCCACCTTCCACTTATCGGGGACTATGCCAGTAACAAGTGATTTGTTGAAAATATGAGTAAGGGGCAGAGATAAACTATTGGCGCCTGCTTTTAGCAAACGTGAACTTAAGTTATCAAGGCCCGTTGCTTTTCCAATTGTTAGGTGTCTTAACTGTTGTGACACAAAATCTGTAGATATGGGGGAAAAGTGGAATGTGGCTTCAGTTTTGTTACCAATATTAGGGGGAGTATTGTTTGGGTATTTAGAAGCTGGTTGATCACCAATACTGGCGAAAAAGCTGTTGAAAGTCTCAGCCATTTCCTCAGCATCAGTGACTTCTGTGTCGTTATTCACCAGTTTTGAAGGAAAGTTGGAAGACTTTGAAGCATTTGATGGGATAATTTTCTTAATAACTTTCCACAGATCTTTATGATTTTTGCCACTGTTGTTTATAGCATCTTTCACATATTCTTTTTTCAAATTACATACCATGTTGTTTACCTTATTTCTCAGGTTTTTAAACTTAGCCCAGTCTTCTGGTGCTCCAGAGTCTTCCGCTTTCATTCTGAAATGGTCTCTATCACAACATAGGGACCTTAATTCAGTAGTAACCCACGGTGGTTCACCGTCTCTCACTTTGATGTTAACAATAGGAGCATGTTTGTCACAAATTGGTAAAAAGATATTCATAAAGTTATCCCAAGCTTTTGTTGGGTTTAGTTCATTTAAAACTGGTGTCCAATTTGAGTTTATTATGTCATTTTCAAAAGCAGTGTCACTGAAATGACGGTATGTTCTAGCTTGAATTATTTTTACTTTGCCTTTTGGTCTTACACCTTTTCTAGAAAGATAGGTGAGTGAGTGGTCACTTAGCCCACATCTTATTACACCAGAGTGATTTATCATGTTGGTAGAATTTGTAAATATAAGGTCAATTATTGTCTTAGAGTGTTCAGTGACTCTGGTTGGTTCATTTATGAGTTGAGAAAATTGTCTATTTTTCACAAGTCTAGAATTTAACGTGCGTGCAGTGTCTTTATTAGGACTATAATCCATGTTAAAATCTCCCAGGATTATTGTCTCACCACTCGGACTGAAATGATCAATGGCAGTCTCAAGATCATTTACACTGTCTGGTATAGAGGACTGGGGGGGTCTGTATATGCCACATAGTGATACAGGTTTGGATTTCGGTATTTTCAGCAACACCCCCAGGAACTCTAAAGCAGATTCAGGAGTAAAATCCTGGTCAGGTTCAATTCTCTCATATGAGAATTTTTCAGAAATGTAAAAGCATAAACCTCCTCCTTTTTTGTGTAATCGGTCCTGTCTCACAAGGTTGTACCCAGGGATGGCCACTTCAGCATCAAGGTAGGTATCATTTAGCCAGGTTTCGGATATGAGTAAAATATCTAGTGCTTTGTTGAATAACATAATCCTGAGCTGGTCAATTTTTGGATATAAACTGCAAATATTTAAATGGCCGATTTTTATTCCCTTTATATTTGCTAGCTCTTCAAGTAGGTTGCCATTGTTAGGCTCAGTTTGCTGTGGCTCATATATAATCTCGTTTACCAGTTCCTCAAAGAAGGAGTTGGAAAAGTTTGGCAGTGAACATTTAGGAGAAGAGCTACTAAGATCATTTTGCTGTGAGCCACCTGTAGTGTCAAAAAAGCTATCTGTAAAACAATGAGCTGGCAGATCACAGTGCAAGCAGATCCATGGAGTGTTTGTCTCCATAAGGTAATTGTAATATTGTGGTTTTACTTCACCACAACGGATGTGGCATTCCTGGAAGCAGCCAATGCATCTTACTGCCCTATGTGTTCTGGCTATGGCTCTGTAGCACTTTGCACAGGGTCGCCTCACAGGTCCTGGATTTTTCTGTATGTCTCCAGAAAGCAGAATCATAGTATTATGTTTTACATGGTAAGATTCTGAAAGCCGTACAGTTAAATGTATAAAGCCCAAGTCTTGTGTATGAGAGAAAACATGTCCAGCTGTAATGTTTGTAAACATGTCTGTGACCCTAGTGTTTAACAAGAGAATGGCATGGGTCAACTGGGTGTGTGACCCAGACAGAAAAGTACAATTTAGGGTAGATCCATGGTGTATTGATTCCAGTGTGGATCATGATCACTAAGTAAGTGACCTGAGAGTAACAAAGTCCACAAACACACATAGTATAAGGACACATCGGCACAGCCAAGCTTGACATTGTCTCTCATGATCCTTTTTCTTCTGATCCATGACCAGGTATTGAAGGACCCTATTGTTTGTCGGAACTGCATTGGGTCCATGGTTGACCGACCACAAAAAAATGTTAAGAGTCCTGATTAGTGCTGGCACCTGATGAATAGGCTTAATTAAGCCACCTGCTGGTAAACCAGATAATATTGGATCTAAAATATCTGATTTATGGTAAAATATCCATCTGCAGCAGCATAAAAAGTAGACATGCAGGATCAGTGGTTATTTAAAAAATATATAATCCAAGTTATAAAATCCACATTGGCCAGAAATCAGGTAAAAGCTGTGAAGGTATCTGATCACTTCCAGAGGCTGTGATAGGCTGTCTTGACCTGCTGATCACGTGTCTAATGTACACAGAGAAAAGCTGTTGATCTGAGATATTCTCTCTGGAACTATAGGCATACTGATATTTGAATGCAAGGTCTTTTTACAAGGAATACGAATCTCGGATCCTTGTGATAATTCAGACTACGTTGATTGACTTAAGCCAAACTTGGCACTGAAAGAGTGAATAAAAACTGTCATTTGTTTTGCCTGCAACACAGAGTCTAGGGTCACTTTGGTGGCAATATCATTTGGTAGAGCTGGAAACATTAGTAAAGTCCAACAAGAGGACTGTGACAGTCCTGTGCTCAGCTGACATGTACATATACCCTTGTGATTTTTGAAGATTTGCCCCAAAAAAGAAGAAAAAAACAAACTTACAAAAAATCCCAAAATCAATGGAGCCTGTCCATTTGAACAAATCTGGTAGAAATCCACCCAAGGTATATTGCCACCATGTTTGAAGACAATCTGGATGATGGTTTTGGAGAAGAAGTCGAAAATGTGAATTAGCCTTAGAATGCCCATTCACTACAGAGTAATCAATTGGAGAGCTGCATTTACTGATAAGTACCCAAATTGAAAAAATCATTTCAAATCACAGAATCCACAGCAGTTTCACCTTGTCAACAACTTTGTTTTGAACATTCCACATGAAACATATCCATCAAGTTTCAGCTAAATCCGAGTGAAGGTTCTAGAGAAGTCAGAAATAGCAAAAACAGACAAAAAAAACATAAAAAATAGAATAAAACTGCCACACCGCCTGGTAAAAAAATTAAGAACTAGGAGTCTCTATGAGTGTTCCTGTATGACATCAAAGCAATCTGATGAGCAGTTTCAGAGAAGAAGAATTTTTTTATCATTTGCCCCCCCCCCCCCCCCAAAAAAAAATTGCCCTCAAAAAGAAAAAAAAAATCATAAGAAATCCAAAAATCAGTGGAGCATGTCCATTTGAACAAATCTGCTAGAGACCCAGCCAACCTACAGTTAAACCACGCTGAACTTAACAGTCACCAAATGCATCAACCTTTTGCAACCTTTTTTACAACCATTTGAGTAAAAGGCAAACCTTTTTCAAACACTTCCCAAGCCATTTCAAACCCATTTCCTCTTATTGCATTAAAACCCTTTTAAACCTTTCTCTAATGTTTAACAACCATTTCACACACTTTCTCAACCTTATTGATGAAAATGTTGAAATGGTTTGAAATGGTTTGCAACCCTTTCCACCATTTGAAACCCTTTGTCAACCTTTTCCAAACCCTTTGTCAACCTTTTCCAAACCCTTTGTCAACCTTTTGCAAACTCCAGCACAACACTTTGCAACACAAAAAAATGCATTTGGCTCTTAAGTTTTAGATGGGCTTAACTGTACATTGCCACCAAATTTGAAGTCAATCTGGATGACGGTTTTGGAGAAGAAGTCAAATATGTGAATTAGTATTAGAATGCCCATTGACTTACATAGTATTAATCAATAGGAATGATGCATTTACAGACAAGCACCCAAGTTGAAAAAAATCGTGAAAAATCAGGTAATCCTCAGCATTGCCACCTAGAAAAGTTTGTTTGGCACTTCCACAAGGGACGTATCTACAAAGTTTCAGCTTAATCTGAGTGACGGTTCTGGAGAAGAAGTCTAAACTAGCAATAACACAAAAAATCTTTAAAAACAATAGAAAAAAAATTGCAGCACCACCTGGTGAATGAATTCACGACTAGGAGTCCCTAGGAGTGTTCCTGTGTGCTATTAAAGTAATTGGGTGAGCGATTTAAGAGAAGATTTTTCAAAATTTGCCCAAGAAAAGAACATACAAAATCCAAAAAATCAGTGGAGCATGACCAATTAAACAAACTTGGTAGAGATCCACCCAAGGTACATTGCCACCAAGCTTGAAGTGAATTTGGCTGACAGTTTTGGAGAAGAAGTCGATTGTTGGTGACAGACACAGGAGAGATAAGCTCAGCTACTGACAAGTCAGCTGAGCTAAAAATCATAAAAGATAAAAAAATCACTGCAGCATGACCATTTGAACAAATATGGTAGAGACCTACCCATGGTACATTGCCACCAAGTATGAAGTCAAACTGGATGACAGTTTCGGAAAAGAAGTCAAAATGCCAATTAGCATCAGAATGCCCATTGACATATACATAGCAATCAATAGGAAAGATGCATTTACTGATAAGTACCTGGATTGAAAAAATTGTTAAAAATCTGGAATCCAAAGCATTGCCACTTAGAGAATAACTTTATTTGACCCTTCCACAAGGAACATATCCACCCAGCTTACGCTTAATCTGAGTGACAGTTCTGGAGAAGAAGTTGAAAATAGCAATAACACGCAAAAAAATCACAGAAAATTAGAAAAAAAATCGAGGTGCCACCTGGTGACCAATTGAGAACTACATGTAGGATTCCCTAGGATTGTTCTTATGTGACATCAATGCAATCAGGTGAGCAGTTTCAAGGAAGATTTTTTTTTAAGATTTGCCCCAAAAAAGAACAAAAAATTATAAAAAATCCAAAAATCACAGGAGCATGACCATTTGCACAAACTTGGTAAAGCCTCACCGAAGGTACATTCCCAACAAGTTTGAGGTGAATCTTGCCAGTGGCTTTTGAGAAGAAGTCGAAAACGTGAATTGTGGACGAAGACTGACAATGGATGTCTCTTGTATGTTACACTTATGTAGAAAAACGACTCATATTCATAAATTTCAAACCAAACAATGAAAGTAGAGCCATTCTCGAGTCACCAAAGCATTACCATTCATCTTCCAATACCAATGTGAAGAAACAAATTTCACTCCTGACTTGAGACAGGCAGTCACCAACAAAAGGCAACTGGTGGTTTTAAACCTGTCCTCTCAACCTTTGAAATATTCTTCATTTATACAGACTGTAGTGTTTCCAATATGTATAGGCCCAACCACTCAAAATCCAAATTGTATCACTTCTGCCAAAAATGAAAAGAGAATAGGTAGACCCATCACTTTTTAGCTCTCCTGACTAGTTCGTCAGCTGAGTCTACAGCAAAAAAAGAAAGGAAGCCCACATCGTTTTTGTGATATTTATGAATCTGGAACATTATGTAATTAATAAGTCAAGTACTTGAATCACTGCTATAGTATATCAAATGCAAGGAGAACACTTCCACAAAACCCTCACTATACAATTGAAGTTCAACAGATGGACGCCTCTATTATGTTACATTTATGTAGAAAACAGGACCCATATTCATAAATTCAAACCAAACAATAACAGCAAAGAGAATCCAGAGTTAACAAAGCATCACCATTCATCTTCCAATATCAATGTGAAGAAACAAATTCCACTCCTGACTTGAGACAGGCAGTTACCCGTAAAAGGCAACAGGTGGTTTTAAACTGGTTCTCTCAATCTTTGGAATATTCTTCACCAAATACAGACTATAGTACAGACAGACGACGGATACCTAACCACCACATAAGCTCAGCTGACTGACAAATCAGCTGAGCTGAAAAAAGGCAATGGACTTATTGAGAACAAAAAGTGTACATCTTCATGCTTTTTTTGTTTACAAAAAGGGTGGAGGGTGGCCCTAAGACGATGAATACAGTTTTCTTTAGATACACCTGATTTACTATACAACTCAATTATGTAGTAGTAGTAGTAGAATTATTATTGACTGAAAAGGGTCATGGGTGACCCATCCGTCCAGAATACAATACAAAATTGGTTAACCATAACAAAAAAATGGTGTGAAGAACCAAAGTGGTAACATTTAACATCAGTTAACATTTACCCTTGAACATACAGAATGGTATTTGGCACCCAGGAACTTTGTTATTGAAAGTATAACATTTATCATGCAATAGACCATGTCAGAAATTTCACCACCAGATGGCTCTGGGGTACTATACACCCTAGCCTGACAGAGTGCTCACTAGCTAGGCATGGCAGAGTATGGGAGGTGGACAGTCTTTGAGTAGAAACAGGAACTAATCAAGAGAGGAGCACCAATTAAAGGCAAAAAGTGTGATTTAGTAGAAAGGTAAGTACTTGCTGATCAGTTTCATATATTATCTTACAGGAATTTATCCCAAGATTATAAGTTTAGTCACTTTACTCCAATGGGTTGAACCAGCAGTTTACATCACTGGTCATATATTGCTGTGTGTGTGTATAAATACCTCTCTTGGCCACACACAATTCTGTGACAAGTCAAATTATGAGACTGTGATTAAAAGTATAATGAATGTTCCATAAAGAGAGACTTTCATAGCCATACATACATTATTTTGAATGTGGAATAACCTGGTCAAAGTGTACATAAGCCACCAGTAGCCTGACCTGAGCCAAGCCTCTGGGGCACAGCCAGTAGCTTGTATATTGGGTCACTCCAGGGGATTAGCAAGGTGTTAATGCTGCTGTTGTCTAGTTCCTCTGGGGAGTGTGCTTTATTGGTGTGCTGTGTATACAAGACACTTGTTGGTAATGTGTTTGTCCAGAATAACAATGAGGTAAAAACACTGCATACTCAAAGGCAAAGATGAAAAACTAAACAAGAAAAGGAAAAGTAACTTTATGTCCCCTCCAGTTTGAAAGTTTACCTTTTTCCTTACATTTGAACAGCTTGACTGCCCTTCATTACCTCATACAGTTAAGTTGACAGGACACATATTTAGTCTAGCACTTTTTTTCAGACTTGACGCATATGACAGAAATAACAATTTTCATTCTGAACCTATACTCAGTCTGAAAAAAGAAACACCCCTTCCTCAATGGCCCGACCAAGGATTCAAAACCATAACTGAAAGCACACAGAACATACCGCCAATGCGCATGTCCCATCCCAAAGTTACTTTTCCTTTTCTTGTTCAGTTTTTCATCTTTGCCTTTGAGTATGCAGTGTTTTTACCTCATTGTTATTCTGGACAACCACATTACCAACAAGTGTCTTGTATACACAGCACACCAATAAAGCACTCTCCCCAGAGGAACTAGACAACAGCAGCATTAACACCTTGCTTATCCCCTGGAGTGACCCAATATACAAGCTACTGGCTGGGCCCCAGAGGCTTGGCTCAGGTCAGGCTACTGGTGGCTTATGTACACTTTGACCAGGTTATTCCACATTCAAAATAATGTATGTATGGCTATGAAAGTCTCTCTTTATGGAACATTCATTATACTTTTAATCACAGTCTCATAATTTGACTTGTCACAGAATTGTGTGTGGCCAAGAGAGGTATTTATACACACACACAGCAATATATGACCAGTGATGTAAACTGCTGGTTCAACCCATTAGAGTAAAGTAACTAAACTTGTAATCTTGAGATAAATTCCTGTAAGATAATATATGAAACTGATCAGCAAGTACTTACCTTTCTACTAAATCACACTTTTTGCCTTTAATTGGTGCTCCTCTCTTGATTAGTTCCTGTTTCTACTCAAGACTGTCCACCTCCCATACTCTGCCATGCCTAGCTAGTGAGCACTCTGTCAGGCTAGGGTGTATAGTACCCCAGAGCCATCTGGTGGTGAAACTCATTTCTGACATGGTCTATTAAACAATTTCTAATCGTACGGTCTTTAGGAGAAACCATAATAGTGTAACTGTTCTCACACACCAGAATGAGCAGGTCTGTCATTTTTATCCAAACATTTACAGAGAAATTTACCTAAATGAAACCAGAGCCATGCCCAGGGGGCATGAATGTCTCGCCAGCATTCAGTAGCAATGTAATTGTAAGACCAAACATTATAATGGTATTTAGTAGATGTTGAATGTATCAAGTAAATCTCAATATATTTACTCAGAATATACCACTTTTTTTTTTTTTTTAAACAAAATGGCCAATAAAGTATATAACATCTTAATACAAATCAGAGCTTGACATGCCAGTTTCAAGCTTCGTAGTGATAGATGTCATGTAAAGCACTTAATACCCCTTGGCCAACATGACTTCATATGTTCAGTTACCTAAGTTTGACCTTCAAAGGACACTTCCAAGATAAATTTAAGAACACCAAAAATAAAGCATAGGCACTTTGCTATTCATGTTAAATAGTAACTAGGGACCTACAATCAACTATACCCAAGACACACAAGGAAAATAAGATTTGTCGAGTCAAAAGTAGGTCAAAGTCATCCACTTTCAAGAGATTTCTGACGTTTTGTAAGATGCAAAGCTAGTATAAATTTGGTGAACTTGGTTTGACTCTTGGCCATGAATAGCATTGTACATTCGAGGATGCAATGCCTCGGACCTCCAAAGTAGGTCAAAAATACATCAAGGCCACCCACTTTCAATAGACTTCTAAAGCTTTCCTAAGAAGCAAAGGTGGTGTAAGTTTGGTAAACTTGGCTTGAATTCGTCAAAAGTTGCAGTGGTAACGCCACGTTTTGCATTTCACCCATGAAAATACATTTAGGTCGTTGAAATCAGTTGAGGTCATCCAATTTCAACAGGCTTCTGAAGCTTCTAAGTGTGACAGTGATGACCCTCATCTCTAGGGATGATTACAATGAATCATCCACCCAAGCATGAAAGCCTTTCCTAGTCTAGTTAGTGAAATAATGCCACTCAGAAGTTTTTCACCAATGCTCAATCAAGCATAAAGTAATCAGTGAAGTGTGACAGTGATGACCCTCATCTCTAGGGATGATTACATTAAATCATGTACCCAAATATGAAAGGCCTATGTAGTCTAGTTACTGAAATAATGCCACTCCGAAGTTTTTCTCCAATGCTCAATCGAGCATGAAGTAATCAATGAAGTGTGACAGTGATGACCCTCATCTCTAGGGATGATTACATTAAATCATGTACCCAAATATGAAAGGCCTATGTAGTCTACTTACTGAACTAATGCCACTCCGAAGTTTTTCTCCAATGCTCAATCAAGCATGAAGTAATCAATGAAGTGTGACAGTGATGACCCTCATCTCTAGGGATGATTACAATAAATCTTCCACTCAAATATGAAAGGCCTATGTAGTGTAGTTACTGAAATAATGCCACTCCGAAGTTTTTCTCCAATGCTCAATCAAGCATGAAGGAATCAATGAAGTGTGACAGTTATGACCCTCGTCTCTGGGGATGATTACAATAAATCATCCACCCAAATATGAAAGGCCTATGTAGTCTACTTACTGAAATAATGCCACTCCGAAGTTTTTCTCCAATGCTCAATCATGCATGAAGTAATCAATGAAGTGTGACAGTGATGACCCTCATCTCTAGGGATGATTACATTAAATCATGTACCCAAATATGAAAGGCCTATGTAGTCTAGTTACTGAAATAATGCCACTCCGAAGTTTTTCTCCAATCCTCAATGAAGCAAGAAGTAATCAATGAAGTGTAACATTGATGGCCCACATCTCTAGTGATGATTACAATCAATCATCCACCCAAGTATGATAGCCCTATCTGATCTAGTTAGTGAAATAATGCCACTCCGAAGTTTTTGGTTGACGGACGGACGGACGGACGGACTGACGGACGGACGGACGGACGGAAAGTGACAGCTTAGTCTCGCAAACAGCTAATGCTGGCGAGACAATAATACTGCTTTAATTTTACATGACATAATTATGTCCTTAAGTCCTTCCATACATACACACGGCCGCCTCCTCCAGCACAACACTGATACACCAAGTAACTTACCTGTATAGCCAGCTGTCCACATCCAGCTTACCACCATGGACAAAGCCCAGTGGAAAAGCTGTCCCTCGATTGTCCAGTACATTTGTGGGTTGTAATACAAGAGTGGACTCAGCAGTAACATCCATCCAAAGTAGGCAGGAATTGTATACAGGTTGTTCAGTGTTGCCCACAGGACACGTAACACAGTGGTAGCAACGACTCTACCAGTCCACTCCACCATGTCTGTTATCTTGGTCTATAACTACCAACTGAGAAATGCCCTGGATATAATAGCTGCATCAAACATCAGACTGCCTTGCAGGCCACCATTCCCCACATCTGTTGTGGTAACAGAAAAAGAAAAACAGTAAAATCTGTGACAGATGAGCATATATTATGATCATCTTTTGGTGACAAAAGACAGTTTCCATTCTAAGCTCTCAGTGGCTCAAAAATACTTCATGTTACCTTTTTTTAAGAACCATTTATTCATTATTCCCCCATTATGATCTTCAGTTGCCACTCCCCTTGGCATCTTTGATAGGACTTGAGATCAGTTTTCATTTTCTTGCTTACTGGAAAGGTACTAAATTTCACAAGGTTTTTAATCTCCCATTTTTTTTTTTTTTTTGCAGGTGTACTATGAATGGAAATGAAATACCACCCAAAATTGATGAGTATCAAACAATTCCTATCTATGTGATAGCAAAAGGGTAAATATGAACTGGAGGACTGTGACAGTCCTGTGCTCAGCTGACCTTACATGCACAGACTGCAGTGGTTCTGTGAATTTCAGAATGATATCAAGGTCACCTTTGTTTGAGACCATCATCACTGTTGATAACATGAACATATCCCCTAACCAAATATTCTGAATTTTGACAACTTGTTAAAAATCAGAAAATGATAGCACCACCATGTAGTGACCTAATGTGGTGGAGATCAAGTCCATGTACATTCTCAATAAGTTTGAAGAGGATTAAAGTTACGGTTTGGGACAAAAACAGTCAAGAAAAGTATCAATGCACAAATATTCTTTAAAAAAGTGAAAAATAATTGCATCATTACCTGTTGAATAGATTATGGTCTAGAGATCCTGAGAAGTGTACCTATGCAATTTCAAAGCAATTGGCCTAACTGTTTCAGAGGGGAAGATTTTTACAGATTTTTCTGAAAAATGAACAAGAAACTTGACCATTTGAACAAACTTGTTAGATATCCACCCAAGGTACAGCCCCACGAAGTTTGCAGTGAAGGTTGTTGACAGTTTTGGAGAACTTGAAAATGTGAATTTCCATTGTTACCTCCATTGATTTGCATTGTATAAAAGCATTAACCAATAAGTGCCAGAATTGAAAAACAATAGAGCTGTATGAACAGCCCGTGCTCAGCTGACCTAGAGATTCATCATACTTGTGGTTCTGTGAACTTCGGATCGATAGGACAAAATAGGTAGACACTTGTCAAAGGTACACCCGCACCAAGTCTGACACAAATCTGGCCAAAATTATTGAAGTTATAACCATTCCTAGAAATTCCCATGTTAAACTTTCCTATTAAACTTATTTACAGATTTTCCACAAAAATCATGAAAAATCTAAAAAATTCACTGGAGCATGACCATTTGAACATACTTGGTAGAAACCCATCCAAGGTACATTGCCACTAAGTTTGAAGTCAATACGACTGACACTTTCTTCGGAGAAGTCCAAAATGTGAATTAGTATTAAAATGCCCCTTGACTTGCATAGTTATCAATGGGAAAGGTGTGTTAACTGATAAGTACCCAAATTGAAAAAATCGTTAAAAATCAGGAATCCACAGTAGTGCCATCTAGTCAACAACTTTGTTTTACCCTTCCACAAGAAACATATCCACCAAGTTTCAGCTTAATCTGAGTAATGATTCTGGAGAAGTCAAAAATAACACTAGCACACACAAAAAAAAAAAAAATAAAATAAAATAAAAAATTAGAAAAAAAAAATTGCAGCACCACCTGGTCAACAAATTAAAAACTAGGAGCCCCTAGGAGTGTTCCTGTGTGATATCAAAGCAATTGGGTGAGCAGTTTCAGAGCAGATTTTTCAAGACTTGCCCCCCAAAAAACAAAAAAAAATCACAAAAAATCCCCAAATCATTGGAACGTGGCCATTTGAACAAATCTGCAAGAAACCCACCCAAGGTACAAACCCACTTAGTTTGAAATCAATCTAACTGACGGTTTTGGAGACGAAGTCGAAATTGTGAATTGTGGACGGACGTCTCCTTTGAAACTTAAAAGCTTCATACACTATTCCACCATACTGGCACTGGTATAAACAGGTAAATAGAAATACAATTTTTAGCACCATAAAGTTGACTAGAGGTGTTATGAGGTAAAGTGTACTAATGTATTAGCTGGAAGCTACCTCTTCCACTATACTGGATGAAGATTGAAAAGAAAGAAATCCTGCAAAAAGTGAGTATGATCATGGTTTTCCGACTTAAGACGGGCTAGAGAAAATTCTCTAGGTGGGTTAAGTATACTTGGACGGACGAAGGACCATCCTATAAGCTCAGCTAACTTGAAAAATCACTGAAGCATGACCATTAGAACAACTGCGTTGAGACCCGCCAAAGGTACATCCCCAGCAAGTTTGAAGTGGATCTGGACCAGTGGAGAGTTTTGGACAACTTGAAAAATTTATTGTATTTCCATTGCAATCTCCATTGAATTATATTGTAATCGTTAAACAGAAAAGCATGAGTTCATTGACAGGAACCTGAACTGAAAAATTCATTTAAAATCAGATCCACAGTATCACTACCTATTAAGCATTTTTGTTTAACCTTTCCACAAGCTACACTTCCACCACATTTCAGAACAGTGTGGGTGACAGTTTTGGAAAGAACTTGAAAATAGCAAAAAACACACAAACATTCAGTGAAAAAAATGCAGCATCACTTGTTGTGACAATTAAAGTCTAGTGGTCCCCAGAAGTGTCCTATGAAATTTAGATGCAATTGACAGAGCTGTTTAAGAGATTTTTTAAGGTTTTGCCAAAAAATTAACAAAAAGTCATAAAAAATATCAAATCAATGGAGCATGACCATTTGAAAAAAATGGTAGAGACCCACCCAAGGTACATCCTCACCAAGTATGAAGTGGAACTGAGTTAAGGTTGTTGAGAAGTTGATAATGTGAAATGTGAACGGATGGAAGGGCAAACAATGTCCATCCTATAAGCTCAGCTGACTGACAAGCCATTTTAGCTAAAAATGAACTGTCCACAAAATTAAATACCTTTACAGTATATTAACTGTATACGTCCAGTATTTATAGCAGCTTACACTTTGATATCAAAATCCAAGCTGCTATAAACACTATGATTCTGTCTAGAACCACAACATGGGTGCCATTTTGTCCACAGATGTTTGCTTCATATTAATATATCATGTTTATAATGGAATCGACAGGCTGCATGTTTGTGTTCCATAATGATGAACAGTTGAACCCTCGCTTGCTATGAATCCTTCCAACCTTTATGTCTTTGTCAGCTAATATGACCCTTACACCTTGGCAGGGCTGGACAGGGGGTCACAAAATTACATGTATACTCTTTCTGACAGAGGGACGGAGCTCTTAAGTATTCTATCCCACATGCAGTTAAGAAGAGAGTTGTCAAAACTTAACCCATCCATTACAACTTACAGGACTGAATGGACCACCATTTTTTTTCCAGAATGCTTACATCATAAAATGTTGTCTGCTTCCATATTTTTTATTTAATTTCAGTATGAATAGAAAACATTCTGAGGGGAAACTGTGGAGGACACCACTCAGGTTAGCATGCTATAATATGGCAATAGCTTTCCTTAGCGTGGGAGAGAGTGGTTTACCTTTCCTTGAGGCATATTCTGTTACTTACACACCTATCCTCCCACAGATTTTTCATTGTCTGAGAGAAAGAATCATATCTTCTTCTGTGGTTTATATTTCTCTATCTCCATTCTAAATTTTTTTTTCTTATTAGGAAGGAGGGCATATCGTAAATTTCCACATGTCAACACTGAGCAAATACTGTAATTTCAATTCTCTATAATAGAAATTTTATTCGGTATAAAGCATTTCTCATTCTTGACAGTTAGAAATAAATCACTGCAACTATGTTCACAGAGTTTTTAGGACCATATTTTCTTTAGCATGACTATGTTTTCAAGGAATGTCAAAGTACAGCGCTACCTCCAAGCGATGTACACAGTGTACAAAAATACTTCAGGTTGACCTGTTGACTTGGGTGGTCAGTCATTTCAGGTTTATCTCAGGTGGCTGAATGCTCTGACAGAATAGCAATGATGACAAAAAAATGTGTCCACAGTAGATGATGTCAGTCATCATATTGATCCCAGGTTGCTGTTTTTATAAACAAATCTACCTCTTATTGAGCACATCACCTGTAGGTGGCACTACAAGTAACTTCCCCTCTTCCCCCATATCTACCTGCTGCACATGGAGACACCTAGCAAACAAACAAAAGCTGTGGCATTCATTGGTTTAAATTTCACTTGACACATGCAGCAAGCTTGTGCTGCCACCATGCAGAATAGCATATAGCTTTGGCCAGTCATTGCAAACAGGAAGTGGTGTGTCATGAAAATAAGTATGCTCATTTGATGACTTCATTGCTTGTGACATGATGGACATGTATCATGCAAGAGCTGTCAGGTCATATGCCCAGGCATGTGTCACATGAGGATTAATAAAGGACACTTTGGCTATGATTGTTATTGTAATTACCCACTGCATGAATAGCCTACAAAATTTTACATCTTTTTCACATTTTTAAAGGTAATAGGAAGTGGGAAAAAAAGGGCCACTTTTTACTTCCTGGGTGGGCTTTGTAGCTGTGATGCTATCCTACAATGGTCATGTGATAATTAACTTTTCTTTCATCTCTGTTTCTGGGCAGGGCAACTGCCAGGATGACATGGGTTGAAGTGTCACCCACTTGTTGTGCTGACGAGATTATGCATACTAGTCTGGACCATGCATATAATTAATATACAATTAGCCACCTGGTGACAGCGCACCTCTCATTCCCTTTAACATCACATTTTATCAACTCTACAACTGAAACCACATGCCGTTTCATGTATTAGAATGTACAGATGAACCTGATCTAATTTGCTTTACAAACAACTATAACAAGCATTAAGCATTGAATAACAATATATACTCTCTCTCTCTCTCTCTCTCTCTGTGTCTGTCTGTCTGTCTGTCTGTCTGTCTGTCTGTCTGTCTGTCTGTCTGCCCCCCCCCCATCATGTGCCACTGTCCTCCAATTACAATTTTCGACATGAAAAAGCAAAGTGAGTTTATGATGTTCAAAAATATATTTCAATAGTTACATTGACCCTGATCAATCACTTTGCAAGCACTTCTGGTGCTTAAAAACAAAAAAAAAAACAAAAACAAAAAAAAACAAAAACAAAAAAACCCCCCAGATCCAGGCACATGGTGCAATATGTGCTAAACAAAGAACTAACCTTCAGGGGAAAGTCATCAACTTTTTGGAGGCTCTCTAGGCACAATTCACCAAATGTGTGCAGCCAGCTGTTCACTCATTGTGCCAGTGGCTTATTATTCTTGGTGACAAAAGAGCAAAAACCAAGTTAAAATATATACATGTACTGACACTTGACTACATTTCCTTGTTACATGTCACTCATTCCATATCAGTCCCGGATGTTTCTGTACATTTACCTAGATTTAAGATGACAATAGCATATTTAAATTCTTCATGAAAAGAGCTTTCATTCAAGTACCAACACGCCTATAGTCTTATGTCAGTGGTTCTGGCACTGCCTGGCAAGTCATGCTGCAGCTGCCCTTGAGGCAACAAGAACAACTGACCAAGGTCTGTCGCCATAGTATGGAATGAGTTAAATTTATCTGCATTTTAAGACCATTTATCATACAAGACTTTTTTTTTTTGCTGGCAGTTGGGGTGGTCTTCAATGGCAAGTACTGTACTTCCGTGTCCAGTTTTACATTATACACTATAGAGCTACATAATTAAGACAGAGTTATACTTTTACATCAATACTTGTATCGAATCACATTCAGTACTACATCAATGTGTGTTGCCCAACACACCACTCTGTATTCCAGTCATGCGGGCAACGATCCATTAGTAGCAGGCCACTCTGTATTCCAGTCATGCGGGCAACGATCCATTAGTAGCAGGCTAATTTTCCTGTTATTCTGTATACATGTATTACCAAGCAGAGATTTACATAAAAGTTGTGTAACCAACTATTATTCTAACACATCACTGACATTTTTAAGACAACTTCATCTTCCTGGAAATGCAGGCTGTATTGTATGACTGGCACCCACTGTTCCCTGGATTTAAGTGTAATTTATAATCACTAAGCATTCAAATTTTAAGTGCAATTCATGACCACTACCTCAGCTGCCCCAACAGATGTGTAACATCAGACTAGTTGCCTGTGCATGTATGCAAGAAAATCAGCAGCCTTTTCCCCTTTAAATTAAGATGAGTCAACAGTTATCACTGGGATGGGTTGGGCAACAAACATCCAACCTGCCCTAGGTAAGCTATTGACTTGGGGCATGCTGTTCTGATACTATGGCTCATCTATAATTGTAATTCCTTTTACATGTATTTCATTACATGTACCACTAAAATAAATGTAAAAAAATGTTTCAGAATAACCTTAAGACCCCTCAGCCAGGGATGACCTCCGCGTGACCTTGAAAATACATCAAGGTTGCTGATTGTCAAACTTAGCCAAGTTTAGAATGAGACACTTCTCTTGAATCCGCAGGGGAAAAATATTATGACCCCTAGTGACCTTGAAACAAATTAAGGTTGCTAAATGTCAAATTCAGCCATGTGCTCAAACAGATGCTTCTCAGTACAAGTTTCTTGATAGTAGTTCAATTTGTTCAAAAGTTATTGAGTCTGCAACTTAGTGCAAGGGGTATGGATGGAAAGATGGATGTCTGGACAGCAGGAAGGACACAAACATGACGAGGACCTTATCCTGTTGGTCGAAAGGCTGAAGGGGTAAAAATTGTAAAAGCAGATGACATTCTGACCACCAGCCATTTTGGGTTGATTTGGGGGAAGAGGAGGGTTAATGTGGTTTAGATATAAAATGAGTACAAAAGGACCATCATAGATGCATTAATCAAATGCAGTAAATGCAGGACACATGTTCATAATTGTGCTGTAAAGCAAATCTATCTATTTGCTCAACAATGAAGCTGTCAAGATAGACAGGGCAATTACAAGCTTTTTTTAAAAAAAAATACAAGTTCAGTTTGGATATTAAAGGCTCCAGGCCGCCTTACCCAGCAAGCTGTTGCAACAAAAGATGTAGGCCATCATTCTCAAAGGATGGGTTGAGGAAGCAATGACCATCATTAACTCATTCCATACCAGTCCCTGATTTTCCCCTATATTTACCTAGATTTAAGACGACAATTGCATATTTGAATTCTTCATGAAAAGAGCTTTCGTTCAAGTACCAACATGTCTATAGTCTTAAGTAAAGACTTAAAGCAATGGCAGCTGCAGCATGACTTGCCAGGCAGTGCCAGAACCACTGACCAAGGCCTGTGACCATAGTATGGAATGAGTCAATCAACATATGATTCAAGAATTGCATGTACAAATCAATTTGTCTCACATGGGCCATCATGATACAAATTAGGAAATCAACATCAAAGGGACTTGTGATGGATAGTTCCATACATGAACACGCTTCTCAACAGCATATTGAATTTCAACCCCTCATTTTATCAATGTGATTTAATGGTTCACTAATTTTAATTGTGACTTATCGCAAAATAACACTAGAACAGTCAGGACTCATGATACCTCATTAATGGTGGACTACAGTCTTATTGTTTGCAATCCTCATGCAGCCCTTTGTGATAGTGCAGTTTTTCCCATCTCATAAGGCCATCCAAAGTGCACAAGAAATGTGACCTTATAAGAGGGGCAGCCTCTCCTGAGAGTGTAAATAACACTATATTTGCAGCAAAAAGAGAAAGGGCATCTGTAGTGGGAGTGGTTTCTCATCACAGCAGCCTTATAAGAGGGGGGCATTATATTGTAAGTAACCCCACATATGCCATAGAACTTTGTCTCCACCCGATTCCAACTGAAAATCAATCTGTGTTTCCAAAACACTAAAACTGTTGGCTGGATTCTCTTCAAATTTGAAATTTGGTGGGGACCTACCATGGATGGGTCTCTACAGTTAAAATAGTTACACCTCAGGGATTTTCTTACTTTGTCCATTTTTTGAGCAAATCTTAGAAAGGTATTTCTTCTCCAAAACCACTTAGTAAATTGCTTCAAAACTGCAGGGACACTTCTGGAGATTGTAATATATCTATGCAGACAAAATACCCAGCTTGGGTCTGCTTTGGAGGCAACGTACAATTTACTGGAACTAGGAATTATATTTTAGCACTGTAGTTACATAAAATAATTGGGTGGAATAAATTTTGAACACAGAATAAGGCAGGAGTGAAAAGTCATGGCACAAAGGAGAAAAGCATACAGACAGTGATGGTCACAAGGCGCCATTTATGTTATTCACCATTCTTATTTCCCCTTTGGTTGACAGTATTACAACAAATGTACTTTCACTTTCTCTTTCTTGTCCCCTCCTCAGCCATATAGCTTTATCAATCCACATGAATCATTTAGTCATACTTTTTTTCTATCATGGTTTTCATGGAAACAAATATACAGTTCTAAATCTCGACTCAAATGTCAACATTTGCATCATTATCTTGATGTTGGGAAAATATGTCAGCCACAAATTAAATGTTGCACATGATGATGATCCTGTAAAAGTGTTAAAATGAGATGTGCATAGTTGATATTGACCCAATGCTGAAGGTCATTTGAATGAATTCAGTGTTTTGAGTCATCATATGAAAACTATTGAGCCCATACTTAGATATTTGGATGTGATGACATGCACTTGAACTCTCAGAACCACTTCAGTCTGTGCATCTTTCGACCAGCCAAGCACATAACTGTCACAGTCCTTGTTTCACAAATAGGACCACTCTTGGAGTAAAACAAAAACAAAAACAAATCCACTGCCAAAGTGATTTGGTGAATTGTAAATATTATTCCAGTCTTCAAAATAAACCATGCATGCAAACTCACACATACACACTTACATGTATATATTTAAAGTGTGTGTATTAACACACACTTTTCTTTCTTTCTTTCTTTCTTTCTTTCTTTCTTTCTTTCTTTCTTTCTTTCTTTCTTTCTTTCTTTCTTTCTTTCTTTCTTTCTTTCTTTCTTTCTTTCTTTCTTTCTTTCTTTCTTTCTTTCTTTCTTTCTTTCTTTCTTTCTTTCTTTCTTTCTTTCTTTCTTTCTTTCTTTCTTTCTTTCTTTCTTTCTTTCTTTCTTTCTTCCTTCCTTCCTTCCTTCCTTCCTTCCTTCCTTCCTTCCTTCCTTCCTTCCTTCCTTTTTCTTTCTTTCTTTCCCAACAGATTTGTCCGACACCTTTCTCTGACACTATTATACATAAACTCCAAACTTGGCATGATTGTACCTCCATACAAGGAGTTGGGCCTTTTTATACAGAGGAATGAAGATGTTTAAAAGTTATGCAAATTTTAAATCTTGAATATCTTCAAAAATATAGTTGATAGAGATGTCATTCCAATTTTTACTAGGGGGTTATTGACCATTGCACATCTAATTAATTTAAAACAAAAGTTGTAGTAATTTAAATTATGCCAATTAGCAGCATTGGAAATTTTAAAACTTGAATATCTTGAAAACTATTATAGATATAGATGTCATTTTAACTTCTACAGGGGGGGGGGGTTATTGACCATTGCGCATGTAATGAATCTAAAGCAAAAGTTGTAGCCATTTAAATTATGCTTATTAGCAGCATTTGAAATTTTTAAACTTGAATATCTTCAACACTATTATAGGTAGAGATGTCAATTTAACTTGTAATAGGGGGTTGTTGACCACTGCGCACCTAATGAATTAAAAATTAAAGTTTTAGCAATTTAAATTATGCTAAATAGCACCATTAGAAATTTTAAATCTTGAATAACTTCAAAGCTATAATAGATAGAGATGCCATTTCAACTTCTACTGCTGTGTTATAGACTATGTAAATACCAGACAAGGGCCTGGCAGCTCCAAAAACCCCAACTGAATTTGCTTTTTCAGTGAAGGTTTGCTTTAATTTATTAGAGAAGCAGTTCGACGCGTTTCGCCTCCAACGGGGCTCATCAGGAACTGACTTAACGCTCACTAGCTCGTGTTTGATTACGCGCAAACAGCCATTGCCGTCTTTATATATACCCAAAGGTAACACGTCCATAGTAACAGACGTTACATCATGGCGTGGACCGGAGAGGCGTGATCTCCGCTGACTCAGTCAAGCATGATGACGAGTCAGTAAGTGGTTTGTGACACGTGCAGAGGCATGTAGTTGACGTGTCACAGAGACCCGATTGATCAGGGGGTCAGGGAGATCTCAGCCTCCCCCGGGTTCATGACACTGGGAAATTATTCCCTAGAGCGCCTATCCCTAAGAAGTAGGGCTATGGTGTTATATCAAGGTGGTGGGTATAAATGAATGTTAGAATAACATTACAAGGTCCATGAAATTTTCATGAGAGGGAGTTGAGCTGGGAGTGTGGAAGAAACAGTGTTTCTGCCTCAGGATTAAGTGTTTGTCATGGGGAAGCAGATAAGAGAACTTTAAATTTTAGCATAAGACGAGACTAGTCTATCTACTTTCCCATGACATTTAGACCGAACGGTTCCATAACTCTTAACTGGTGGATCCAATAATGCTCACGCGCCAATCTGAAAGTCTCAGTTTTTTTTCAGTTCAGGCAGGGTAGGGATATGTTCCAAAATTTGGGCCTTAAGCCGGATATTTTGGTGGCTAGGGCTAGCAAAGTGTCTGCCTAGTGGTTGATTGGTATCCCTTTTGTTAATGTAGTAGAGATGTTCTCTAAGTCGGTTAATGAAGGGTCTGTATGTTTGACCTACATACTGTTTGTGGCAGATTCCCCAAGTTAGTAGATACACGAGGTTGTTGTGTCTACAAGAGCCTCCTCTGGGTGTATCGTATGTATGCCCAGTTTGTGTGCTTGTGACTACACCTGAGGTGTCAAGTAGGTCACAATATTTGCAGTTGTTTTTCTCGCAAGGATTCTGGTCACTGATGCCTGCTACTGCAGGCGGTTGCTTTTTGGGTGGATACCCAAGGCGTGATCGGACTAAAATGTCCTGAAGATTCTTATTTCGCCTGTATCCCATGACGACCTGTCGGTTCGCCAAGGATTGTGCATATCTAGAAGCCCGGATGATGTTCCAGTTTCTTGTGATTATCTCCTTGAGGGGAGGTAATGCTGGGTTGTAAGTTGTAATCAGAAATAATTTATCCTGTTCAGGATCTGGGGGTTGGGAATTGGATGTGTTTTGTAGAAGAGATGTTCTATCCATGCTTCTCACTGTTTGAAGCGTGTTTTCTATTAAGTCTGCGGGGTAGCCCCTCATTGTATAATACAATGCTATCTTTTCAGCATTAGCTTCAAAATCCGCAGTGTAGGTGCAGATTCTTTTGACTCGTAGGAGCTGGCTGAAAGGGCCGGCAGACATGCAAGGTTTGGGATGTGCAGATCTATAGTGGAGATACGTGTGTGTATCTGTGGGTTTGGTGTACAATGTTGTGTACAACTTGTTTTGATCATTCAAGCACACCTTTGTGTCCAGGAAGCTGATTTCTTTGTCACTGCATGAGACTGAGAATTTGATGGTTGGGTGGCTGTTATTTTGGAATTGTACAAATTCCTGTAACAGTGTCAAACCATGATGCCATATACAAAAAATGTCATCAATGAAGCGCCAGAATATGGTGGGCTTGTGAGTGGACTTGGATAGGAGTTTTTCTTCCAAGTCGGCCATAAAAAGATTTTCATATGAGGGCGCTACTCGAGTGCCCATCGCCGTCCCACTGACCTGGAGATATGTGTTCTCCATTAAATTTGAAGTTATTACACAGTAACACCAGTCTGAGTAGGGAAATAATTTCCCTAACAGCTGGTTTGTCATTTTGTGTCCTATCACGAAGAAGGTGCTGAGCTGCGGTTCTCAGACCCTCATCGATGGGGATGTTCGTGTAAAGTGAGTTTACATCAAGTGTGACCAGAAGGGTGTTGCCTGGTTGTTGTGGTAAAGATTCTATCTTATTGATAAAATCATTTGTGTCCTTGATGTAACTAGGGATCCGTTGTACTAACGGCCGTAGAAAGAAATCTACAAAACCGGAAACTCGTTCTGTTGGACATTCGTTGGCGCTCAAAATAGGTCTACCGGAGGGAGGGTACACTCCCTTGTGAATTTTTGGTAGGATGTAAAAGCAGGGAACTCGGGGTTCTGCTATATACAAGAAATTGAGAGTGTCTTGCAAAATGGAGTTGTAGTCTAACAACTGTTGTAGAAGCGCTTTGACTTGTTCATTGTGCTGGTGTGTAAGATTGCAATTGTATGGATCTATGGTGATCTGTATTGGATAAAAGTTTTTTGGCTTCATGGATATAGTCAGTTGTGTTCATAATGACTATAGCAGAGCCCTTGTCCGCTTGTTTTATCACTATTTCAGGGTTGTTTTTAAGATCTTTCAGCCCCTGTATCTCCTCCTTAGTTAGATTTTTGGCACGAGGTGCACAAGGTGTGTGTTGGGCAACCTCGTATTTGACTGTCCTACCAAAAGCTGCTAGTTTGGGATCACCTAACTGTGCTTCACTGGGTGTGAAGGAGCTTGGCTGTTTGAAGGACTTGTGGTGGAAAGGACCTGTGTTGTTTTCCACTGCTGGAGGATTCTGCGATGATGGAGTGTTTACATTTGTGTTCCCGTCAAAGACAGCCCTGAGCTTCATTGATCTAAGGAATCTGTCTACATCTTTGTTTATCTCACCCATGTTAGGTTCCCCTGGTGTTATAGACTAGTTGTACATTGCCATACCAATATGCTTTGAAGACACACACACACTGCTTTGCTATGCAGCAAATCATCTTTCCTAGTTCATTTATTAGTATTATAAACATAGTCAGCATTTGGAAACTGATTTTAAAAACAACAAATTTTTACTTATCTTGTACAAAATTGGTGGATTTTAGTTACCTGAAATGGCGAATTTGTGGTTGGATAAGTGGTCTTTTGGGGTCATTTTGGGTGGTCACTGGTCAGGTTCTGCAGGTGGTCTCCCAAAAGAGGTAAATTATCATTAGAAGTTGCTTTTGCATGAGAAAAGTGGTCACAAAAGGCAGGTGGTCTTCCAAATGAGGGGTCTCTCAAAACAGGTTTTACAGGTAAGTTTAATACGGGCTGTGAGCTTTATTTTTCACCTTCGGCCCGGGCTCTTCAAATAAAAAAAATCTGATACATATTTTTGCTGATACATATATGTACTTGCCCCCTTCTCCCCCCTTTTTATGTTATCAGAATCATTGTATTTTTCATTTGGCTTTATAACTATGTATATTACCTCCCTTGGTCACCAGGTTTATACCTGACACAGAACTTACAGTCAGCCTGTTGTTCTATCAACTTCAGTGCTGGCTTATGCTGTTGATGCACTTGAGTGAAAACATATATACATATATAGGAGCCATAGTTGAACCAACCCAGAGAGTACAATGGGATCAGAGTCCATTGTACACTGGTAACCCATCTCATTCCATATCCCTCATGATAGCAACAATTGTATTACAATACTCACAGTGAATTCATTTAATTTCACTGAGTTTTTATTTTCACTTACACACACCCTGCAACATGAATAATTGCAGGTACTGCCCTAAGATTGATACATCTGGTACTGTGAAAAGCACATGCACAGGGCACAAACATCTAACGCCGCAAGGTGGTTCACGTGAACATAACAAGCTCATTTACCTCTTAATCCTGCTTAACGTGCCGCACCTGCAACATACAGTATGTAGGTCAAACCTCCAGAGCCCTCAGGGTTTGGCTCAGGGAACATTTTTACCACATAAACAAAAAACGATTTTCAACAACCACTTGGCACACATTTTGCAAGGGAGGATCATGGAGAATTAAACTTGAAAATCCAAATTGTTGAACATATTTCAACCCTCCCCCCCCCCCCCCCCCGTAAAATACAGAAACCTTCAGACTGAAAATACAGCATATCTGGATTCACCAGCTCTTCACCATTGAGCCCTTCGGCCTCAACGTGATGGGAAAATAGGCATACTCGCTTCGTAATATGCTAAATTTTTAACCAGTTCTATGCTTGTTTCCCCATCACTTTTCAATGCCCAGTGGAAGGACACACAAAGCTATCTCTCTTTAACGTAACAACAGATTGTTACGCCTCACTGTAAAAGTGACGGTCTTAACGAGATCCTTCAGTGCCTGATGAGAATCATTTGATTCAAAATGCTTCACACAATTCACCTCATTCTTTGGCTGCTTGCCTTGTCACTAGCTTATCTCTCTTTTAACAGCTGCACACAAAAGGAAAACCCTACACTTTATTTTCATCCCACACTATACAAACACATTCAAATGACCAGACAATCACTGGATTTCAATAAAAAGAAAATCGGTAGTTATACATCATCTCTCCCACATTAGGAGACAAGAGCACAGACAGATCAACATGCACATGACAAACATATACACACACTGCATCAATCTGGATAAGTGTGGGGGGAGTAACAACAAATACCCCCTTGTGAAGTTTAGATACTCCACCATACATCACGGCACTTTTTCACACCACACAATAGCACCTGCTGCCCATGCTACATTGGTGAAATTATATAAATGGTGTTAGCAGCTGTTAAAATTTCAGTGCCTCATGAGACCTACCTCAGGTTGAAACCAGTTGCACTTCTTGCCTACAAGTGCCAATATACCTGTGTTTTGTTTGAACTATATTTTCACTTAAATGTGTTTTGCTGGGGCTTCAAAACCAGCAAATAAGAACCCAGAGAAAAAGATTCTTAATATGGCATGGATACCATACACTAGTAACTTGTTTCGGCGTTAGTGGGTGCGTTTCGGCATTTCAGGGCGGTTCCTGGCGTTACACAGCGTTTGCCGGCATTTGCCGGCATTACAAACGCCGACTAATACTGGCAAACGCCAAAATGCAATTAAGCCTTTTGGGGCTCGACGTTTGCCAGCGTTAGTCAGCGTTTGACACCCTTTCAACCCCTGCAAACGCTGTGAAACGCCGACTAACACCGGCTACCGCTGGCAAACGCTCTGTAGTCCTCTCAACCAGCAAACTCAATGGGATACATGTAAAATTTGAATTCAGTTGAACTGGGATTAGAAGGATCCATGGAAATTTGTGTCTTGTACTTGTACTAATCATTAATGTACTTTTATTTTTTATACTCATGGGTAATACAACATAATTATCTTTAATATTATGATGATGATCCATTGAGGTGTATGTGTATTGAATTATCTTTAATATTATGATGATGATTTATCCATCGATATGTATATGTATTGGATGACTTTGCTCATGATCACTGATATATATATATATATATATTTTGGTCACTCCAATCTTGGTTGCAAACTAAAGACAAACAAACAACCCTGTTTTCAATTTTATTTAAACACAGCACAGCAATTTTTTATTGTTTGTACCACACAAGTCAGCAATGCATAGCTTTGTGCTAGCATAGATGTGAATCCCTGTGAATATAATACATGGAATTTAGTTTAAAGTTTTAGTGAAAGCTAGGTGCAAAATGCAAAAACTGCCAAAATTAGAAACCATGAAAATAAATGTATTTGCAGTATTTGAAAATGTTTACTACTGAACATTTAAACACGAGGGACTACAATCTCTACAACAGCAGATCTGAGACTACCACTCCATTTTAGAGTGGTAGTCTCAGACCTGATTGATCAATACATGCTAAGGATGCCCACATCACTCAAAACATAATCTGCATATTAATGAACTACTTGGCTGTATGTTCTAAGCTCAAGTTTGCAAAATGGCAATAATTTTTTCATTTACTTGTTCAATTTTACACAGTTTTGAATTTTATAACATGTACACACGTAATTATTTATTCCCGAAGTTTTATCGGATCAGCTAGCTCCTTCAGTGAAATCTGATGTTCTGCACCAGAAACCAGACTGCCAGCAGTAATAGGACACATTGCCATCAGCTGTGGGGCTGCCCCAGTTAGTGTACCTCAACAACAAAGTATAACCATATGTGACGTCAGATCACTGCCCTCAAACAAATATACGCCTAATTTAAGTGAAAGTGGGTGCCGTGCTCTAACAGGTATCTCTCATGTGGTATTCAATTTTTATGATTATATTTTTCAATAGGCTGAATAGAAAAAGAGAAATGATACCATCAAGGTGAGTGTCACTATAATCTGTGTGGCTTATGATAAATGAACGTCGAATTTTATGTGACAACCAGTTCAGGCAGAAAAATAATGTTCTTGTCTGCTATATTTCAGCCTGTTTTTTCGTTTTGTTCTTTTAAATTCTGAACATGCATACACACACAGAGCTGTATATGCTAATACACTGCTTGACCCTGTCAATACAGTGACCAGGATACAACGCAGTGTCAATAATAATATTCTCCAACTGTATTTATACTTCTTTGGAAAGAAACAAGAGGCCCATGGGCCTAATGCTCTGCTGGCACCATGGCTATATTGCACCTACATCTTCATTTCAAAGTTGTGAGTCCTCAAGTGACTTCTGAACGTATAAAGCTTATGTAATTTAAGCATCTGATTTATCCACTAGATGGTACTTTGCTCCACATGTAATCATAGCTTATTTGCACAGTTCCTGTGATGGATATTGTTGCATGTGCTAACACAACAATGAGTGAAGTCTAAACTTTATGTCCTCAGTGACCTTGCAATATAAAATCAAGGTCACCCAGATTATTTAATATAGAAAAAATATCATGGTTTACATTTATAATGCATGTACATCTAGAAACATCAGTCTCATTCTTTCTAATGATAATGAATTATAAATACTTGTCTCAAAACACATTTCCTGATATTTTGCGATGACTTACAGGTGGCACCACCAGCATCACGATACTTCAACTTTTTAGCCTCCCCACATTCTCACCACATTTCATTGAGTTCCAGACAAATTCAGGACCCTAAAAATGTCTGTTAGCTTTTTTCACTTTTTTCCACCAGTGAGCTTTAAAAAGTAGGTTACAGGTCATTCATTGAGTATAAAATAACAATACTCATGCACAATGCATATTTACCCTGTTCGGTTTCAAAATGCATGCTCGGTCAGGCTCTAATGTATTCCCTCAGTGACCCAGAGAAAGTAGTCAAGGTCACCCATATTATGTAATATCGTACTTTCAGACATGATACACATATATGCTGTGACATTTGATTAAGTTAGCATGATTATTTCACATGATAATGAATGTGATAGGTCTGAGCACACATTGACTCATTTTCTATTAAAAGTATAGACACACTTGTTTTACATGGATTGTGAAAGAAGTTAAGCATTGACTTATCGAGTCACTCTCCATGGCACAGATGTTGGCACATACTTCCTACCTCATCTGTGGTGGAGGAAACCGAAGAACTCGGAGAAAACCACCGTGCACAGTTAAAGTGGTAGGAACTTTTTCCACATGCTGCCCAGGATGAGAATCGAACCCAGGTCGCAGAGGTGAAAGGCCAGCATCTTACCGCTCAGCCAACCGGGCACCCTATAAATTCACCTGTAGGTGGTGCATCCATCACATTTTATAAAGATCCATAACAAATCAAGAACACCAGAGTGTTTTCAATTTTTTTTTTCACTTTTTGGCTGTGTATTACATAATTCTGGAGGTGACACCACCAATAACGAAAGGAACCTAGATTTTCATTTATAGTTCAGGTTAAAAAAATTTCAAGAGGCTACCTTTAAAATTGTTGATACTATCGTATTGACAAGCAAATTGTTTATGGCCTGACGGACAGAATAACAGCCAGCCGGACATGAGTGATGGCATGAGCTCCGTGACCTATGGTCAGCAGAGCTTAAAACTGTGTAGGCCTACATGTACATGTACTGTATAGGTAAAAAAAAAAACATGCTCAAAGTTCAACTATACAGTGGTACCTGCTGTATGTGGCCATCCTTTCTGCCACAAAAAAGAGGCCACACACAGCAGGTGGCCTGTCACTGCAAGTAAATTAACAAAAATTTACTCTTTTAGCCAGGGAAAATGGGGCCACGAAGATCAGTGAACTATCACGGCAGTCGCTTTGTACAGCAGGTACCACTGAATTTGGAAAGATCACATGAATGTGGCAATTACACATTATATGTGAGTTAAGCTGAATACCCAACCCACCACACAAAAGTCTGGCAGGCTATACATGTATACATGTATTCCTGGGGAATTGACCAGAAATAATGGTTACTCTTACAGTGTTGACACCTTGGGGGGGGGGGGGGTTACTTCCCCAAATAAATTTTGGTGGGAGAGTATGCTTTGACCTTTCAAAAACCCACATTTTGTTGGGGTTTTTCCACAAAACTGATACCTTTGTTGGGGAATTTCAAACCTAAAAAGTAGAAAATATGGTCATTAATTGGCGTGAAAAGTGCTCCATAAAAAATAGAAAAAAAATTGCAGCACCACGTGGTGAACATATTAAGAACTAAGAGCACCTAGGAGTGTCCTGTGTGATATCAAAGCAATTGGGTGAGCAGTTTGGGAGACGAAGATTTTTTATGATTTGTCCAGAGCGAGAACAAAAAAAAAAATCATAAAAAATTCAAAAATCATAGGACTGTGACCATTTGAACAAACTTGCTAGAGAACCACCTGAGGTACATTGCTACTGAGCTTGAAGTTAATCTTGATGACGGTTTCAGAGAAGAAGTCAAAAAATGTGAATTAGCATTACAATGCCTATTGACTTGCATAGTAATCAATAGCGAAACATGCATTTACCGATAAGCAACCGAAATTACAAAAATCGTAAAAAATCACAAATCCACAGCAGGGCCACCTAGTGAACATCTCTGTTTCATCCTTCCGAAAGGAATGCATCCATCAAATTTCAGCTTAATCTGAGTGATGGTTCTGGAGAAGAAGTCGAAAATAGCAAAAACACAAAAAATTATGTAAAAAATAGAAAAAATTGCAGCGCCACCTGGTCAACAAATTAAGAACTATGTAACGGTCCCTATGAGTGTTCCTGTGTGATAAAAAAGCAATTCAGAGCAGAAGATTTTTTAAGGTTTGCCCAAAAAAGAACAAAACAATTCATAAATAAGAAGGCTATGTGAATAGCCCGTGCTCTGCTGTCCTAGACATTTATCACACTTGAAGCTCTGTCGACTTGGGACAGGATCAAGGTCACCCATGTTCCGAGTAAGCCTGACCTTTATAGAAAAACACTACGTGTGCAACATCAAGGTCCCAGTTTAAGTAGTTTTCAAGTTATAGTGAAGAGTAAAATTCATGCATGTTGCACTGCAACCCCAGAAACGAGGTCAAGGTCACTCATGTACTGTCTAAGCATGACCTTCATAGAGAAACATTAATATGTGCAACATCAAAGTCCTAACTCAAAACAAATCTCAAGTTATCTAGTGAACAGTAAATTTCGTGTCAGTTCATGTTGTCCTGTGACCTTGGGAATGAGGTCAAGGTCCAAACATCACTGGAGCATGACCATTTGTACACAATATGTAGACACTTATAAATGGTACATCCCTACCAAGTTTGGCACAAATCTGACCAAAATCAAGTTATAACCATTTCAAGAAATCCCCATGTTAAACTTTCCTATTAAAACTTTTTAGAAAATTTTCGAAAAAAATAAAAAATCCAAAAATCACTGGAGCACGACCATTTGAACAAATTCTACAGAGACCTACCCAAGGTACACTACCACCAAGTTTGAAGTGAATCTGAGTGACAGTTACTTCTGAGAAGTCCAAAATGTGAATTACCATTAGAACGCATCAGAATGCCCATTGACTTGCATAGTGTCAGTGACATTAATGCAGATTTTCACATTTTTCGTTTGACTTAGATTTTCCACATTTTCATTGATTAATCATTTAAAGTTGAGACAAACAGGCAACTGTGATCAAATGCCAGCAAACTTTCTAATATGGGTGAAAAATCTCAGTAATATCTGACACTATTGTTTAAACCATCTGTTGCTGATCCCAAACTGGGTGTTAAACAAGAGACTCAATAAGCAACAGTTTTCACATTCAGGCATTAAAACAATAAGTCAACTGTTAAAGTTTATAGGGACATTAAAACATGTTCTACTATAAAGACTGGAAGAAAACTCAGTACCAGACAGAGAAGAGAAGAAAACAACAGAGATAGAAGCAAGAGTCAGACAGTACATGTTAGGACAAAGGAAAAGATTCTTGCCATGTATGGTGAGCAATGCATGCTAGCATGGCATTGCCTGCTTAGTAACATAATCTGCTGTGGAACTCCTAGTGGTAGACAACTATGCTGTATCATCATTTCTGTACATATCATTTGGACAAAGCCATCAATTAAATAACACTTCTCTACAAGTTCATCATCCTGTGGTTTCCACACCAGTGCTACCTAGCGACATCTTTGCTTGACCTTTTCCCAAGGAACATATCCACAAAGTTCAACTTAATCTGAGAGATGGTTCTGGAGAATTAGTCACAAGTAACGAAAACACACAAAAATTCATAAAAATTTTGATAAACATTGCAGCACCACCTAGTAAACAAATTAAGAACTAAGAGTCCCTAGGTGTATTCTTTTGTAATATCAAAGCAATTTGGTGAGCGATTGTGGAGAAGAAGATTTTTTAAGATTGGTCCAAAAAAAACCCACAAAAAAACATTAAAAATACAAAAATTACTGGAGCATGACCATTTGAACAAACCAGGTAGAAACCCACCAAAGGTACATTGCCACTAATATTGAAGTCAATCTGGATGACGGTTCTGGACAAGAAGTCGAAAATGTGAATTAGCATAGAATGCCCATTGACTTGTAAAGTAATCAATCTACTAGTAGGACAGGCCAATTGACTGATAAGTACCCCAATTGAAAAAATCATCAAAAATCAGGCAGCCACAACAGTGCCACCTAGTGAACAATTTTGTTTGACCCTTCCACAAGGAACATATCCACCAAGTTTCAGTTTAATCTAAGTGACAATTCTGGAGAAGCCAAAAATATCAAAAAACACAAAAAAAATCATAAACAAGAGGACTGCAACAGTCCCTGTGCTAAGCTGATGGAGTCACCCTATGACCATGGAAATGAGGTCAAGGTCATTGACCTATTCTGAATCTAACTTTCATAGAGGGCCATCCCATGTGCAAGATCAAAGTCACAGTTTATCATGCGACCAGTAAAATTCATATTATTGGCCCTGTGACCTTGAGAATTAGGTCAAGGTCACTAAAGTAGAGTCTCAACCTTTCCTTAATAGAGGACCACCATCAAGTTCAACATCAAAGTCTTACCTTCCACAGTTCTCAAGTTACAATGTGAACAGTAAAATTCACGTGAGTGTCTGGGTCCCAGTGACCCTGGGAATGAGGTTAAGGTCACTCATCTACTGTCTAAGTCTGGCCCTTATTAAAAACAACTAGCATGTGCAATACGAATGTCCTCCTAGCCTTAATAGTTCTGAACTTACCATATAAACAGTGAATTTCATACACCTCGCCTTGTGACCTTGGAAATGAGGTCAAGGTCACTCACCTACTGTGCATGTATCACCCTCATACCCAGAAGTGTCCGTATGCAATTTCAAAGCAATTGGCTAAATACATACAAGGATAAAGACTTGAAGATTTGGCCAAAAAATGAACAAAAAAATCATTTAAAAAAATCTAAAAATCATTGGACTGTGACCATTTGAACAAACTTGGTAGATACCCACCCAAGGAACACCTCCACCAAGTTTGAAATGAATCTAGCTGATGGTTTCGCAGAAGAAGTCAAAAATTGTCAATTAGCATTGCAAACCTTAATCACTTTGCAATCCCCATTGACTTGTATGGTAATCATCAGGCATGTAAAATCAACAAGAAAAATTCCTAAAAACCCCCCCAAATCACTGGACCATGACCATTTGAATACACTTGGTAGAGACCCACCCAAGACACATCCCCACCAAGTTTGAAGTGAATCTGACAAACAGTTTTGGAGATGAAGTCGAATATGTAAACTACCATGGCAATTCCCATCGACTTACATAGTAAACAATAGGAATGTATTCATTGACCAACAAGTACCTGAATTGAAAAATTTGTTAAAAATCAGGGATCCACAGCAATGCCACCTGGTGTACAAACTTGTGTGACCCTTCCACAAAGAACATATCCACCAAGTTTCAGCACAATTTGAGAGACGGTTTTGGAGAAGGCAAAAATTGCAAAAACGCACAAAAATTCATAAAAAATTGCAGCGCCACCTGTGGAACAACTTAAGGTGACTTTACAAAAAAGTTCATAAAAACTCCAAAAATCACTGGACTGTGACCATTTGTACAAACTTGGTAGAGACCCACCCAAGGCACATCCTCACCAAGTTTAAAGTGGATCTGGCCAGCTGCTTTTGGAGAAGTTGAAAATGTGAATTGTGGACGCATGGACGACGGATGACAGACAGATGCCTCACCCTCCTAAAAGTTTAGCTGAGCTAAAAATTAGAACACAATGGCAGTGCCACTTGGTGAACAAATTTAAAACTAGGAGTCTGTTGGAGTGTCCCTGTGTGATATCAAAGCAATAGGAGACATTCATTTTTAACTGAGATCCTGCTCACTTCCTGTGTTGCCGGGGCAACAAACTGATGCTTCTACCATGATCAGGGCAGATTTGTATTATATACTACATAAATATCCACAAATAACACATTTTCAACCAACAGAGAGCCAATTTCTAATCAATTTAAGCATTCTTTATGTTACATATATATGTTAATACATTTTCTTAACACTTCTGTGTTCGTGTTGTTTATTTTATTGAGAAAGTACTTTTAACCATGCCAAATACATGGATCTGTACTGATGCAGGTGGCTCTCTTTTTTGCTCAGTAGGTGTTAGAGTAAGACTGCATTTAAATATGAATATATCCTATTGGGTGAGTGGTTTCAGAAAAGAAGACTTCTTCAGATTTGTCCAAAAAAAGAACAAAAAATCACTGGAGCATGACCACTGAACAAACCTGGTAGAGACCCACCCAAGGTACATTGCCACCAAGTCTAAAGTCAATCTTGTTGATGGTTTCAGAGAAGAAGTCAAAAATGTGAATTAGCATTAAAATGCCCATTGACTTACAGAGTACCGGTAATCAATGGGAAACATGCATTTATCGATAAGTACCCAAATTTTAAAAAAAATCATTAAAAATCAGGAATCCACAGCAGCACCAGTTAGTGAACAATTTTATTTGACCCTTTCACAAGAAACATATCCACCAAGTTTCAGTTTAATCTGAGTGATGAAAAAAAATCACTGGAGCATGACCATTTGAACAAACTTGGTAGAGACCCACCCAAGGCACATCACCACCAAGTATGAAGTGAATCTGGCTGACCTTTTAGGAGAAGAAGTTGAAAATGTTAATTTTGGACGACAGACGGATGGTGGATGGCCAGGTGTTCGGAAGGAATCAAAAACAACTAAAACACATAAAATTCAATCTAAAGCATCCACAGTGCGCACTCTGAATCAAGCGGCACCAAGATCAAGAAGGTTCCTTATCTTATGGCTTTATGCAATTTCAGCTGGCCAAATTGTTTCAATGCTTTTTTTCTACACAAAAATTAAAGTAAAAATTTAAAAAATGTAAGACATCACTGGTAGGCAATAATTATGACAGACCTATTTATATATATGAGTGACATCCCAATCAAGGCTAGCTTGTAGTTTGACGAGGATTCAGCCTAGGAATTTTCTATACCTGGCATGATTTTGGGGGTAAGGTGCTGAGTACCACATGGTAGTGAAGCCACTGAAGGGGGCATGGAGGGGGGTAGCCCCCCAAGGGACCTCCCCCCCCCCCCCCCGCGCTCTGTTGGCTTATGCAAGCCAACAGAGTGTGGGGAGGTCCCTTGGGGCTGGGGGTGGGGGTATACATTTAATTGTGATGTTTTATGAACATTGCGAGGTTCACATGTAACAGGGGGAGGTACATTCATTCCTAAATCATGCCTCAAATAGAAATTTCAGCAGTCAAAAATGTGAATTATGGACGGACTAAATACAATGAGTGAATGATAAAATCTCAGCTGACTGACTGACTCTGATCGGTTGGAGTCAAAACGTCAAAAGATTAGCTCAGTCTCTTAATGTCAGTCAAAGTTTTCATTTTTTTACCCATGCAAAGCAAAGCATCTAGGTCCAGCAAAATGTCCAGTTCATGGCATGTGGCCTTCTGATGAACTCCATAGTCTCAAGCCTTGTCAGGAGTCTTTATCTCCCGATTACAGCACTCGACCATGGAGAGGTCAACGATGTGACCTCTTGCACCAAGTTACTGTATCATGTAGCACACTCACCGATGGTCAAAGTCTGACAAAAAGACTCGACAGTCCTCAGTTCATCTGCAACTGTCACTTCTGGTCTCCACAAAATGTACTTCTCTCACCCTGCGATCGTTGATTTGAATTTGATAGACGCACTCTAACAACGTTCACGTGTAACTACTAATGACAACCTTGTTTTTTTTAAGAAAGTAAATGTTTTCACCCCCACACTTTTTCAGTGGCACTATTCTGTTGCTGACGGTTGCATGCGAGAGCGTGTGCCCTCTGCCACTGCCAGTATCTGCCTGGTTGAGTACGAATGAAATTAGATACGAAACTACGGCTTCCTGTCAAAATGTATTTCCATCATGAGATTAACGGAAATTGTTTTAACACGTGGAGCTTTTTGTAAATAAGATGTGTTTAGGAAATCAATGATCCAACATTAAATTATGAACCTGTGTTGTCTGGAAACCTTGTCAGACTATTCAGCTCTGCATGCGAAGAAGGGTCAAGGTCACACGACCACGTTGCGGTTGTCATTCTTGTAGTCAGTATTGACAGGATAAACATTCTGTGAAGTCTGAGTTTCAGTGTACGAGTTCACAGTTTCTTGGTGCCGCTAAAAGTTGCCACACAAATACGTGCAACTTTGGACCACCGGGTTTTAATAGTACTTGCTTTAATCGTTTTGTTTTTCGCAGCAAGAAAGAGGGCGTCGTCATCATCACTCCGATCATCTGTTCAGAGACAGCTGTTTATAATACACGTCAATTGTCACAAGATTCACTGGCACAAAAATCCTGCCGACATGGGCGATATGGTAAGTCGACAGGACCCGGGTCAAGGTCAGATCTTGGCTTCATGGATATTTATCCCCAAAATACATGTACATTACTCCAAATGTTGTTGCAAAGCCGCCTAGCCCCAGTCCCATTAAAATTAAGGTAAATTTAGATACCGCACCCAAAACCGCATGATTAACTTGCACTCCTCTTATAATATTCTTGGTTTCACCATGACATCACAGGCACTGACCTACAAATCTCTACTAGGTGGATACAAAGTGTGTTCCCATTCATTCCCATGTTAAATAGGCCTTTTTTGGATGTAAATCACTCAGAGCTGGACAAAGATTTTGAGTTGAAAATCACTGATGCTTTTAAACTGTACTCTGCTTTATTAGTACATGGGGTTTAATAAAAATTTGAAGTTTGGAAACTGTACTTTTGACTCTTGTGCTTGCACCCACTTTAGCACTTTCGAAAAAAATCAAGTCAAGTCAGCAGAAATAGCTTGCATCCATCCCATTCTAAGCCTTTAGGCTACATAAAAAGATATCCTGGTTTCTCATCAGTGCCCGCATGTTTTTTGTTGTTGTTTTCCTTTTTTTTTGCGCCGCACCAAATTAAAAAAAAAAGTATTTGTAAATATTTGCAGAAAAAAATGCTGACAAAGGTTCAATTTATAGTCGGTCAACCCAGAGTTATGGAAGGGGATTTCTCAAATATTGCATGAATAGCGGGTAAAATGACCATGTATTTTATACATAACCAAATCTGAGCAGTTTACATTACTCTTAAAACAAATTTGCTTGCATTGTGGTTTATATTTACATCTGCAACCATCAATTTTCACGTTTTTTGCAGCCTACTTACGAACCTTGCTGGCATTTTAAAACTACCTGTCAATCAGATGTGTGTACACGCGCTTATCATTTCTTGGATGATATGGATTGCGCCAAATTTTGCTTGCGGCCACAGAAATGCCCCCAAAATGCGGCTGAAAAGAAATGCAAAGTGCATATAGTTACCACATATGCCTCAAAAGTAAGGTACATAGATGAGTAAAGGTTATGCATTGGATATATCTGCAAGTAACACTCCATTGTTATAATTTTCACCAAATACGCTTCCTTAGAGCAAGGTTGATAGACTGTAATGCTTGAGTGATCAGCGCCACTAGCGGCAATCAAGAGAATTATATTACAACATTCTCGTGACATTCTGAATGAACATATGACCTGTATTTGCAATGGGAACTTGTGGACAGCTTCAATACAGAAAATTATTTGGAGAGGAGGGAACGTTTAAAAAAAAAAAAAAGTTCCTCCCTCATCACTTTTTTGGAAAACCACTGATGATAAACCAGGATATTTTTTTATTTGGCCTTATGGATGCTAATTCATCAGTTAGAGAACAAATTTCCAGAATACAGATTTATGATCAAGGTTGAGCATGGCATAAGCACTGGAAGACTTTTCATCATATGTAGTTTACCCCAACCAAAAAAGTCTACTTTAAACACCAAATTCCACTGAGCTTTAAAACCCAACAACTGGTATTACCCCGAGTTACTGGGGCCAGGGTGGGTGGGAGAGAGAGAGAGAGAGAGAGAGAGAGAGAGAGAGAGAGAGAGAGAGAGAGAGAGAGAGAGAGAGAGAGAGAGAGAGAGAGAGAGAGAGAGAGAGAGAGAGAGAGAGAGAGAGAGAGAGAGAGAGAGAGAGAGAGAGAGAGAGAGAGAGAGAGAGAGAGAGAGAGAGAGAGAGAGAGAGAACGAACTGGTGCCCAGGCTTTGAGACGCCTTGGAACATGGGAACCATCTTTTTGGGCCCCATACTGTAAATTGCTTTAATTTCGCTGTATTCTTATTTGTGCTTATTTCGCTGGTGGCACAAAACCGTAAAAATAAAAACACAGTGACATAGTATTTTAACATTGTTTGAATGGGAATTATGTCCAAAACAGTGAAATTAAAACCACAGTGGAATGTCAAAAATACGAAAACTGTGAAAACTTATACTCGCGAAAATAAAGCAATTTACAGTATCTGGTTCTTTGCTGTGTATAATGAAGACACAGCAGGCATTTACCCATCTTGTTCCAGCTTACTACAAGGTGTGTAGTACTTACTGTGCAGCTGTGGCATGAATTTTGAACTTCTTCCATTGTCAAAATGTGAAAACAAAATTTCTTTTTTGCCACCAGATGTCCCCAGCTACCAGACCCATTTTTCTGGGTTGTGAAGATACAAATGGCCCTAATTTGCATAATTTTCAAAATGTTCACACCTCTCTGTATAAGGGTCTACGTCGTGTATGGATCTATATATTGAACCAAGTTTGGGTTTCTAAGCAAATTGTCTGACAAAATTGCTTGTAAAGAAGAAGGAAGAGGAGATAGACATGATTTAGGTGTACACTCGGGTACATATGGGTCTTTTGAATGAGAAAGTAATAAAGTGGCTGACCATATACATTTGATGACGTTTATTAAAGTAAAAATTATTTTACAGCATTACTCTTAACACACAAATAAATGCCAGGGCTAAAATTTCAGCAAGAGTCCATTCTTGCAAAGATTCTCGTAAACTTGTCTTTCATTACAAAGAAAATCCACCATTAAAAGTCCAAACTAATTCTTGCAAAATTTTGCAAAATTCTGGCCCTAAATGCAGTACAATTTCTCACTTGTAGGCTTTATTTCGCATTGAGAAAGATGGTTTTGGACAACTTAGAGTTCCAATAGATAAATACTATGGAGCAAATACAGCCCGGTCACTCATTAACTTTGACATTGGTGGACACACAGAGAGGGTGCCGGTAAGTGCAATACCATGAAAAACAGGTAATGTACCAAGAAAATAGTTTGATAACTGCTACCTTCTCATAATCATAGATTATAAGACATTATTGCAAACATGTTAAAAAGTATATATTTTTGGAAAGAGAATTATGTAAATATTTTGAATCCAGATAGGAATTAAATTTTGAACTAATTAATGAATAAATATTTAGATTTGTGACAAAGATGATGAATTTTACATGCATGTACAAGTGTGGAAATAATGTGTCAAAGGTTTTGTCAAATTCTGAATTTTATTTGCAGAATTATCATGAACCTACAGGACTTAAACGCATCCCAGGGACGTTCTTTGTCTGTGTTTTGGAATTATGAAAATTTAAAATTCATGACCATACAATTGTGGGCTCTTTGAAATATGAAAGGCTCTATTTAAAAATATACCTTCAATTAAAAAAAAAAAAAAAAAACAATCCCTGAGATATTTTTAAGTCCTATGGATCCATTCTAATTCTGTGGTGGAATTTGATTAAACCTGTAAAAAGTTGTTTGGACAATTGTATGTATACACATAAAATTTTTTCCTATTTTGCCACAAATTTGTATGTTTGGTCATCAATTAGCCCATGTAGTTTAATTTCTTTTCCAGGTTTGAAATATCGGGATAAACAGTTTCTGATAATATTTTTCAGTGTATGAATCTCTAATGGGACCAATAAAATTAGGAGGAAAAAAAAAATCTTTTGGCATATTACCTGACCTAGAATAAATAAAGTGAAAACAGATCTGGCAAGGTGGTGTTCCATTGCATGTGTGTCACGAGAGTACAAGACATAATTTAACTGGCATCATATTTTAGTTAGCAACTCAGTGTTAAAGTAATTGCTCTGAAAATTTTATCACCGAGGAGCAGAACTGCACCACAAAATTTGCTAGCATTAGCTGTAGTTGAGCAATTTTACACTTGTTTTTTTTTTTTCCTGAAAACTGCAATTAAATTTGAAACTGATTAGCATCTTTGTCACTCAGGGTTTTTTGTTTGTTTTTTGTTTTGGTTTAAATTATGCCTTAAATCTTTCCCTTGGATGAAACCTATACATTGCTATTATTTCATGGAGTCATAGGGTTTTTTTTGTTGTCTTTTGGGTTGTTGTTTTTTTTTTTTTTTTTTTTTGTTTTGTTTTGTTTTGTTTTTTTGTTTTTGTTTTTGTTTTTGTTTGTTTTTTTTTTTGGGGGGGGGAGGGTTCTAGTCAAAGCAGACTTTTAAAATAAAAGGCTCAATTGTTAAGCTATTGTGTTTTTCGTAAATGTAGATGATTCAACAGAATTTTAAAATTTCAGAAGTTTGATTCTGTTAATGTACATTTATCTTGCATTCAAATAGTTTTTTAAACTGCTTGAAACTTGTACTTTAAAGTTGAAGTATATGAATCAAATGCATGACAGTGAAGGAAGTTTCAATCTTGACACATGAATGTAAAATGTTTTAGTTTCAAATACTTTCTATTGCCTCCAAAAGACATTGAACTCCATGGTTCTTTTTCAAATTCCTTGTGGATTGGAGAATACTTCATTTGTTCAGCAAGCAAACATTTTGATGATGTTCATAAAAGCTTAGTAAATAGACCTTCTGAAAGATAGTTTCTTTGCTAATGTACTTCTAAATCATGAAACAGTTTCATTACTATAAATGTACTTATTTACATGTGTATAAATTTTAACATTTTTTCATCTTGGGTTTTAAAGGTTCGTTTGATTGAATGGGTACCATAAATTAGAAACTTGAAGTTTATGGTGCCATGGTTAGAAATGATATCTGAAAACCAAAATATTAAAATTCATTTTCAAATAGTTTTTTTTATAGGGTTGCAATGATACATTTTCTCACGATACGATACATATCTCGATACAAGGGTCACGATACAATACACGGTATGATACATGCAGCTGAATATTGGCTATATATTAAATTTATATATTCTTTTATCACTTATTCTAAATTCATGCTCTTAATTTTTTAAATTAAAGATAGATTTCATATTTGTCTATGCAAAATAACATGATAAATGTTTCAAATGTAAAGTAGTTCAGAAATGTAAAGCTGAAATATGATTACCATTTACTTTCTTTGCAGTCATCGTGTTCATGTGGAGCCTATCAAATTCAAAGTCTCAATGATTGAAAAAAGTTCAGAAACATATCTAAGCTTTAAATATTTCCAACAAAGTTGCTGTCAATTGATATTATGGGCTACTGTTTGATAACTAGTATAAACAGTACTATGTCTTATCCTGCTGTTATTTATTCAGTACAGATTCATTTTGAACTTAAATGAAACCAGACTTAATGTAGGCCTACCGAGTCTTGAAACGCTTCAATGCTGTCTTGGCAGACAGCAAAATGTAATACAGCTAATATGAGGGTGCTGCCCCCTATTCAGAACTGATGTAACTACAGTATGGAGTCCCAGTATTTGACTGCTTGTGTACATGGCTGCATGAAATCATACGTGTGGATTTGGGTTTTACTCTGCACATTTTAAAGGATTTTATTACCATGGTTTGGTCATGAACAGCTTGATATCAACATCTATCAAAATCGTATGTATTGTGGAGTGTTTGTTGATATTTAGAGTCTTTGATGAATGTTCAAACTTCAATGCCAATGGCAATGCATTCACTGCTGCAGGCTGCCATGTTGCCGCTTACTTCTCTTTCCCATCCCAAACTATTTCTTTGCCCGTTGGACTGGACACCAGAGAATAAAACGAATAAAAACTGACATATATATGTTATTCATTCTGTTGTTGAACATATTTTGCTGGTAGATGGTAATGAGAATATGCAACGACACATTTGTACATGTTTCCATATGTCTTGAAACTGTCATGCCGACAAAACACATGTTGTATTTTTGCGATACACAGACTCACGATTCGATATGCATATCATGGCTTCTTGTATCACGATGCACCAATGAATTGTTACATCCTTAGTTTTTAGCTCCAAAAGTGCGCCACATTTGCTACATGAAAGCACAGGAATTTTCTCCGATTGTGGCCTGATGTGGGAAAGTGTTGGTGACATCACAAACACAACTCGCTGGCGAGGGTGAATGTTTAGCCAAGAGTCATGGCAGATACAGGTTTTTTTTTTTTTTTTTTTTTCATTGTCATTATTATTTTCACATTTTTGCTCCATCAGCAAATTAAGCCAAAATACAAATACAATAAAATAAGCGAATTTAGAGTTTATTTTTGCAATGTTGCAGCTGCCTGTAATCAGAGCCTTTGGGATTCTTAAACGTGCAGCAGCAGAAGTGAACCAGGAAGATGGCATGGATCCAAAGATAGCTGAGGCCATCATAAGAGCAGCCAATGAGGTACAGTAGGTTATTCAGGGAATTTTTTGTTCCAAAATCTGTGTGGCTGTGAAAGATATGACTTGAGAAAACTTTGTGGCTACATCGTAGAGAATCAGAGACTATAAATGTGGCTCGATTGTCCTGTCATGATGTATCACTGGTGGGTATACCCAGAGAGCCTCCTCTACAATAGGGTCTGAAAAAGGTGGTGGTTACTGTGTATTTTTTATGATAGGAGAGGACACAATTAGTAATTTATGTGTGCACACAGTCCAATATTCAAAATTCTGCTGATCTGGAGATGTATATATGTATTCATCATGTTCATGGTGGATAACATTGATATGATGTATCAAACTTTAAACTCGAAACTAAATTCACAGGCACTGAATTTTATGGGACAATAGCAGCGCTAGATTGAGCTATGCCTTGATAAGTTATACGTATCTGCATGCAACAGTTTTCAAATTATCAAGCTGCAAATTAGTAAGGGAATAGAGGCCTACTACCGCTGTCCAGCAGACTTACTAGTCTCTATTGGATGAGCATGAGTATCTTCTCTTCTTGCTCCATCCTTTTGCAGGTAATTGAAGGCAAACTGGATGACCACTTTCCACTGGTTGTGTGGCAGACAGGGTCAGGCACCCAGACCAATATGAATGTAAATGAGGTTATCAGCAACAGAGCTATAGAGATGTTGGGTGGGCAGATGGGATCAAAACATCCTGTGCACCCGAATGACCATGTGAACAGGAGCCAGGTAAGATGTAACAACTCTTGTGTTGCTACAGTTGAACATGTACCTGTTATTTATGACTGTCCCAACTTCCAGACAAAAGTGGTGTCAATTTGCAGGTGGGATTAATTGACTCTAGTGTCATGAAGAGGTGGTCAAATAAAGATAAGGGGTCTCTCACTAGATGTGATCTTTAAGACAGGTATCGCTGTATTTTCATGATTTTGGAGAAGCTTTTTAGTTCTGCTAGCCATAGATCACAGAAGGTATGCAGTCACCTATGTCTCTCCAGCCTCCCTTTGTGTTCAGTATATCAAGGTCAGCTGAGGACAGGCTGTTTATACATCCCTCTTATTGTTAAAATTCCTGTCAAAGATATTGCTATACAGATAATATTCTCATTTTAGATGTCACAAAATTGATCATGAGTAACATTTAAAAACAACAAAATTGAATAAAGTTATATTTTTCCCGTAAAAAGTATGTATGTCTCTATTTTGTCTTCTTTATATGGTCATGCACCCATATTTTTCCACAAGAAATATGGACCCAAGTGGTCTGAGACAGTTTCGGATTGACAACTTGTCTGAAACAGTTTTGAATTGACAGTTATCATGTTAATATTCAGAGTTCCAATGATACATTCCCCTCAGCCATGCACATAGCTGTGGCACAGGAGGTAGCCTTCCGTCTCTTGCCCAACATGAGGAAGCTACTTGAAGCACTTCGTAAGAAGACCGAGGAGTTCAAGGACATCATTAAAATAGGACGAACTCATACACAGGTGAGCAGAGAAATGGTTCAATCACTATGGGCAGGACATTATTATGGTGTAAATGTGGACAGTGTTTATGGAGTTTCTAAAATTCCTATATTTTTAGTTCATTTGTCAGTTGTGTATTGAATTATGATAAAAATATGGATTTTAGTTAAGATATTACGGCTATTCAAAAAAGGTTAGATTTAAAAGTGCAGGTACATGTGAAAGATGTGAAAAAGTTCACCTGTCTTTGGGTGTTGCCAGTGCTCCCTAAATTGTTGGGAGACTTCCAGAATTTCAGCATTTTTGACAATTTTTAAACTCCTGTTATTATGTCTCCCTGTGCAACGGGGGGGGGGGGGGGGGTACATATTGTTTTTGTGTCCATTTCTTCTTCTTCTTCTTCAACACATTGTTGTGTGCGTTGCGGACGCGATAACTCGAGAGAGATTTGACTTGGGAAGTGCACGGGGAGACATATTGTTTTTGCGTCCATTTCTTCCGCTTCTTCTTCTTCTTCTTCTTCTTCTTCTTCTTCAACACATTGTTGTTTACGTTGCGGACGCAATAACTCAAAAAAGATTTGACTTGGGAAATTGAATTTTTTTGTGAAGATGTTCCTATATAAAACCTTGCATGGGATTGCAGACGGGTGACCTTGACCTATTTTTCAAGTTCACATGGGCATGTCATGTAAAATTGATGCGGACGCAATAACTCCGCAAGGATTTGACTTAAGAGGTTGAAATGTTGCATGATAATGTACCATAATATAAACTAGGTTGGGATTGTAGATGGGTGACCTTGACCTATTTTCAAGGTCACATGGCCACTTTTAAAAATCATTGCAGATGCACTGGAGAAAGATTTGACTTAAATAGGTCGATATTTTGTGTGATTATGTTTCTATGTAAGATTTTTGTAAGACTTTCTCGTAACTGCAGATGTATGACCTTTGACCTATTTTTCAAGGTCACGTGGGCATGTCATGTAAAATTGATGTGGACGCAATAACTCCGCAAGGATTTGACTTAAGAGGTTGAAATTTTGCATAATTATGTACCATAATATCAACTAGGTTAGGATTGCAGATGGGTGACCTTGACCTATTTTTTATGGTCACATGGGCATGTCATGTAAAATTAACGCGGATGCAATAACTCCACAAGGATTTGACTTAAGAGGTTGAAATTTTGCATGATTATGTACCATAATATGAACTTGGTTGGATTGTAGATGGGTGACCTTGACCTATTTTCAAGTTCACATGGCCACTTTTTAAAAATCATTGCAGATGCACTCAAGAAAGATTTGTCTTAGAGAAGTTGACATTTTGTGTGATTATGTTTCTATGTAAGACTTTTGTTTGTAAGACCTTGTTTGTAACTGCAGCTGTATGACCATGACCTATTTTTCAAGGTCACGTGGGCATGACATGTAAAATTAACGTGGACACAATAACTCCACAAGGATTTGACTTAAGAGGTTGAAATTTTGCATGATTATGTACCATAATATGAACTTGGTTGGGATTGTAGTTGGGTGACCTTAACCTATTTTCAAGGTCAGGTGGCCACTTTTTAAAAATCATTGCAGATGCACTCAAGAAAGATTTGTCTTAGAGAAGTGGACATTTTGTGCGATTATGTTTCTATGTAAGACTTTTGTTTGTAAGACCTTGTTTGTAACTACAGATGTATGACCGTGACCTATTTTTTCAAGGTCACGTGGGCATTTAGTCTAAAATCAATGTGAACGTGATAACTCAAGGAAAATATGACTTGGGAAGTTGAAATTTTATGTGAAGATGTTCCTTTATATGACCCCTATTAGGATTGCAGATGTGGGACCTTGACATATTTTTCAAGGTCACAAGGGCATGTCATCTAAAATTGACACGCATGCAACAACTCTGCAAGGATTTGACTTAGGAGGTTGGAATTTTGCATGTTTATGTACCATAATACCAACTAGGTTGGGATTGTAGATGGGTGACCTTGACCTTTTTGCAAGGTCACATGGCCACTTTTTAAAAATCATTGCAGATGCACTCGAGAAAGATTTGTCTTAAAGAGGTTGACATTTTGTATGATTATGTTTCTATGTAAGACTTTTGTAAGACCTTGTTTGTAACTGCATATGTATGACCTTGACCTATTTTTCAAGGTCACGTGGGCATTTCTTCAAAAATTTACATGGATGTGATAACTCAAGAAAGATTTGACTTGAGAAGTTGAAATTTATATAAGACCTTGCTTGGGATTGCAGATGGGTGACCTTGACCTATTTTTCAAGGTCACATGGGCATGTCATGTAAAATTGATAACTCAAGAAAGATTTGACTTGGAAGTTGAAATTTTATGTGAAGATGTTCCTATCTAAGACCTTGCTTGAGATTGTAAATGGGTGACCTTGACTTTTTTTAAAGTATACCTATTTATTAAAATAAAGGTGACAATAGTAAGCACGCACCGGGAGACATTTGATAGCCTGTTCTAGTTTTATCAATGTTTTTCATCAGTCTTTCATATCAGTCTACCTGAATAGTTGACTATTTTTTAAATTGCATATTTATAGACACAATGTCTGTCTTAACTAGAAAATACCCATTATATAGTCTGCAAGTGTTATTCAACACCCATGCAATGGAGTTTGCAAAAAAAAAGTTGTATATATAATCTGTGTATTAAAATGCAGAGGTTCTCGCCTCAAGGGCTGGGGTGTACTTTTCAGATAGAAGGTGACCAAAAATAATGTGGAACCAAATGCCTTCCCATGTCTGACATTTGGGCACATCTGACTTTCTGCTCATAGCAGGATTTTCTCGATCATCTCTTGTAAAATGTGTGGGCGTTCACAATCCAAAGAGTGTGATTTGACAAGAAACACATGCCAAACATCCAAAGTGTTTGGTCTTTTCAGCAGCGCTGTCAAACAACGTCAGTAAATGTAGTTTAATTTTCAGTTTGGCAATGAATGCAAGCTAGTGCTTAGCTGTCCCACAATTGGGCACCCCAGTAGAGAAATAAATGAAATCAAACATGGCTGGAGAGTGAGTTACTATTTGCTCTCACTCGGGATCATTGTTAGTGTGGAATATCACCTGTGATTTTCCTCACCAACAACAGTCCCTCACAAGAGAAAAATAGTAACTTACTTTCAACCATGTAAGATTCTCTACTTTTTATGTATATATAGATGATTTTCTCCTACAAGTTGAGAGCATCTGCATAAGATTGTTTGAATGCCAAAACTTATGGGATGCCCTTGTACATACACATATATTTCCTATATCATTAATTTGAATACAGTAGATTTTTCGCCTCTAGTTAAGACTGAGTTTAAGGCCTAATCAACAGCTTTTCTTGGTGTGGGTTGAGAATGTCCTACCCATGTCAAGAAAATGTGCTGACCTGCAGCATAACATCTTGACAAGTCTTCTCTGCAATTCTCATTCAGATTGCATTTCATTAGTAAAAAAAAGAAGCAGAAGACAATTCTTCTGTCACATTACGATGGTCTGCTATTAGAGGTGGCATTTTACAGCAGTTCATCGGCAGTGAAAGGTGATAATTGTGTCACCAGAAAGTGGTCTTGACAAGTGGATTGTCTCTCCTGGCTTCACACACGTCTTGCAAGTCTCAAAAATAGCTGTCACAGTCATGGAAAATCAAGGGATTGATCACCTGTCAATGAGGCAGCATTATAATTAATAAATTAAAAAAAAAAAAAAAAGAAAGAATAAAAGAAAAGCAGTTGAAAATAATCTAATTTTAACAGTTTAAATAATGTTGCATCGAATGTTTTGTTTTACCCAGGATGCAACACCTTTGACATTGGGGCAGGAGTTCAGTGGCTATGCACAACAGATGGCTAATGGCATTGACCGAGTAGAGGCCACACTACCGAGGCTGTACCGGCTGGCAGCAGGTTGACCACACTTGTTCTGCATAAATACTTATTAACCTTCCCCAGATTGAGTCAACAGCTTTACTTGGCGCAGTCTGGGCACAATATGGCCACTATGGATGACCTTGATTAATTTCTCAGGGTTATGGAGGGATTGCATTTTAAGAAATGAATTTTTGGTGATGGTCATCAGATTAGGCCCATGGGCCTCTTGTTGGTAAGTTTAGCCCTTTTGACCTTCATCTGCTCAAGTATGGCTCATCGTCAAATGTATCCAAGTTCAGTGTTTTCTAACAAGCTTCAACAGTAAGGAAAAACAAATTGAATGACAATTGTAGATGAAACTGGTCAAAATAACATGTCCCTGGTTAACAGCTTTCCTTGACATGGACTTAGCACCTAACCCATTCCAAGGATAGCTAATGGTTCAGTCTTAACTTAAGGAGGGAAAAAAAGGTTTACTGAAAAACAGTTGCATGCTGATTAATGTCTGTCATGCAATAAGAGGCAAATTTTCCAGTATGCAGAGCTGAAAGTGATGAGAACAGAGTACTGTCTCTAGATTTCTCAAATTCCTGTCATGCCTGATACGAAGTCGGTGGTCTTTGTATTGCTTAGGGGTTTAATTACTACTGGGGAGGATTGGACGTTCAACTAAGCCCGCACCATGAAGGCTTGGCAGGTTTAGTCCATGCCCGACAAAGGAGGGCATGGACGGTTGCCAAGCCTTCATGGTGCGGGCTTAGTTGAACGTCCAATCCTCCCTAGTAGTTAAACCCCATTCTATCCCAGTTTCCGACAACATAGTAATGTTGCAATAGACAAACAAGCAAACCTGATCAACTGAAATATCAAAAAACGCCTCAAGTGACAGACCCATCCCCCCTTTTATTTTTTTAACGGAAATAAGCTTTGCAACTTTGGTTATCACGCAGTGCGTTCGCCGCGTGCTGTTCTTAGAGCAGACTTCACGTTATACTTTGTTTATGAAAGCAAGATCGATTAAACACAATGTGCTGGCTGCTGATGTAACAAGCAACGTCAGCAATGCACAAGAGGGCATGGTTGCTGGGATTTATTACAAATTTATGCCCGGAAAAAAAGATGAATTTACCTTGCGCACGCATGTGACTGGGATAGAATTTGTATTCATGCCCCAGCTGTTGTAAGGCAATGCTAATGGTAACTGGAGCATGTGCATCAACACTGCATGAACCACTGACAACAGCCTTTATTAACTGAGAAGAGAAAATGTCACGTGCTGTAAGCTAAGAATAAAATGAAGCTTCCTTGATTTGTACAAGCCTCCAAGAATGTTTATGAAAAAGGCTTAAATTTGTACTTCACCAAGAAGTCATTAACTCATTCGATACTATAGTGACTTGCCAGGCAGTGCCAGAACCACTGACTTAAGACTATAGACATGTTGGTACTTGAACAAAAGCTCTTTTCATGGAGAATTTAAATATGCAATTGTCGTCTTAAATCTAGGTATATATATACTGAAATATCAGGGACTGGTATGGAATGAGTTCAGCAGTGTACATGACACCCTGTGTGTGATGCTTGTGTCCTAATACCAAGATGTGAAAAACATTTCTATGACTTTAGGTGAAGTTTCCAAGCACATGGATATATTTTGTATTTATGCTTTCTGACTTTAGGAGTCCAGGTGTAAAATATCGAGTGTTTCTACTAAAATTTCTTGTGAATAGAAGGGGACCTCTTCTAAAAAGGCCATCCCTACTGCACTAGTATAAAAATGGACACATTATTGGGGTGATGTATCTTGAGAACATGAAATGGAAATGACCCCTTGATGCATGAACACAGTGGCCGTACAAAAGAAGTTGCCTTGGGGGGGGGGGGGGGGGCATGAGAGTGGTGCCACTGTGAATGAGAATTGTTGGCAAGATCTGTCAGTAAAAGCTGCATCAAGGAAAGCTGATGACTCAGTCTTACTCTAACCAAGAAAGAGTTCATGTCCTCATATCACTGACAATTCAAACTTTCCCTTTTTGAAAGAAAGCTGTCAAACCCTACTGGGCAAATTACTTGATTAATGTGTTTTAAGCTATGCTAACATGCCAGCTAGCTGAGCTTTTTTGTGATGTAATTTTTCTTCCATCCTTTGTCCACAATTTACATTTTCCACTTCTCTGAAGCAGATCTTCTTCAAGGATGGGGATGTACCTTGGGTGGGTATGTACCAATTTTGTTAAAATGGCCACACTCCTGTGACTGTGGGCTTTCTTGTGATTTTTTAAAAAAATTCTTGGCCAAATATTCTGTGAAACCACTTGGTTTTGAATTGTACAGGAACATATCTGTCACCCTAGACCTTAATTTGTTCAACACATGGCACTGTAAATTTCCATGTTTTTATGAACTTGAGTGGTCTCTTGTGCTTTTTTTTTTTTGGATTCTCGTTATATGTAGTGTATCTTGACCCAATCTTCACTTAGTATGTTCAATACATAGCACATAGTAACCCTAAGGTACCATTCAACATTCATAGAAAAGTTTGTTTGTTTTTTTTAGCCTTTTTTTGGGGGGGGGTTGTGTTTTGTTTGTTTTTTTGTTTTTGTTTTTTGTTTTTTTTTGTTTTGGTTTCTTTTGTTTTGTTTTATTTGTTTTTTTAATTTTTAGTGACCATTATCTACAAATCAGTGTCACATCCATGGGCACTAAAGTAGCCCCATACTTTGCTAACATGTATTTCTGAACTGGAGCACAGCCCCCGCCCAGGGTCTGGTATGGAGCCCCACTGGGCGTCTAGGGGGCAGAGCATTTTTGCTGTTTTGCAAGTCCTCTAATACCTTTTTCTGGAGCCTAAAAGAGAAATTGAGGTGGTCTTTTTCTAGTGCCTCTGTAAAGGTATTATGTACAGTTTCCAATGAATCACTGAACCTGTAATGAAAGAGAATAATCCTGTTTGAATTGTGAAAGAAAACTTAATATATGAAATTGTAAGACCTTTTATTTCCTTATTGTCATACATTACGCTTACAGTGTATTCTACCTTTTTGGATTTCACAGTATTGCTGGAAATATTTTACAGCTTACCACAACTAGTTGTATGTCAGCACCACTTGTAAACAATGCATATTCATACATGTGTAAGTATTGTAAAACGACTTTGAAACGGTTACTTGATTCATGCTTTCTTCCTCTCTGTTTTGAGCACCATGGAGATTTTCATAAATATAACAGAAATTCACAATTCATATAAGCATGAGTAGCAGTACTGGTGAAAGTGAAAAAAGAAAAAAAATACTACATGATCTAAGATTCATAAAAAATTCTAGCCATTCATGGTCATCTTAGTCATTCAGAAAATTCGAAACTCTATACATGACCAGTAGTAAATATACATTCCAAGGAAGGCCTCAGCCTACACATGAATTAAAACAACTGACTATGTGGTACACAACCTACAATCAATTAGCCTCTGGTTTTTAGTCCAACATCTATAATCAGTGCAGATAACTGGCTACAGATATGCATTCTTCCTGCATTTACGATCTTTAATAAGAAAAACATTTATATGCCATGATGCATAAAATATCAATTTTGGACACAGTACAACACCATGGGTCACTAAAGCTTTTTTCCCGTGCACTTGTCTGCTTTGCCAGAGCCCCCATTGAAAATTCCATGGATCCAGTGCCAGATCATGTTGCTGCATTGAACCCCTCAGGCCCTGTGGCATGGCACAGTGCTCCTGGTGGCGGTAATGCGTATTAGTGAGCATGCATAATTCAGTTTTGTACTCTAGCATCCATTTGCGGTGGACTCATGTTGTTTGGAAGCTCCCTTTTTTCTGCTCTTTTCGGTCTTCTTCTTGTCTCATTTCTCGTTGTCTGACAGTTGATGGGTATCCTAGGTATGTGGTCCAATCACTGGCTTGGTTTGGGATGGATTAAGACGTGGAGTTGGATACCCAGTGGGATGCCAACCACCACAGGATGACATACTGGGAAGACCATCCTGCATGTCTCTGTCAGCATGCGCAAGAGCAGCATGTTCTGCACAGAGGAGAGTCCATGTGACATTTTTCCAAGATGGACCCCTTCTCAGTGGCAGACCATCTGCCAGTGCAAGATGGAGGCCCTGATGTGCGGAGGCACCTTCTGAGTACAAGGCCTCAGTGCCTCCTGAGGAGGACACTGGTCCTCAGTTGGAGGCCTGAAGGTCGAGATCCAGGTCTTGACCAGTTTGGCCAGGCCTCATGGCCATTCTCAGATTGGTCCTCGAATCCAGGCCCCCATGGGGGATGGGGGTGGGGGGTGACCAATCAGGCTGGGCCCAGACTGGTCCTCAAATCAAGGCCCCCATGGGTGGGGGCTATGCCTACCAAGGACTCTCCATGGCATGTGGCTCCAAGGGCATTCCCTTGCTAGGATCCCCTCCACTTCCATGGTAGCTCCTTCCAGTGGACCTGTGGGTAGTGGCCCTCCCCAGCCTGCTCGGCCTGCTGCCGGCCGCATGTCGGTAGTCAGGCAAGCTGCACTAGCCACCTTAAGCCTATGGTTAGGGTGGTTACTAAGCCTCTATTGAGCCTCCCTTGGTGGCAGTGTCTGCTTCTAGGCCTTCTGCGGCCCAGGCCTCCGACCACATGGTAGTCCTTGGTAGTGAGGACTCCAGCAACATGGTAACATTTGAGGGGGAGATGGGTGGACCTCATGGCTGCTCTCTCCACTGCCTCCCTCCCCTGGTCACAAGTATTTGCTGTGACACCATAGGAAGGAAAAGATGAAGAAGAGGCACCAGGACCAGGGTTTAGGTGTTTCACCCTCTGAGTGTAGGTCTTATCCTGACTCGGTCGCCTGGCTTACGGAGGGTGGAGAGGGCGGTCAAAGAGTTGTGCTCTGAGCCACTTGCCCCACCAATGAAACAGTTCCTGTGAAGACGGTGTCTCCTTGGTGTGTCTCTTCCCCAATGGAGGTCGATCCTGTGGTCAATCAGCCTTCCATTCGGGAGGTCGCCTCCCCACTGACTTACGTCGACATGGCAGCAGGCCGGTGTACTTTGGTGCTCGAGCCTACCCCTGCTGAAGCTACGGGTCTCTCAGGTTTGGCGGCTGCCCTGCCAGTTCAGGAGGCACGACAGTCATTGCTCCTTCAGATCCAGCTGGGCCTACGCCTATTGGCCTCCTGCTTTCTGGCCTGTCAGGAGAGCTCCTTTTGGGCATTTTGCGTGGAGATACTCTGCGTGAGGGAAGAGTTCCAGATGCAGTACAGTTCTGTGTCTAAGACTCCAATAAGGGCGAAGACTGAGGAGGAGGGCCTGGAGGATATGCTCCTCAGCTCTGGTGATGATCAAGGATTGTCCCACGGCCGAGGATATCCTCAACCTTGACTGCTAGGGTCTCTGTAGTTAGGACTCCAAAGCGGAAGAGGAAAGGCATCGCTTCTCTTGTTTGGCAGGGCAGGGGAACATGGCGGAGTCATGGTCCCTTCACGCCACTGCCGAGCGGGTGAAGTTGTCTCTTCAGTCCATGGTTTTGGCCGAGGAGGTGGCAGACTGGGGCAACTGGTCTCCCTCTAAGGCAGAGAAGCCCTTCACACAGATCCAAGCGAACATGACCTTCATACAGGAGACCCTCCCTGGGGAGGCTGTACTGCAGCCCACGGTGGCACAGCCCAGGGCTGTGCAATGAGGGAGTGTTGAGACGGCTCCAAGTTGGAGGTGCCATTTTCCACTTTCATGAGAGGAAACTTCTGAGCTGGCACATTTTGGCGACAGACTGGAGGGTGTGTTTGCCAGGTATGGCTTAGCCAGGGGATGCCTGCTGGTAAAGCCAAAGTTGAGGTTTGAGCTGTCCTGGACTAGTAAGTCCGTGTACAACTTTGCCCCTGCAACAGTTGACGTTCCCATGTGTGACCGCAATGTCAAAGAGGCAGAGGCAGTCTCCCTGCCCTTGTTGATGCTTTTGTGTTTCGAGCAGAATGCACGAGTGATGACCCTGATCGACTCTTTCCTCAACTTATCTGGGTGTTCTGCTATGCGACTCCTCGAGGAGGCACATGATGACCCAGCAGAGCCAGCCTCCACCAAGTGTTTGGTGGACACCCTGCTGGGCCTGGAGCAGTCTTGAGGCAGTGCTGCAGGCCCCATGCTCAGCAGAGCTATTACTTTGGATGTCAATATCAAGTTGGTGCACCGTAATACGCTCCTCTCGGTGGCTGCCCTGCTGACAACTGTGATCAGAGATGCTTTTCAGCTGCCCCTGGAACCAGTGGGTCCAGATCTGTTCAACCAGGGAATTGCCCCACCTTGAGAGGACAGAGAATATGGCCAAAGAGAAGCGGCAATAGTCTCTCAATGAACCTTTGCTGCAGAATGTGAAGTTGGCCCATGGGCGGAGTTCTTTCTGGCAGCATGCTGTGCCTGTGCATGGCCCGCAGCAGCAGAAGCTGCAGAGGCAAAGGAAGAAGCTGGTGAAGAAGGGTGGCCAGCTGTCAAAGCCAGAATTTTCTGGTCTCAAGGGTGGTCAGAAGTCGGCGCCTCACCTATACAGATACTCCGGTCATGGGCAAGGTTGCCACTTTTGTGCACCAGCAAGGGATCTGGTTGGACATTTATCTGGACGATTCACTCTTGCAGTCTCAGGACAAGGGCCTTCTTCTGAAGGAAACGCTGTTCGTAGGAAAACTGTGTACGAAGTTAGGCCTCATTGTAAATCTCTCAAAGTCCAGTCTGACTCCCTCTTGGGAGTTTGTGTCAGTCCCTTTTATTTGTCGACCTTCTGGGAACAGATGGAAGAGACTCTTAGCTCTCTTAAAGCAGTTCAAGAGGGTATCAGCTCCGTCGGCATATCAGTGGATGTGTCTGATCAAAACACTGATGTCCATGGACTCGCAGGCCCCTCTGGGGAGGCTACATCGTTAGCCTATCCAGCTCAGCTTTCAAGATTGCAAGGGTCAGAAAAGACGTCTCTTGTTTAAGCGTGTGGGGATTCAGCCGTACAATCGGCTGATTCAGAGTTGGTGGTCTCACCGAGTGAATGTGATGCCGGGGCAGTCCCTGGTGCCCTTCAACAGCTAGGTGACTCTGTTCACCGGTGCCTCCTTGCAGGGCTGCGGAGCATATTTGGACTCTGTGACAGCCTCAGGTAAATGGCCTCCTCAGTAGAGGCGTTTTGCCATCAGTTGGCTAGAACCGGAAGTGATCCATCATGCCCTTGTACAGCAGTTGTTTACAGCAACAAACAGGGAGGTACCAGGTTGAAGAGCTTGTTCTCTCTGGCCAAGTCAATCCTGCTCTGAATAGCATCAGGCTCTAATGTCTTCACATTTCAGGTTGCCTGAATGTCAAGGCAAACCTGCTTTTGCGTCAATCACAGACGATTCAGACCATTGTTGATGTGTACAGACTCGTGTTACCTCGCCGATAAAAATGTTAGTCTCCATGTTTGTGTCATAAGAACAGCCTATTTCTTTATGTCATAACATTTATTTGACCTTTGACTTTATTCTGAGAATTGTTTGTTAATAACTATTTCCTGTGAGATATTTTGTTGGTATATGTACCACATATTGTACTAACCTGTGTAAGGTAGCCATACAAGGTTTCACCTTCCGGTCACCTTTTCCCTAACTATTTTGTGATACTCTATTGTGTATTATATTTGGAATAAAGACTCATTCATTCAACCAAGTGGTCTCTGAATCCCAGAGTGATGGAAGCGATCTGGACCCTTTGGGGTTGACCGCACATCGATCTCTTCGCCACCAAGGACAGTCACAAGATCGACACCTTTGTGTCCCCATTCTCAGACGAGTTGGCTTGGGCAGCAGATGCCATGTAGATTTTGTGGCAGAAAATGTGGGCATATGCCTTCCTGCAGCCCAGCTCTTGCCCCCAGGTTCTTCGCAAGATTTCGGAGGAGCAGTGCGAAGCCCTTCTCATGGGCCCTTGGTGGCCCAAGAGGAAGTGGTCCTTGGATTTGTTGGAGCTGAGTGTAGAGCCTGCCTGATAACTGCCTCTTCTCCCTCAACTGCTCAAGCAACCAAGATCTAACAGGTTCCATTGCAATCCTCACTTTCCTCAGGCTTAACGTCTGGCAACTATCATTTTAGAGCGTAACTTCAGCCAGCTTCGTCAGTCTTCTTTGAAGTTTTATGACTCTAGGTGGAACAAGTTTGCTTATTGGTGTGCTTCTAAGGACTATTTGTCTTGGAAAGTGTTGGTCCAACAGAATGGGAACTTTCTGTTGAGTCTGTATGAGGAAGGGCACTTGAAGGTTTGCACCTTAGAGGGATACAAGTCGGCCATTACGGCTATCCATAACACCATGGGCTAGAGTTTAGGGACGGACCCTTTTCTCTGTGGACTTATCAGCTTCCAGACAGATCGTTCAGTAGAATGCAATCTAGTGCCTTGCTGGGAGCTCTCTGTGGTTCTTGGGACTCTCATTAGGCCTTTGTTTGAACTGAAAGATATGACTTTGATCAACCTTAAGATTCAAGATGGTCTTCTTGTTAGCTGTGGCCACAGGTGCTAGGCATGGGGATACATGCCTTGGATAGATCCCTCATCTAGTGGTCTGCTGAAGGGCAGGATGTTTTTCTAAGGCCTCAAATGGAATTTGTGTCTAAGACACAAGTGGCATGTGACCCTTCAACTGTCTTGACAGGTTTTTGGGTCACTCTCGGCGACAATGTCCATGTATGAGCCAGGTTGGGCCCTTTGCCCCGTTATAGCGCTCTGATTCTATTTGAGTTGGACTAAGCCTCATGGAGCAGGGTGTAAATCTGTTTCTCCCTCATAGGTAGATAGAGTCCAAGATTCTGTCACTTAACACCATCTTGGGATGGATAAGGTAAATGATTTCCTTAGCCCACTGGGTGGCCAGAAAGGATGAAAAGCTGGCACTTCGTCATTCTCTCTGGGCTCATGAGACTAAGGTATTCTCTGCCTCCTGGGACGTGTTATGCAATATGTCAGTAGAGGATGTTATGACTGCCCGTAGATGGCGCTCCCATAATACCTTTACATCCTACCTAAGAGACTTGGTAGAAGTGGAGGCACTGCTGTTGGCACTCAAGTGCTTTGTGACAGCTACTCCCAACTGGTCTTTATATTAGGTATTCCCCACCCAGCCCTTCTAATTCAACGGAATTGGAGAGTGTGCACCGAGGATCCAGGATGGTTTTTTGGCCCATGGCTCTCTAGTGCAAAGTTTTTTGGTCTGGAATCTTTGGCTGTTCCTCCCGTCTCCAGTATAATGCTACATAAGCTTAATTAACTGACCTATGGTGCTGTACTGTGTCCTTAAGATGAAGTTTTTAGCGTAAAACTATTAGTCAGAAACAGTACTCACCACTTGTCACTAGAATTCTCACCCAACCATTCCTGCTGTTCGGTCCCTCCTCTGCTGTGTCAGAAACTGAATTGTGCATACTCACTAATGCACCCTACCACCACCAGGAGTGCTGTGCCATGCCACAGGGCCTGGGGGCTTCAATGTTGCAGCATGTTATGGCACTGGATTCAGGGAATTTTCAATGGGGGCTCTGGCAAAGCAGGCAAGTGCATGGGAAACCAGGTTAAGTGACCTATGATGAGTACTGTTTCTTGATAAGTTTTGCATAGAAAAACTTCATATTTTACATGCTTTAATTTGAGTAGGACTACCTAAAATGCAAATAAAGTTTTACGTTGAGAAACTACATATTTTACCTGCTTTAAGGTGACTAGGACTACCTAAAATGCAAATAAAGTGACATACTCAATCCAATTTAAAAAAAAGAAAGAAAAAAAAGCTTCCTTCACGAATGATATGTCTTGTCATTCTACATAGTTATACACGCTACTTTATCATTTTCAAAATGTTGAATAGCACATGTAAACATTCCAGGAGGACTCCAGTTTCCATACAAATAAAGATTCAAGCAAATAAGTATCACACAATCACTGAGTCAAGTTTATTACAAACACTTAACTGTTGCTATTGTCTACTCTAGCACTTGAGATCAATATCTGCTGTCTGTAAATAAATACATGACTGTGCTTTCTTCCTGAGGTTGTGATATTCCATTAAAATTGCAGTAATGCACTAACTACAGTACACTGCACTAATTTTGTGTTGATCACAACTATCCAAATCACATGAAAATTAACAGAATCAGTCAAAATTCATATAAGTGAATAGCAAATAATTTGCAATGAGGTTTCTTACATTGGCCTCTGGTCTCATCTAATACTTGTCAATCTTTTATTGGGAATAGATATAGGAAATGTCAAACATATATATGTAATTTGTACAAATATGTCCATTTTACCTGAGACTCGGGCCTTGCACTAAAGAAATAAAAAGTTTACAGTGATGAACAAACCATTATTACCACATGTAAGTTAAACTGTTTATTTTAGTAGCACTGTCTGCATGGATATGAATTACAAACGTATCACAAAATATCAACACTTGAAATACTTTCCTAACTCTATTCGCAATACATGAGTGACAAGCACTTCTTTGAGTAGACATGACCATACATTTACCATCCAGCATACAAGTATGGGCATCAGTTGATTAGTATTGAATTTTACTGCCTACAGTGAAATCTACCAATGAAGACAGCCACAGAACTGCCACAATTAGGTCTTTATGGAGGGTGGTATCAATAGGAAATAAGATGTTAAGGAAAAGGAATGGGTCATAATAGGTGGTTCTAAAAGAGGGAGTGGTCTCTTGATTGAGAGGACATTATAAGGAGAGTTCAATGTATACACAAGAGAACATAAACATGAGACTATCTTGCCAGCACACACATTGCCATGATGTTCCCATATTTCTTTGCACCTTGGTTACTAGAAAAGTGTCCAAAAGGCACAAATGCAACATTTGACCTTCAAAATCAAATTTTAAACTGTAAAACTGAACACGCTCCTCGTCATCTAGTATGCTTTCCAATATCATTTGCCATCTGTTTGTCCTTGCAAATATGTCTGCCACCTCTGAAAAGTTAATACTTATGTCCATGTGAACAAACATCAATTCTAGCCCATTTAGTCTCTCCAGCCATGGTGGCTCATGTGTAGAATTTCCTAGTTAATTTACCTACAGTGACAGATATCCCACTGTATGTGCAAATACTCATATTAAATATACAGAGATGTTTTCATTGTGATGAATGTGAATGTCCGTGAAATCTCATTTATTTCACCTGATTCCTAGTGACTGGCAGTCAATGTTGAATGTCTCCGAATCCTTTTTCATACCGACACTGATATACATTTATAGCTTACACCAAGTACATATGCAGGTACAACTTGATGCTCAAGTTGAACTTTCAAAAATTAAAAAATTTAAGTGGGAAAATATACTGATGTACTACCCACCATTATAATAGCTAATATGATACGTGTGTTTGTGTGTAGATCTACACACTAAGATGCATAAAGTCAATAACTGAAAGTGCACTTCGAGATGGGTTCCCGTTTATGCAACCCTTGTTGCCTTTTACATAACATCAAGCTGTGCAGATCTGACTGCAGTTTGTAGCATTTAATTTGATTTCTCTGGAGATTGGCTCATATTCAAAGGGGTTTGAAATTACCTTTTTTCTTTCATATGGCTAATGCAATCACATTCTGTCTGCCAACTATAGGTGGAACTGCAGTGGGCACAGGTTTGAATACCAAAGCTGGATTTGCTGAGAAGATTGCAGCACATGTCGCAGAAATTACAGGTTGGTAACTGTATGTGGTTCACATAAATGTGTACATATGGTTGTTAGTGTACATGCATATACATGAACATGTACTTAAGGTGTATCCATGTGCATGTGTATAAAATATGTAAAATTAATATAGAAATATACAAACGTACATGGTAAAATTAACGTGCCAAACAAATCAAAACCCTCCCCCTCTAATACATATGTTGTATTGAGGTGTGTGTGTGGGGGGGGGGGGGAGAGGGGAGGGGAGCTTTATTTCTGTGTAGTATGCTTGCATTGCAGTACACAGTCCCTCATCAGTCCCTCATTCATAGGGATATTATTTGTGATGATGTTTAACCAAAAAAAAATATCTTAAAAAACAGTGTTAGGTGTGCTGGGAAGATGCGATTGTGCTTTTGAGAGGATTTTCGTTTTAGGCTTTTGACCTGTCAGATTCACTGCAACCCCGGGTTTTTTTTTAGTTATATTTACATCTTTTCATATTGAACAAAATACCAATCAGCCTACTGGATGATTTGAATTGTGTTCAACACTGGACAGGAAAGACATGAGTCACTTAAATTGTTCTTTTCAGGGCTTCCATTCCAGACAGCAGAGAACAAATTTGAGGCTATGGCAGCCCACGATGCAATGGTAGAAGTCAGTGGAGCACTCAATGTAGTTGCTTGTAGTCTAATGAAGATTGCCAATGACATCCGCTTCCTAGGGTCTGGACCTAGGTGTGGCTTGGGGGAGCTCATTCTGCCTGCAAATGAGGATGGGAGTAGTATTATGCCAGGTCAGTGTCTGCACATCCTGGTCTTTGAGCCTACTTTTGGTCAGACATGAGGCCCCTTTACACATGTAGGTCTACGATGTAAACTCTTTGTTGTGATCCAGTGTTAATTAAAAAAAATAACAGTCAGCTAGAAGGAATTGTGAAGTTTATTTTATCATACATAACCATGTATTTGACTCGATGATCTGGTTAGTGGTCCTTGCAAGATGATTCAGCACCGTTACTGAGCACAACTTTCAATGCATATGATGTATGCAGGGCAAATATGATTTTGTGTATTCATTTATTGTATTGTATATTTAAATGGTTACTGGACACATATAAATATACATATATATACATATATATATACACACATAGCAAATATCTTCATAAAGGGCAAAGTATTATATGCTATTGGATTTCAATCAGACTGTAACTGTCGTAATGTTTCCAACTAATTTGCACATTTGATGGTTCTTGATCCTCTCTTGGTCAGAGTAACTCTGAGTCAATAGCCTTCAATGGCATGGGATGGGTACATTGCACCAAACTTATGCCAACAGAAGCTATTGACCTGGAGCATGCAATCATGACAAGTCTTATCTACAATTCACCACAAAAACAGTGTTTTCATCTAACTTGGAATTTCTCTAAAAACATTAACACATTCTGGGTCAAAGTATGAATGAGTCGATAGCTTTCCTTGGTGTGGGTTGGGTGCATTGCACCTGTACTAAAGAAAAAAATTGACATAGGGTGTCCGATCATGAATGGTCTTACATACAAATCTCGGCAATTTTTTTTTTTTTTTAGTAACAAGAAATTTAAGTAAAATGTTAAGATAGATGACGATTTACATCCAAGTGCTTTTGGGTGATTTGAGCAGGAAAAGGGACAACATTTACATGTGGGCACCTTCTGGGCAATGTGACCAGACAAGGGTTAATGTCTGAATATGAACACAGATTTTGTTTTACATCTTTACAGGTAAGGTGAACCCCACCCAGTGTGAGGCTGTCACCATGGTAGCAGCACAGGTGATGGGCAACCATGTCGGAGTTACTATCGGAGGAAGCAATGGACACTTTGAGCTCAATGTGTTCAAACCTATGATTGTCCGAAACGTTCTCCAGTCAGTGCGACTTCTGGGAGACTCCTGCTTGTCATTTACCAATCACTGTATTTGTGATTTAACAGCCAACAAAAGACGGATTGATAAGCTGATGAAGGAGTCACTGATGCTGGTGACTGCTCTAAATACTCATATAGGATATGACAAGGCTGGGAAGATTGCAAAGAATGCACATGCAAATCATTTGACCTTGAGGGAGTCTGCACTGGAGCTAGGGCTGCTTACTGCTGAACAGTTTGATGAGTGGGTCAAACCTGATGGAATGCTAGGGCCTAAAGCATAATCTTCTGCTTTTTTTTGCCAAATGTACAAAAAGTATGGTTGGTGGTTTATTGTTAGAGTACATATCAGGCCAGTGTGCATGGGTAATTAACCTAGTCCAGGCAAACTTACACCAGGCTATCCATTATGGCTGTTTTACTTACGCCCCTCTTGCCTTCATTTGACAGGTCTGTTTGCACAGCTGTATGCATTGGGTTTCACCCCCAAAAACTGCAAAAGAGCCCGAGAGTTACTGTGGAAAGAATTTCTCTGAACATAGCTCCTGAGCAGCTTCATCTATGGTCATAGTGACAATGTAGGGCCACATAAGAAAAAGGGGTGTGAGGGGAGAACCCCCCACCACAGAAAAGGACCCTATTTGGTCAGTCTTGTGACTAACAAAATTTGGGGACTGATTCTAAACAACCTCCCAATATGTCACACCAGAACCAAAAAAAATGTAGCCCAAGGATTCAGATAAAAAACAGACATTTTGATATAGGCTGTCTAGACATGACATACTTTTGGCATTCTTGAGGAGCCAGGTTGACAAATCTGAGAATAGATTATGGATGTCAGGTAATTACTGTAATCCTTGGAAAATTAGGAAGTCTCACATCTTATTCCTCCTTAAGAATTTCATTGTGAAATTAGCAAAGTTTATGAATTAAAAAAAATTGAGACTTAAATTGTTGAAATTATGGTACATGTACTGCAAAAGAAAATTTTTTTTTTTTTTTTTGGTGGGGGGTAACTGAATTTTGCTTCACTACTTCTTAATTTCATGCCTTAAGTGTGTATGCAAGCTTTACTCAAGATCAGGGATGGACGCCTGCAGCATGTTGACTGGGTTACCATGTCAGCATTTTCCAGGGTTCCTTATACATGGTATAAATAAAGATCCAATGCAAGTCCTGCAGACTACATTCCAACTTGAATCATGATCATTACAGAAATACAGAGCTTTATATTCTACACATTCGAAACCATTGTGACAAATGATGATAAAAATTAGATGTCATAATTATTGATAATAATGTATACGGTATGTGTCAACACGCACAACTAACTAGGTTTATCAATGAGCTTTTTGTAAACATGCACATACATTTAGGAACCATGCAGTGAAACAACAGTCTGTGCATTTTGCAATTTAGTGTACACTGCATACATTGATGGACACTGTTACATCCCCATCCCCCAAGGATTTAACTCGGTCCATGCTATGCTGGTCAAAGTCTTGGTCAGGGGTTTTTGCATTGCCAAGCAAGTCATGCTGCAGCTGTCCTTAAGACATGACTTCAGGCATGGCATGCTGGGACTATAAAAAGCTCTTTTTATCAGGCACTTGAATGAACTCTCATTTCATGCCAGCTATAAAGTGCATGTGAAAAAACTCACCAGCTGTTTTAAGGACAGGTAAGACACCAAAAATAAATTCGCGTTAGGATAACATATCATATATGTGTGTACTCGTCATACTCCAAAGAATTCATATGTCCCGTATTTGGGTGTCTGTGATGTTAATTGCATAAACAATTGAAAGTTGACCGCAAAGCATCACCCCATAAATGTCGATATAAGTCAATAATTATTTGTGATAAAATCATAATTACACTTGGATCTTAATCCTGACATATTGGCAACAAAAAACGATCCTACGATTTTATATCTTTGGTTTCGTTTTTCTGTTATCCATCCTTAAAGTTTGACGTTTCAATTTTCCCTTTGATTTTCAGGATGTTCATTTTCATCATTTCATAGAAAAAGAACGAAGCAAAACTTAGAAAATCGCTGAATCATTTTTGCAGTTCAGACATTACAGAATCAAAAGCCGTTAACCGGATTAAATTTCGCCCAGTCGTTTTCTTGGAATAACCATTCTTAGGTGGGGCTCTCGTCCTATTATCCTTTCTGAGAAAACAAGCTTCAAAGGCCTTTGATGTTGATCATTTGCCTCCGGAACAATACCATTTGTTCAAGTTGAGCTGATATTTGTACAAAACGTAGCAAACATCGTCCCTGAACATTTGGGGAGTTTGTCAATCAATTCTTGGCCAATCACATGAATAAAAGAGCCTTTGAAGTACGGAGAACATTATTCAGCGATCTGTCAAACGGCGATACCGACAGTCTGGTTTCAAAGTGTGACGTCATGGAGGCGGCCCTTCCGGCCCCGTGACCTCAAGCCTGGCAACGAAAGTTGTGTTGCCTTGCTTCAGTGGGGCGGCCTGCAGCCGCTCATGGTCAGTGTAGGGATGGCGGGTTTGGTATTCCGCCCCCTATCTCTTCATCCAGTTTTTAGGGATAGTGTTTTATTGTATTTACTCGTCTCCTATCTGTATACTTTATGTAGTTAGCTTGTTAGACTTGTCTTTACACTTTACTTAATTAGCTTGTCATTATTTTGTAGTTGTATTCTCATTGAGTTTCATTTCTCTTTCCAACCTGAGCTTTGTAACGCAATTTTGTGTGTTTTCTCTGCTGTTCACGTTTAAGCTTATTTCGATGTGTTTTTTTGTACTTTTATTTCCTCATCCCTGGGTTCTGATAAAGTATTATTATGTACGTGGGTATTGTTGATTAGGGTGTCAGTTTTTCCCCCCTGCCTGTCTTTGGTGTGAAGGACCACTTGGGTAATCCATCGCGGCACGGCCTTTGAAGTTTGAAGGGACATCGTCTGACAATTTCTGCTCCTCTTGAACATTTAAAGTCTCCCTTCTTTTGAAGGCAAAGCAAGCAAGATAACTATAAAGTAAACCACTAAGGCTATGATATGTTAGTATGTTTGCATCTTTTCCCTGCCCAAAAGCGTACTTTCGGCATGCTGCCTTATTTCACATTGCCGCCCTGATACCACTCTCTTTTTGCCATGGGCCGTTGCTACCTGCAGCCACGTGACAGGCTGTTAAGTATGATTGACGGGTGGCATTGTTCCGTATGGCGGCTGAAAACCAAAAGAATGACACATGGACGTTCGGATGTGCACATGCCTGTGTGGTTTTTGGCGTTTTTCTCATATTTCTACCCTAGTTAAATGCTCGAAATTTTGACAACTAACAGAAAGGACATTCATCTTGTAAAAACTGTTAAAATGTCAAAATCGGCCATGCAAAGGTTTTTGGTGTCTTGACTGTCCTTAAGGAGTTCAGAAAATTAATAATACATGCACAAGGCTGCTTGACAACTTTTATAGTATTTGTTCACTGTTCTGATATATCCCTTGATTGGGAGAATAATATAGTCATGATTTACATCTGTGATCCAGGTACCGAAGGTACAGCAGTATTCATACTTGTATGCTCACCAGCATTCTGTTGCATTTTGCAATATGATGGTTCTTTGACTGTTTGCAGTTGATCAACTGCCTTTTTTTATGGGATAAATACATTTATTTCTGTCTGGTTGTGGTTGGGATTCCAGGATTCTGCAGTAGAAACCACATTGGAATTGTCTCTTTTCACCCACAATCACCACTGACAATGGTTTGTATAATTATAGTGTGATTTTCTGAATGAGAATTCCTGGAGGAAAACCAATGAACCTTTTCCCTCTTGAATAAGACAAGAGTCAACAGCTTTCCTTGGCATGGGTTGGGTACTTAGTGTCGAACCCATGTCAAGAAAAGTTGTTCACCTGGGGCATGTGATATTGATAGGTTTCATCTACAATAGTCAAATTGGTTTTCATTACTGTTAAAAATAGTTGAAAACACTGAAGGAAATGACATTTGATCACCAGCCGGTTTTTGCAAATTTAGGGGGAAAGGGTTAAGACCGGGTTAGCTTCCTTGGTGTTGGGTTGGTGCTAAGCACATAAACCATGCAAAGGAAAGCTGTTGACCTAGGTCATGTTAGCTTGACAGGTCTCGTGTACATTTCTCATTCAAACTTTTGTTTTTTGAAAGAAGTCAAAAACTTTGAAGCAGACATTTGACAGCTAGCTGGTTTTAGGGGTAAGGGACAACTGTTTTTTAGGTGGGGCTCCGTAAGGAGACCCCCTCTCATGTACAATGTACATAGTAGACCTAAAAAGTTCAATATTTGAAAACCAGGAACTATTCCTGTCGTGTTAATAGTCCTGATTTGTGACAAGACTTTATTCTTAACATTTGATATCGGCAAAATAAACAAGACTGATACCTGAAGGGTTTAATAAGAGAAAATACTCTGTCACCACTGGTTACAATTGCTGAAAAAGCCTCACTGTGAGAATATGTCATCCGGCGAACGTATGTATTCTGGTGCAAACAAGAAACAGATTTTAAAAAGGTGCAAGTTATTTTCTTTCATTTGTGCTCTTAATGGTAACACTGGTATTACTGCTCATTGCTGATGTAAAATGTAGATATTCTTTATCGATCTATGCACATTATCAGGACCTTTCTGTTAAAAGAAGTTCCGTATCTTGCTTGTATTCGTGGGTGAATGTGACCTCAATTCTGTGAACACCGAACTTTTGTCAGCTCAATGAGGCTCTCCGTAGGTTTTTGCATATCCAGACAGTTACCAGTCTGAACACGTCCAAAGATGCATCAGACGGAAAAAATCCATTGAGCATTCGTTACAGTGATCTAAAAAGTCCACGAGAAAATGTAATCAAGTTATCACTTCCCCTTACAAGTCTTGTGCAAGTACGCTGTTTTGGCGCAATAACAATATGTAAGTGCTTTAAAGTTGCATTCCGCGATATTTCATACACGTACCTATCCACGTAATTCATCACTAATCATGCGTCGAAGGACCGTTGTGCCTTTGTTTTGGTCAATAAACATGATATTTTGGCGGGAAGAAAGAGTTTTTACATTCGACCATGCAAGTGTTGTTTATAACGGCATTCGGCCATGCACAACGGTTCTAGGGCAATTCCTCGCTGATGAGAGATATATTTACAACCAGTTGGCTCTCGCCGGTCACGTGGCGTGCGCTATATTGCGAGAGCAAAGCACAATTGCATGCAGTCTCCACGTGCTTGCAGAGCCGTCTGCGGAGACAAAGTGAAACTGTGAAATACCACTATTTTGTTGGCCGTCAACGAGAATAGAATTTTTCATGTGATTAACTGTGCTTGATCATATTTTAATCATGCATGTTCGTATCGCAAGACTCAATGATAAATGGACGAGTTTGTACGCTCATCGGTGCCTATGTTGTTTGTTCAAGCCTACGGCCTTCGCATCGTTCGAACTTGAAGTTGAAGACGACGGCATGCAGTCTTACATAATGTTCCGGTGTCAATGACAATGTTTGACACATTTATTGACGCAAAACAGCAAATAAAGCTTTTATATATGGTGTTCATTTTGACGCTAAACTTGTGCATGTTTTTATAAATTCAAGTCGCGATCGTTTGCTATGGACTGTGTTTGTGGTATATATTTTGATAGACATATTTGTTTGCTTTAGATTACATAAGTGTGGAAAACGAGCAAATGAGAACACACATGGTCGCAAACAATAACACATGATTGTCATCTTCACCGTTCACTGCAAATACAGATTCAACTTGGAACATATTGACCTCAAATCTCAGGAAACTAAATTTTTATGCAGTGAAACAAACGTCGTTTCATATTTCAAGATTTGTCTATAATTTGGTATCAGCAGTTCTAGGATGCAGGTACCTCCGTTCCATTGGTTATTAATGTTACAGCAAAGATGGTAGAAAAAGCCCTCCTTCAGGGTCGGTAAGGGGTTTCTCGCACTGGCGTACTGCTTTTTTTTTTTTTTTTTTTTTTTAATTTATTTACCGTACTGGCGTACTGGAAGCCGTCTTGTTTTACGTACTTCGTACTATCCAAAATTTTGAAAGATTTTTATTTTCCGTACTGCGTACTCTAGAAGAATAATTACCTGTACCAGCGTACCGACCCCCCCCCCCTTCTCCTTGGTTACAGTGAGCAAAAGACTATCTTCATGCTTATCTGCAGAGAGAGAGAGAGAGAGAGAGAGAGAGAGAGAGAGAGAGAGAGAGAGAGAGAGAGAGAGAGAGAGAGAGAGAGAGAGAGAGAGAGAGAGAGAGTTTTCACCAGGATTCGTCGTGTTTCCTACCAAAAATTTTGTTTTAGGATGTTTGTTTTATTGACGATGCACTGCATTCGTAAGATCTTGTCAATATTATCGTCTGAATAATTTTCCTCGCGCTGTTCCTACCAACTGTACACTATAGTAGATTGTTCCAATGCAACTAAGCAATCATATATTTCGAGTTTGCGTCATGATATGATACATTTGAAATCCTCAGTATTTTTTTTTTTATCGCAAATTACCAAAATAGAAATGCGAGATAAAAAACAAACAAAGAAAACAAATCAAAAACAAAACAAACAAAACACAAAAACAAAAACAAGAAAAAAAAAAACAAAAACAAAACAAAACAAACAAACAACAAAAAAACAAACAACACACACACACACACACACAAAACCCCACAGCAGATCTAGAAAGGACCAGATGAAATTCTGAATTACTTGACTAAAATGATTTGTTTGGAAAAAATTGTTGATACCTTAAGTTTATGTACATCAACTTTTGTTCTGCATAGGCCTATGACTTACAAGAAAGAACGATAGATAATTCTGTGCTGGAAGCATGTGCAAAAAAATGGGATGTTATTTAGTTGGACTTGTGTGTGCGTGTTTTCGGAGAATGTATACGGTTGCGACCGATAATAGCAGATAGATATGGCTGAAGCAGTGGCCGAAAGAGTGAGAGAATGAGGCTTCTTTGTATAATAAATTTTATGTTTCGAAACGTACAGTTCCTCATCAAATTTTCATGTCGCATGTGCCATTATACCGAACACAGTGTGACACCCGAGGACCCGTTCAGACCGTTGTGCAGTATACCGTTCTGTCAATGGTGACAACGTTCAAAGCTTGTTCTAATCCATTGCAAATGCATTTGGCTAGTGTGGTACACAGCAATGTGAAATTACAAGTACAATCCTTTTTAATTTTTCAAAATAAATTCGTTATATTGTCGTCGAGAAATGTTGGTAAAATTCTCTGTCGGACGAGGCTCTGAACAACGTATTGCAACTTCCCACACAAGTGGCATGCAGACGAATGTCTGAAGAAAGAAACTCACACATTATACCTTGCACAATCTTATAGAAATACAGAACTGATAAAGTCAAGTTCATGAGAAAATTTTATGGTGCCCCTAGGAAAATTGATGACGAATAGAATAACATAAATCTTTGACATCGTAGACAATAACAGCTTGATAAGTAGCGGAGGTCGCGGGCACGTCTTCCTCGCAATATGTGCAGTCAAGAGCTGCCGATGCAGACAAAATTTTATCTCGAAGTTAGCGGGAAACGTAGATAGTATGCCCATTTGTTTGTTGTTTTTTCTCTCTCTTTGTCTCTGAAGTTGCCGTTGTCTTTACTGATCTTAATTAACGGCACTTTTGTCCCATGAATTTGATTACCTAGCCACTCTCCCCACCCTCCCCCCCCCCCCCAAAAAAAAGAAAAGAAAAAGAAAAGAAAACTTCATCAAGCTGGAGCGGTTATAATATGATAATGATATTCGGATTCAATCTCGATTGATTACAAACACGACTGATCAAGTATCCATGACGACTTGAATATAACGACTTCAAAGAAATGGGCGGCTCCTGTGATCTTTGATTTTTTTTTTTTCCGGCACGTGCGACAACTGGGCACTGCTCTGAACATCAGACCTGTTCAGAATCAGAATGAATGTAGCGACATCATCATCACTTGGACGCCCAAGGCTGACCTTGTCCTTCTTTTACAACCCGCTATCGCTCCATATTTTCAACACCGATGGAAACTGTGTGTGTCTGTCTTATTTTGTCACGCGCGGCTGGGGCACGTTTCTTTTCGCTGTGAGTGGCGTAATTTTCTTGGTCGCACAAGCAGACGAAAAGCCGGCTCAGACGGAAAACATAAGATGTACGCATGCGCGAGATCTGTATGTAAATGACCCAAATGACGTTGTCCAGGAATTCCCTACCGCACTCTGTTTGAATATTGAAGTTCCATTGGTGGAACCCGAAGAAGACGTGAGGATTACTCGGTAGTTTCACAAGTAAGTGTGTGTTTTTCATATTTCGTTGTTTCATATTGTGTATTTTACACGAGCGAAGATGTGTTTGTATAAAATTTGACAGGTTCCCTGCCACTAGCGGTGTCATAGCATCAATGTGGTATCCACGTGGTCATTGCCATGTCGACCATCACATGAACATTAATAAAAAAGTCATTATGGCAATGTCGCTCATCACGAACACATGCTTTTGAATATCAATGCATTGCTCACAAATTAAACTTGATGTGTGTTTTGAAGTCTTATACTGAGTTGTTATTGTATGTCACTTGGTCTGCTTTATTGATTGAGTTCAATTGATTGTGGGATTCTGAGATGAATCAAGATCTAGGACATGGATCCGAGCGAGAAGTGGATGTTTGTAAACATTGCCATGCTGAGACTGTCGACATTTTCAGTTCACGTTTTGAATGACCTATCACTCAGTGCTGTACTCACTCAACCTTGCGCTCGATAAGGCCACTTTGTTTGATGCTAAAACTATTTTTTCTTCGATTGATATACTGTATAGGGAAACTGTGTGCCAGAACAGTCACGGAGAGATGGGAAAAGTTGTGTTTTAATGGGAGGGAAAATGGCGTCAGTGAAAACTATTATTAAAGCAAAGCAAAACTTATATAATTTAAAAGTTGGTTTGATTCATTTACATGTTGAGCTTTAGATTTGTCACATCGTAATCATTCATAACTTGCCTTTTTTGAACGATCTGAATAGAGGTTGAAATGTATGTATGTATGTATGTATGTATGTATGTATGTATGTATGTATATATATGTATCTATGTTTGTATGTATATGTATATATATATATATATATGCATATTTTAAGTGTGATTAAAACCCCATCTTCTGCTGGGATTTTGGTGTGATTTTTACCTCAGCTGACTTGTCAGTCAGCTGACGTTTTTTGAGGGTCCATCGTCCATCGTCCGTCCGTCGTCCACAATTCACATTTTCGACTTCTTCTCAAAAACAGTCAGCCAGATTCACTTCAAACTTGGTGGAGATGTGCCTTGGGTGGGTCTCTACTAAGTTTGTTCAAATGGTCACGGTCCAGTGATTTTTGGATTTTTAATGAATTTTTTTGTCCATTTTTGGGTAAATCTTAAAAAATCTTCTTCTCCGAAACCACTCACTCAATTGCTTTGATATCACACAGGAACACTCTCTGGGACACTTAGTTCTTAATTTGTTCACCAGGTGGCACTGCAATTTTTTCCTAATTTTTTATGAATTTTTGTGTGTTATAGCTATTTTCGACTTCTTCTCCAGAACCATCACTCAGATTAAGCTGAAACTTGGTGGATATGTTCCTTGTAGAAGGGTCAAACAAAGTTGTTCACTATGTGGGAATGTTGCAGATTCCTGATTTTTAAGGATTTTTTCAATTCTGGTACTTGTCGGTCAATGCAGCTTTCCTATTGATTACTATGGAAGTCAATGGGCATTCTAATGCTAATTCATATTTTTGACTTCTTCTCCAAAACCGTCATCCAGATTAACTTCAAACTTGGTGGCAATGTACCTTGGGTGGGTTTCTACCAATTATGTTCACGTGGTCATGCTCCAGTGATTTTTGGATTTTTAGTGATTTTTTTTTTTTTTTTTTTTTTTTTTTGGACAAATCTTAAAAAATCTTCTTCCCCGAAACTGCTTACCTAAATGCTTTGATGTCACACAGGAAGACATCTAGGGACTCCTTGTTGTTAATTTGTTCACCAGGTGGCGCTGCAGTTTTTTCCAATTTTTTTGTGAATTTTTGTGTGCTATAGTTATTTTCGACTTCTTCTCCAGAACCGTCGCTCAGATTAAGCTTACACTTGGTGGATATATTCCTAATGGAAGGGCCAAACAAACTTGTTCACTGTGTGGGAATGCTGCGGATTGCTGATTTTTAATGATTTTTTCAAGTCAGCTCCTTTGGGGTAAATGCACCTTTCCTATTGATTACCATGTAAGTCAATGGGCATTCTAATGCTAATTTACATTTTCGAATTCTTATCCAAATCCATCATCCAGATTAACTTCAAACTTGGTGGCAATGTACCTTGGGTGGGTGTCTACCAGGTTTGTTCCAATGGTCATGTTCCAATGAATTTGGATTTTTTTGTGATTTTTTTTCAAAAATCACTACAAAAGTTTTAATAGGAAAACTTAACATAGGAATTTCTTGTAATGGTCGTAACTTTAATAATATTGACCAGATTTACTTCAAACTTGGTGGGGATGTGCCTTGGGTGGATATTTACCAAGTATGTTCAAATGGTCAAGCTCTATTGATTTTTGGATTTTTGATGAATTTTGTTGTTTTGGGGGGGGGGGGGGGGCAAACCTTCAAAATTCTTCTCTGAAACCACTCACCCAATTGCTTTGATATCGTACATGGACACTCCCGGGAACACCTAGTTCCCAATTTGTTCACCAGGTGGCGCTGCAATTTTTTTTAATGAATTTTTTGTATGGATTTGCTATTTTTCACTTGTTCTCAGAACCATCCCTCAGATTAAGCTGAAATGTGATGGATATATTGTTGTGGAAGGGTCAAACAGTTGTTTACTAGGTGGCACTGCTTTGGATTCCTGATTTTAAAGGATTTTCAATTCGGGTACTTATCGTTCAATGCAGCTTTCCTATTGATTACCATGTAAATCAATGGGCATTCTAATGCTAATTCACAGTACAACTGACACGAAATTTACTGTTTACTTGATATCTTGAGATCTGTTTTGGGTTAGCTACACATGTTTACTATTTTGTATGAAGGTCATGCTGAGACAGTACATGAATGACCTTGACCTCGTTTGTGGGATCACAGTGCAACATACATGAATTTTACTCTTCATTATAACTTGAGAATTACTTGAACTTTGATGTTGCACGTGTGGGTGTTCTTCTATGAAGGTCAGACTTACTCAGAACATGGTGTCCTCGATCCTTTCCAAAGTTCATAGAGCTGCAAGTGTGATGAATGTCAAGATCAGCTGAGGCACGGGCTGTTCACACAGACCTCTTGTTTAAGGTCCATCTTCCTGCATACCCTTGGAATGGAAAATGACAACCTGTATGTATCAGATGTACAGGGTGGCCTTTTACAGATCAAGGGTACAAACTAAACCAGAGGAGAAGCACTTCCAGTGATGAGGGGGCTAACAATTCTGTTTCTATTTTGCACCACCTGATTAAAGTGTACTGGAGCTCAAATGAAATAATACAGTGAAAACTCAAAGTGACACTCAGTTATCTGACATATTCATTATAATGACACAAATTTGAAGGGACTGAAGTTGTTGTTCCTTTGTTTTTTGACTCATTAATCTGAAATATTCAGATATCTGACTCATTTTCTTGGAAAAAAATAGTGTCATTCTTACAAGTTTTCATTGTGCCTGCTATGTGTGGACCCTGACAAACATTAAAAATGTAGCAATCAATAAAGCAGACTTAGTGACATGCAATAACAACTCAGTATAAGACTTCAAAACACACATCAAGTTTAATTTGCGAGCAATGCGCCGATATTCAAAAGCATGTGCTGATGGTGAATGACATCGCCATAATGTTCATGTGATGGTCAACATGGCAATGACCGCGTAGATACCACATTGATGCTATGAAACCGCAAGTGGCAGAGAACCTGTCAAAATTTATACAAACACATCTTCGCTCGTGTAATATGTACAAGGTAAAACAATGAAATATGAAAAACACGCACTTACTTGTGAAACTACTGAGTAATCCTCAGGTATTCTTCTAGTTCCACCTCTTCGCTGGCTTCAGCAACAGGTCTTTTCATACGTGACTGTGGCTGCTTTACATATGTCATAACACATTATGCGTGCGCATAAACGATCTCCAAAATACGCTCACTCCCACCCTAGAAATAAATTTTTGTTTGATCATACACAAACCTACATGTATTGAAATGTTAACAAAATATTCATATTAAGCCCGGTAAATTAAGGTCTTACAGATATTACTATAATAGCCATGATAATTTACTCGCAAATGTACCCAAATTTCATATACATGTATATGTATATTATACATGTAAACATATGTTCATGCCCTAATGAAAACAAAGGAAAAACAACAAAAAGCCCCACCTCCAGGCTTTAAGCCTTGTTTTTTTTTTTTTTTTTAAACTTTCCATTAAAATTTGAACATTCTGACAGAACAAGGCAGCACATGTAGCACTCACTGTCATTTACACATTTTTTTGTTTTGTTTGTGGGATGATAGTGTGAATGTAAAGTTTTGTTTATATGTGTCCAATACAAACTATCATGTCTTGCATGTAAACTGTATACTGTGCTTTTTGCAATGTTCATTGTAATGATGGTTTTGAGTGACTGAGGTTCGAGAACTTTTTCTAAGCAAGTATAAATGTACAATATAAAGTGTACAAGACAGTACAAGATGGTCAAATTGGAATCACCTGGTAAGTGTACATTACTGTTAAGATATTCACATCTTAATCACGTTTGTGTTAGATGGGAACATGTAGATCAAAGTATTAAAGGATTGGCAGCTTAGAGTTTAAAACTAGAATCCACAAAAAGTGGACAAGACTCTTTTTATGTATTTGTGACAGGAATTACATTAAATAATCATCATAATGTTCAGTACACTTCAGAAAAGTCTTTCTGGCCTCTTCATCAGTAGGAGATCCAGGATGTGAACAGAGAAAATGTAAGTAAAATTCTGAGTACGTTGGGTTTTGATTTGGTTTAAAAAGGAAGGGATGTGCACTGAACATGCCCTATGGTGGCTGTCACTATGTACATGTATGTTATTCTGAGGAAGTGTAACGGACAATTTTTTTCTGTACACGTGTATCATATGTATTAAATCTGTCAGCTGAGACCACTTGTTTTCACATAAATAGGGGTCTCAAATGACCAGTACTGAACATGGAAAACTTACAGGGTTGTTGGGCTACCAAAAATACTTACCTGGCCAGTTGTCTTTCACCTCGATAGAAGCCATGATTTCAGCAAAATATCACTTGCCAGCTGGTTACTCTCTGAACCAGTGTTCTTTTCATGGTTGAAAAACAGTCCAGCAAAGTAATTTATCAACCTTCAAGAGTGGAGTTTTGTTAGGATAAAAAGCAAGATATATCTATACATTTACCAGCTTGTTTAGCTCTGATGACCAAAGGTCACAGAGCTTAAGCAACCACTCCTATCTGTCTGTCCACCATAAACTTTTGCTCGTTAGCGCGATACCGTCCGTAGTTTTTAAGTTAGCCCAATATAACTTTCAGGACTTATTCGAGGTATGAAAATCTAGGTCCCTTTCGATGTTGGTGGCGCCACATACAGTATTATGCAGTGTATGGGTCAAAATGTGAAAATCTTGTTAACACTCTGGCAACTTTAATATTTGGTGGATCCTCAAAAAATTTGGTAGGATTGTGGGGGAAGGTCAGAGTCTTAAGTTGCTAATGCTACTAGTGGCACCGCCTATAATTTGATGGAAATCAAAAAGTGTTTTAAAATATGGAATTCCATATCTAAACAAGAGGGCTGTGTGAACAGCCCGTGCCTCAGCTGATCTTGACATTCATCACACTTGCAGCTCTATGAACTTGGGAAAGGATCAAGGACACCATGTTCTGAGTAAGTCTGAACTTTATAGAAGAACACTTGCATGTGCAACATCAAAGTTCAAGTAGTTCTCAAGCTACAATGAAGAGTAAAATTCATGTATGTTGCACTGTGACCCCACAAACGAGGTCAAGGTCATTCATGTACTGTCTCAGCATGACCTTCATACAGAATAATTAACATGTGAAGCTAACTCAAAACAGATCTCAAGTTATCAAGTAAACAGTAAATTTCGTGTCAGTTGTCCTGTGAATTAGCATTAGAATGCCCATTGACTTACAAGATTTTTAAAGATTTTTCCAAAAACAAGAACAAAAAAATTCATTAAAAATAAAAAAATCACTGGAGCATGAACACTTCAACAAATTGGTAGAAACCCACCCAACATACATTGCCACCAAGTTTGAAGTTAATCTGCATGACGGTTTTGGAGAAGAAGGCGAAAATGTGAATTAGCATTAGAATGCCCATTGACTTCAATAGTAATCAATAGGAAAGCTGCATTGACCGACAAGTACCAAAATTGAAAAAAAACGTTAAAAATCAGGAATCCGCAGCATTCCCACATAGTGAACAACTTTGTTTGACCCTTCTACAAGGAACATATCCACCATGTTTCAGCTTAATCTGAGAGACAGTTCTGGAGAAGAAGTTGAAAATAGCTATAAAACACAAAAATTCATAAAAAATAAGAAAAAAATTGCAGCGCCACCTAGTGAACAAATTAAGAACTAGGAGTCCCAGGGAGTGTTCCTGTGTGATATCAAAGGAATTGGGTGAGCGTTTTCGGAGAAGATTTTTTAAGATTTACCCAAAAAAGAACAAAAAAATTCATAAAAAATCCAAAAATCACTAGACCGTGACCATTTGAACAAACTTGGTAGAGACCCACCCAAGGTACATTGCCACCAAGTTTGAAGTTAATCTGCATGACGGTTTTGGAGAAGAAGGCGAAAATGTGAATTAGCATTAGAATGCCCATTGACTTCCATAGTAATCAATAGGAAAGCTGCATTGACCGATAAGTACCAGAATTGAAAAAATCATATAAAATCAGGAATCCGCAGCATTCCCACATAGTGAACAACTTTGTTTGACCCTTCTACAAGGAACATATCCACCATGTTTCAGCTTAATCTGAGTGACGGTTCTGGAGAAGAAGTCGAAAATAGCTATAACACACAAAAATTCATAAAAAATAAGAAAAAAATTGCAGCGCCACCTAGTGAACAAATTAAGAACTAGGAGTCCCAGGGAGTGTTCCTGTGTGATATCAAAGGAATTGGGTGAGCGTTTTCGGAGAAGATTTTTTAAGATTTACCCAAAAAAGAACAAAAAAATTCATAAAAAATCCAAAAATCACTGGACCGTGACCATTTGAACAAACTTGGTAGAGACCCACCCAAGGCACATCTGCACCAAGTTTGAAGTGGATCTGGCTGACGGTTTTTGAGAAGAAGTCGAAAATGTGAATTGTGGACGCCGGACGGACGGACGTCGGACGGACGGACGACAGACCCTCACAAAACCTCAGCTGACTGACAAGTCAGCTGAGGTAAAAAGTGATTGGATTAGAATTCAAATTTATAGGATATATAGACCATCTCTAATGCTAGAATGTTATGTAATATCAGTGACCTTATCTTTTTTTTAAGCTCAGCTAACTTGTCAGTCAGCTGAGCTTATCTTGTGGTCCTCCATCCATCGTCAAAATTCGCATTTTTGACTGCTTCTCCAAAACGGTCATCCAGATTCACTTCAAACTTGGTGGGGATGTGCCTTGGGTCGGTCTCTACCAAGTTTGTTCAAATGGTCATGCTCCAGTGATTTTTGGATTTTTTTATGAATTTTTTTGTTCTTTTTTGGGCAAATCTTATAAAATCATCTTCTCCGGAACCGCTCACCCAATTGCTTTGATATCACACAGGGACACTCCAGGAGACCCCTAGATCTGAATTTGTTCCCCAGGTAGTGCTGCAATTTTTTTCTAATTTGTTATATTTTTTTTTTTTGTGTGTGTGTGTGTGCTATTGCTATTTTTGACTTTTTCTCCAGAACCGTCACTCAGGTAAAGCTGAAACTTGGTGGATATGTTTCTGGTGGAAGGGTCAAACAAATTTGTTCACTAGGTGGCACTGCTCCTGATTCCTGATTTTTAACGATTTTTTCAATTGGGGTACCTATCAGTCAATGGGCATTCTAATGCTGTTCACATTTTCGACTTCTCGCAAACCTTCATCCAGATTGACTTCAAACTTGGTGGCAATGTACCTTGGCTGGGTCTCTACCAGGTTTTTCAAATGGTCAAGCTCCATTGCTTTTTGGATTTTTAATAAATTTTTTTGTTCTTCTTTTTTTTTTGACCATCTTACAAAATCATCTTCTCCACAACCGAACACCCAATTGCTTTGAAACTACATGAGAACACTCCTAGTTCTTAATGTGTTCACCAGGTGGTGTTGCAATTCTTTTCAAATTTTGTATGAATTTTTTAATCGGTTAATGCAGCTATTCTATTGCTTACTAGTGCAAGTCAATGGGCATTCTAATGGATATTCACATTTTGGACTTCTCTGAAGAAACTGTCAGATTTACTTTAAACTTGGTGGCAATGTACCTTGGGTGGGTCTCTACCAAGTTTGTTCAAATGGTCACGCTCCAGAGATTTTTGGATTTTTTTATGATTTTTTTTTCAAAAATCTTTAAAAAAGTTTAAATAGGAAAGTTTAACATGGGAATTTCTTGTAATGGTTATAACTTAAATAATTTTGGCCAGATTTGTGCCAAACTTGGTAGGGATGTAAGTTTTATAAGTGGCTACCTATTTTGTGCAAATGGTGAAGCTCGTGATGTTTGGACCTTCGACTTCATTCCCAAGGTCACAGGACAACTGACACAAAATTTACTTGATGACTTGAGATCTGTTTTGAGTTAGAACCTTGATGTTGCACATGTTAATGTTTCTTTATGAAGGTCATGCTTAGACAGTATACAAGTGACCTTGATCTTGTTTCTGGGGTTAAAGTGCAATATACATTAATTTTACTCTTCACTATAACTTGAGAAATACTTGAACTGGGACCTTGATGTTGCACATGTTAGCGTTCTTCTATAAAGGTCAGACTTACTCAGTACATTGGTGACCTTGATCCTATCCCGAGTTCACAGTGCTGCAAGTGTGATGAATGTCTAGGTCAACTGAGCATGGGCTGTTCACACAGCCCTCTTGTTGTGAGGTCACCATCCTTTTCAACTTTCAAAGAGGTGATTTTGTAATCATGACAGGGTGCAGCTAGGACATCAATGGCAAAGAGAGTTGAGCCTCCAGATCAGAATTGTACTTGATTACATTGTACATCAAACTGTACTTTGGTGACCTACTTTTTTGGACCCAATAATTCTCGAGTTTGTCACTTGTCCAAATTTATTGTTTTTCTTCAGTAACTCGGAAAAGTTATTACCCAATTTGAACAAACAGATCATGTATGGAAAGCTGGATGTGGGGAGCATATCTTGAATGTAACAATTTTTTCATCCAAGTTGAAGGTCAAATGGCTAGTTTGAATATAAGGGTCATCTTATGAATGCTCTGCGACCTACAATTTTTGAGTTAGGCCCATATAACGTTCAGAAGTTATAAAGTGGATCAAAATCTTTGTCGACATAAATGTTGTTTGCGTCACCTATAGTATTATGCAGTAAACAGGTCAAAATGTGAAAAATTTGACTGCGCTACCATCTAGTTTTGAAGGGTACAAGAGGCATATTCATGAATTTTAGAAAGTGGTACAGTCTCTAGTGGTAGTTTTAGAGGGCAAAAGGCCTGGAACAAATTTGTTACCACTTGTGTACACTATTTTTAACTGGAAAACAGTTTATGTAGAAACAAGTGGGGTGTGTGCTGGGAGCACTTCCTCCAAATCTGCCCATGGCAGTGGAAATACACATGCACGAGATATAAATATACTGAAAAAAATGTTGACTTTGCTACTATTGTATTAAGCATGTTATCATTTTGTGTGCAGCAGAACCTTTTGAAGGTGGTAAAAATTTATTTCCATATCCTTGTGGAAATCACTTTTGCACCTCCAAAAGTGAGGAAGCTGTATGCATCACAACAGGTTCTTTGTTGTGCAATCAAATGGACATAGACTTTGTGAGAACCAAAATGCATGATGTCAGGTTGCACTGTGGCAGCATCCATTGCATATAGTGAAAACTCGAATTGTAGTTTGGAAAATATGGAAGTGTCCAAAAACTGCATACAAGTGTTCATTTGATTCCATGGTTTACATTGTTTAGAATATTTAAATATGTATTTGGTAACTAAATACATGTATTCTTCTGCTTGGTACATAGAATTATTACAGCTCAAACTTTCTTTCACACACAAACCAAAATGTACCTTTTTCCTATTCTTAACTTCGCTGTCACTGTTGGGTTGAAATTTGTGAATGTGGGTCATGTTTTCCTGAACTATTCTGGTTTGAGGCCATGTTCAGTATATTGGTACAGACATATACATCTGCATTTTTGTAGCCAAATGTATGCATGTGTAAACCTGCAGAACATAAACATGGTATGGTAATTGGACATAACTTGTGGGTACTGCTGAATGTGTATCTGTTAATGGGAGTATGTTGAATAAACGGGTATAAGTATTTGATCTTTGTTTTTCTTGTGAACTGAATCTGGAAAATAGTTTTTAGCTTTTTTCTGCTCAACATACATGTACCAAACTTGCTGACTGTAAGAAGTGCATCAGATGACACAGAACTGTATTTAATGAGGCCACAGTTATGTGGGAAAATTTGAACCAAACTAATTGTGCAATTTTCCATATTTAAGTACCAAGAAACTGAAAGGAATTGCACACCCATGTTAGTTTCCTTCCACATTACATGGTACTATTACATAAACTTTCATGATACCACAGTGCAACACACATCACAAGTACAGATATTGTGGGAGGAAAAAATGAGAGAAAGGAAGGAAACCTGGTGCAAAACAAAATGCCAGACTTTATTGACTTGTAGCCAATACAGAGCATCAAGATTCTACACAAATGGAACGAAGAAAGGAACCCCTCAGACTTCCTTTCCATGGCTGTTTCATTGTTCTCTGAACAGCATAACTATAGAAGTGGTTTCATGGTCATCTGGAGAATGATACGGTTGATGCTGTTCCAATGTCCCCCAAACAGTCAACTTAGTTTTCCACAGGCCACTCAAGGCTGCCCACCTTACTTCTAACAGAAAACGTCCATGCTCCTGATCTGCACTTCCCTTTCTTTCACCCTGGACACACAACTTTGCATTCAAGCATCTCGTTTTTAAGCATTGTGCTACATGAAACAGATAATGTATCTGTTTTAATAAAATGTTATTTGTGCATATCCAATAATCTAGTTTAATTCAAAGATATCAATTGTGAAATCTACCGTTTCATTAACTATGCCAATTGCCAAGGACAAATTTAACATTTTTTGGCCTGTAAAACAGCAATGTAGAAATCCTAAACTACATTTCTTTACAGGCGATGCTACAATGTCCTTCTGACATTCTCTCTATTCTTGGTTATGTGTAAAATCTAGTGTACAACTGCAAAACTGATCCATTCACCTCTGCATTATAACGCAGGTTTATTCAGGACTCGGGCTGCCATTTTGCAGGTCTTCAAGTGGAGAAACAAAACATACAGACCATGAATGGCAGTGTAATACGGTTCTGAAGTATTGCAGCAAAAAAAAAAAAAAAAAAAAAAAGGCTCAAATTAATGCTGAACAACTAGGTTTTTAATCAAAGATGCAAACCACTGACAACATATATGCACTGGATTTATGGCTCATGATGGCCATTTTATTTTGGTAACCCTACAATCTGACAAGAACCCCCCCCCCCTCCCCCCCAACTTTCAAGAAAAAGTGCTGCCCAACCTATGTCAATGTGTACAAATTTATGTGAACACTAGGAGTACATGGAGGCTGCCAGGCCATAAGACTACTATTGCAGAGGTGCCAAGTCTCCCGATTTGGCGGGAGATCTCCCGTTTTTCTAATGATATAAATCACCGAAATTTGTCTATCTCCCACTTTTTTACCTGTTTCCTCCATTATAATATGATAGGACTCACGCTTTTTGTAACATTTTTTTAGTTTGAGCACCCGATTTATATGTTGGGCAACTTGGCACCTCTGCTATTGCCAACATCGCTTGTAATTTGGATCACTTTGAAAGGCTCAAAATTGTAAAAGTTACCAAACGTGAAACAATCTGTCTTTCGGTATGCCTGTCAAACCATATTTCTATGGAGGTGGAGATCACTTTACACCAGATTTTACTGTTCTGCTACTGCGCATACTTTTTTTACAATATGATGCAGGTCTCCCATGAAAACGGTCTGGGCAAGGCAATCTGCAAGTGCCAAACTTCAAAACAGAATCCCCAAATTTATGAATGGAATGTCCATGTCCAAACTCTGCACAGAAGTTCGAGGCATGGAGTGGTGTCAACTACAGGAAGAGTATGATGCACACATACTGAGTTGGAGTCCTACTGTCATTTTACCAATCTGCAAGTGCCAAACTTCAAAACAGAATCCCAAAATTTATGAATGGAATGTCCATGTCCAAACTCTGCAGAGAAGTTCATTTGAGGCATGGAGTGGTGTCGACTACAGGGAGAGTATGATGCACACATACTGAGTGGAGTCCCACTGTCATTTTACCTGACTGAATCCCATTCAATCTTCAGACAGACATGAATATATGTAACTACAGTACCCCAAGTCACACAGTCATGTTCTGTGAGCATTTGCATCTAGTCTGCATGTCTGATCACCACAGAACACCTCAAGAAACTATGCAGCACCACTCAATACTGTTGGGGGTGGGGTTGGGGGTGGGGGTGGGGGGGGGCAATGGAAAGTGCAAAAACTGTCTCCTTGCTTGTCCCTAACTAAATCCCCCTTGCCCCCCTCTTTTCTGAACAAAAAATGTTTGACAGCATCTTTCAGTGCCATGTGCTGTTTTGCTGCATCCATGGTGGGTTTTGGTCATACTGTGTAATGAACTTGACATATACTGCTGGTGTTGTTCACTAAAATTTGGCCACAGTTAACTAACATTTAGCAAACCATAAGGCCTGCCTTTCAAATGCCAGGAGCCACTTTGTGCAAAATCCAAATTCCAGCATTTAACTTCCACTTCCAGCAAAAAACAACTCCCTCGGTGGTGACTGGATTTCTGATCAGCTGTGTTGGACCCCAAAGCTATAGCACTTCAGCATGCGTGGGCGAAACAATCATTCTCAGTGGTTGTGTGTAGGCACTACCTATCCATCATGGCTATACATGTATTTGTCAACAAAGTCACGATTCCCTCTGTTTGGCTTTTTATTCAGTCCAAGTCTGCATGACTTGCGACGTTGCATTATGATACAATACAATCCTCTCCAAGGTTTGCTAATGTAAACATGAACAAAATCAAACAGCATTGCACCTGTTCATTCAAGGCCTTGAGCTTCTACATCAGAACGTTGTAGATGGGTGACGGTGCATTTTCACCTACAGTGTGCATTGAACAAGATTCAGGCAACTTGTTGGGCGATATAAGCCATACAATAACCTCCAACTTGCTTTGCATTTTTTTCCCCCAAGAACCTTTTCACATCATTGCAGGGATTTTCCAATGGATAGACAAGATCTGCTTAAAAGGTGTTCAGCACAGTTTTGAATATTTTAAAACAATGATCACTGTCAAACAGTTATACTTGTTGCTTAGTACAATACTTCAGTTTACATGAACCAATGAAGCAAATGCATGCACACACCCGTGCGCGCGCGCGCACACACACACACACACACACATGCCAGCACTAGCACTACGCACTGTCTACTTCCCAATAGAGCAGTAGACGTACAGTTAATACAACATTCATTTTTGCATTTCAATACATGGAGTATCACAGTGATAATATTTATGGATTTACCTGAAAGTGACCATCCCATGCTACAAGTTTGGACTACTTGCTTGTTAAAATAGTGGACCATTTTAAATGAAACAGCATCATGCACATGACCAGTTTTACTTCTACATGATACTGCTGAAGATATTGGAATACAACTGATGTGTCAATGTTATCACACTTTGTTCTGCATAAATAAAGTCCATATAACTTTATCTCTCCAATGTTCACACAAAAACCATCTGGTGTTGTGGAGTTTATCAGACCTATGCAAATGTCACTGTGCATCATCACATGTAATTCCTACATTCCTCCCGGGACAACACTTGGGCCTGATGCAACATTGAAACCCAGACGAAACCTTGAACAACTGGGGCTTGTACTTTGACCTGGACCCAGCTTACCACCAAGACTTGTACTTGAAGTTCATCTTGAGTGCATACTTGATGTTGACCTGGGCTATATCATACACAATAAATCTGTGACACTGGTTAGGAATCAGATTAAAAAAATGTGTACAAATACACCATATAGACGTGACTACAGCATGATTCTTGGGGAGAAGCAGATACCACAGCCTGTGATATGTGTTTATTACTGTGATAGTTCAGATACAAGACAGTCTCCTATTTAATACTGGAGAACTCTCATATGATACTTTTACCCATGGGCCCTAATGGGTCAGCCCTAATGGGTCAGGGTGGTATTGTGATAGCCAGCATCTGTGCATGTCTATTGGCGTCTTGGAACGTTGACCTTTGTTGACCTGGACACCAGCTTACCACCAAGACTTGTACTTGAAGTTCATCTTGAGTGCATACTTGATGTTGACCTGAGCTATATCATACACAATGAATCTGTGATACTGGTTAAGAATCAGACATAAAAATGTGTACAAATACATCATATATACGTGACTACAGCCTGGTTCTTGGGAGTGAGGCAGATACCACAGCCTGGGATGTGTGTTTATTACTGTGATGGTTCAGACAAGCTAGTCTCCTGTTCAGTACTGGTGCATCTGATATATTATATATATTAACCCATGGGTCCTTATGGGCCAGGGTGGTATTGTGATAGCCTGCATCTGTGCACGTCCATTGGTATCTTGGAATTTCTTGCACACCTCAAGAATGGGCTAATCTAGGGTCACAGAACTTTTAATACGTGATCACCCCAAGATCATAGATTGAGTATGAAAAATAATGTCTGTGACTCAATTTCGTAGTCACATTCTCTGTTTTATTTTATAATTATTTATTTTTCTAAATTTTAGTTAATTTTTATTTATTTTGCTTTGCTGCCATACCTCACAAAATGGAGTGGATGTCCAACACATTTTAAGGTCTTAGATGTTATACTGTGATGTTGTTTTTTGTTTTAATTTTGACGGATCAGGTAAACCTATCCCTCCATATACTCTTTGTGCAATGCAACCAGTTTTTTTATGAGAGCTTTGAGCCAAGAAACAAGGAAATTATATTTGCAATATCCACAGAACTTTACACTTGCTTTTTAATTCCTTTTTTTTTTTTCAGTGTACTGAAGTCAAGTAACTTCACTTAAAACCTGTTGCCATCAATGTCAAACTTCACTTCTCAAACACTTGTCTTGTCTTTCCATTGTTCACGTGTCAAAGGTTAATCACCTTTTACAGCTATCGGGTAACTGTACTGGGCAAATAATGAACCAGCACATAGACAAAATGAAGACAGGATTTTTAACTGCCAGGACACCATGGCTGCCACCTTGCAAGGGTGGTTTCCCTGAATTCATGCCCAAGTCACATAAAGGATACTCATTGTACAGCAAGCTGGATCGCCCAATGGTGGAATTAGTCCCCTGGCCCATGGGGATGGTCACGCCATCAGCATCAGTGTAGAAGCCATTTGGGTCTGGTGTTGTCATGCCACATCCTGAAATGTTTCCACACCAGATAAATGTGTCTGCTGTACTTCTGCTATCCAGATACGTCCCACAAAATGGGCCAGTACACCCAAATGGTACAGTAACCAATGTATGAGTTATGCACCATGCATTCTTGTCTTTAAAATCTTTTTTTTTTTTTTTTCAATGCATAATATCAATCCATTCAATGAGTTTTTAACCCGACTGAAAGATGGTGCATACAATTAATATTTCAGAAAAAGTTTTGCACTTAAAATAAAATTGTGGCAACTTGTTCAATGCAGTTATCATTCTGTGACTATAGACTGAAAAAGTACCTTTGGTGCTGTGCTTTCCCTTGGGCAGATTTGTAATGTATTGGGACCCACTCAGCTCATACCTACAAATGGACAGGAAGATCAGTTGTGTGAAATCAACTCTTTCACTAAAGGTGACAATGGCTGGACCTGCAGCTCAAGAAGCTGATCAAACTTATGAAAGCTGACACCTGAACTTCACACTTACATGCAGCTGGTGACAAGTCCTTTAACTCCCAGTGTGCAAAATTTAAATCTGTATACAATGCATATCTGAACGAGCCTTCCATATGCAAGTAAAATTGTTTTAGTTTTCCACACACACATGGAAAAACATTTTCCAAATGGCAAACATGGTATTTTAACTGGAACTATCAATTGTATGGATTTCAAGTGAACACCATAGCACATGAGTACCCATTCACATCCATCACAGCAGCTCAGGGTTTTTTTTGGGGGTGGGGGGTGGAACAAACAAAGATTTTTTTGGGGGATGGGGTGTAATTAAAAATAAAGAAAAGACAAAAGATTTTTTTCCCCCGAAAAGTTTGTTCAAACTGGACCACATTTCTGTCAAAAGATCCAAAAAGTTGGAGGTACTTGCCAAATAAGGGATACTTAGAGACTTATCAGGAACGGGCCCTTTCTGCTACTTCTGATCAGTAAAAGTGTCAAGATTTTGTAAACTTACATGTTGCCAAGAGCCACCTCACACAACAGCATAATGCCAATTGGGTCCGACTGGCTAGTTCTACAATAGTTGGCACTCTTGGACACCATGTCTGCAAAGTAAATACCCTTGCCGAACATGTAGCCAGTCTGGAAAAACAAAAACATTATCTTGTATTCAGAGTACAAGTGACATCACCACTGATTCTAAATTCAAGGTATAAATGACAAATCATAATTCCAAAAATGTTAGAAGCTCAGTTTGTAACTTTCACAATGCTACAAGCAAGCCGCAAACCTGGAACCTTATGTTGCCTGATAAAGCATGCTTGATAACACAAGCAACTGACCAGATTAATGTCATTATTCACTATACAAACTTTTGTATCAATTTTTATACCACATGAGGTAATAATATTGGGATTTTTTCTTCCAATATAGCAGTTTTATATAATCATACTACATGTATCACAGTGTTAAACATACCCATTTGGGCTAGTTTCCCAGCAAGTAAATCCAGTTAACATTTTTACTCTTCATTTTTTGATCTGCGTACCTGTAACCAGCTTCTCAAGTTTCAATACATGAATGTCAACCTTAATTTAAAACTTTCTTAATCTTTTTTCATCATAATGTAACACTTCAATTTTTTCAAGCCTAAATGATATTTAATTACTACACTGGAAAATTATTTTCAAAAAAACTCGCATCAAGTTAATTTATATTCAAAATTTAAATGTTTTCTAGGCACAAATGCTACTTAATGACATTTTACAACTTCATACCAATACTTACCACTGGTGCCTCCGGTGGTGCAATCCTCAATCCCTGAGACAGGATACCAGCATAGTTGGTAACACGTGACCCATGCCATAATAGCATACGATTGTGCAGAGACTTGAATGGCTTGTACCGATTATATTCCCCATCACGGGCTACTTTGAAAATCTACATGCATGGGAGAAACACAGAAGTCAGAAGAAACACAACCTTCAAAAAAAGGGCTTTTAAATATTTGAAAAGGTCTTCAAGAGGCAACATTATATAAAACATGTTCTTTCAAATTCAAACATAACAGCACATCACAATTAAGTGTTGCACTACACTTTCAGATATTTACATAATACCAGTATATCTTGGGCTAGGCAGTTAACTCTTTCAGTGCTAATCATGTAGAAAGTCAATCTACTAAAGTCAAACTAGTGTGAATTATCATTAGGATCTCAGATCTTATTTCTTGTAAAAAGACCTTTCATTCAAGTACCAGCATGCCTGTAGTTCCAGAGAGAATACCCCACCTCAACAGCTTTTCTCGGCATGCATTGGGCGCATTGTTGTGCGCAATGTGCGCCTAGAAAAGCTGTTGACTCCGTCCAAAATTTGGCACCCAAAGGGTTAATTTTTGGTTCAGAATACCAACATATTTGACCTTTTCGCACTGAATTAAGCTCAAATTGACAGCTTTCTGTGGGGCATCATAATCTGATTGAGCTCATCTACAATTCTTCAATTTTTTTTTCTGTTAGCACTAAAATTGATAAAAATTATTGAAAGCTGACATTTTATCCCCAACCAGTTTTGGTCAGTTTAAGGGGGCAAAAGGTTGAAGCAAATACACTTACATCCATTACTTCAAGCTCATATTGGGTATGTGTTGCTCCATGGGTGTTTTTCACATAGTCCACCAGTCGCTGATATTCTTCACTCTTTTGGTCCAACGGCTGTTCAGAAAAAAATACAAGTAACAATAGATGACATGTGCAACAGCTACTCCAAAAAGTTCATAGCAACTGATCATACAGTCTTCATTAAAAATACAACAGTCAGAATGACCTTAAGACTCTCTCAGCCAGCATCATAATGTTATGTACACCTTCAGAATAAAATGTCCCATAAAAGGCAATTTTGAACTCATTAAAGGTATTCATTCACAAGATGCTTCAGCTGTCAAAGTTTGTAGCTGCAGCTTCATTAGTTCTCCAATTAATGATTCATAATCAGAGGAAAATTATCTATACAAGGAAACACAGGCAAGGGCCTGACAGCTTCCGAAAAATGGAATACTACTGAAAGCAGTAGTACGACTGATTTCGCCTCCATTGGGGCTAATCAGGTACTGATCATGACGGTTGCGACGTACGTATTTATACCCGGGTATAACTTGTGACGTTGCTAACGAAAAGTGAGCCAAAAAAAAAAAAAAAAAAAAAAAAATTCAGTTATCTAACATAATTTCAGGGAACAGATGATGTCATTATACTGAGGTTTCACTGTGACTGTGGGCTTAGGCTCCACCATTACCAAAACATAAACCAGTATGTCAGATTTGCTGAGTCAGGAAAACAACCCACAAATTCTACTAAACAGTGTATATGCATCCCCTGTCACAGAATGCATAATTATTGCACCATTATTAATCTTATTTCAAGTTAAGTTGTATTTATATTTGCCTTGATGTATTGGTAACTTTCTTTTTGTAAGTTGCCTTGAAACTTGGGTCAAGAAAACCGAGATACGGTCCAACTTGGGTCTCATTTGAATACATAATCTTACCAAGTTTGAAGTTTTGTTATTTTTTTAGTGTTATCGCAAGTACACTGATATCACATAAGTCAACCTGTGACCTTGAGAGTTAGGACGATGTTGCTTTGATACAATCCCAACCTTGGTATTTGTGAGCTGCTGGAAGCAGATGTCCAGAGTTGCATGAAAAAAAAAAAAAACAATCACAAATAGGTAGAAAAAAACTAGAAAAGTGTCCAAAGGACATGGATGCCCCCACCTGCCATTGCCCCAATTAGCATTTGAAAGAGTAGCATGTAATTGGTGTAAGACTTCAAACATATTGTGAAATCTTCACATGGATAATAATTAAACACACACTTTTTCATATGTTGAGTGATATTCCCATAAAATATCATGGCTATTCCTGCAATACTTTGTGAGCCACACATGACACCAGTTTGACAAGAACCAATACTCATTTTGCTGGAATTGTCATTTTCACAGAGTCAATTAATGATTATCAACAGAGGATAATTAAGCCAAGAGAATAACAAAACATGAGCGGCACATCTACACATGTTGATTAATGTTGCTACCAAGATTCACAGCTATACCTCAAACACTTTGTGAAATACATAAATACATATGACGCAAGTTTGACATGAGTTAACTTTTCCACTGAATATACATTTTCACTAAGTTAAGTTTATTAATGAACATGGCAAATCCCAACTGACCCTAGAAATAAACAAAACCCCCAGTGCACATCTTCGTATATTGATAAATTATTCTATTAGGTTTCATAGCTGTATATAAAAAAACTTCTTGAGGTATGCGCAACACAAATCTGAAAAGTCTAATGTGGAATCAACATTCTCACTAATTAATGTTTCATAATCAGAGGACAATTAATCAAAGAGACAAACAAAATCCAAGGTGCACATCTTCATATGTTGATTATAATTAATGTTCCAACCAAGTTTCATAGGTGTACCACAAATACTTTTTGGGATACATGCGACACAAATCTGACAAGTCTAACCCAGAATCCACATTTTCCCAAAGTTAATTAATGATTAATTTTAAATTAACACAGAATAATTAATCCAAGAGACAAATAAAACCCCGGGTGCACACTTTCATATACTGATAAATATTCCAACAAAGTTTCGTGGTTGTACCTCAAATGTTTTTTTAGACATGTGCAACACAAATCTGACAATTTAATGTTGGATGGGTGGACATGGGCAAATCTATATGCTCCCCCCAGGTGGGTGGGGGCATAAAAATGGGCACCAAAACAAAGTCTTCCCAGTTCCACCAGGAGACACAAAAAGCCAACAATTTTGTCAGATACATTTAGTGAGAGTCTCTTGAACATGTTTGTAAAAATCACGGAAATAAAACATATCATGTTGCTTCCAAAAGTTTTTCCCTGAAGCTGAAAAATAAAATATATATTAAGGGTCCATATCATGTTTCAACTCCTCAGTCTTTACAAGCAAGCAATAACTGCTTTTGGTAGATCTCAACATGAAGCTACGGTGGGTGGCCCGAGTACCTCTGGCATCATCTTTCCCATTTTTGCACTTACCTGAATGTCTGTTTTTAGTTTCTCATAGTGCACATCCACTGGGTCTTTTCCCCCTCCATCTCCTCCCTTCATCAGACTGTAAGCTACTTCAATTTCAAGCAAGTTGTCCAGCATTTCGGTCTTTGCCTACAGTTTAAAAACAAATCATCGCATTCACCACACATATGCACACAATAATCAAGTCACCTGGATATCCTTCTATCGATTTAATCTTCATTCTGTTGAACACCAGGGCCAAATAATTTTCTAAGAAAAGGTCTTCTCTTATCTTCAAAATGCACTGCAATTACATCCACTTATAACCAGTAGTTCAAGCTTCGATTATCTTAAAGATGTAGATGAAATATCTGGCTCTTGCCACTTCAAGCCACTTACCTTTATTATATCTGCTGTATCCAGCAAGGGCGGTTTCTTCATGCCAAAATCGTGGGGAATGAGTGTATAGAACCTGTTAGAAGCATCAAGGAACTGTGTGGCTGTGCCGCCCTTCTCGATCAGCTGAATACACAAACGAACAAAATTCCAATTTTCTGTCTAGGACCATCTGAACAAGTAGGCAAGTATTAAAGATTAGGTAAGGAAGTCTCATGTTTCATGTACTGCTCCAATCCTCAAAAACTTTTGCATCTGCAGTTACCACGTAATTCAGTCAAAAACAAAAGGGATAAAGTTTTGGATTTGATGGAGTAATAGCTCAGGTGCATTTTTCAGTTTGCAATTGGAAGACCAGGACCTCATTTAAAACTTGAGTTATTTTCCACAGCAATTGGGAAAAAGCAGTAAATGTATCTATCAACTATCAACTTCTCTTGCAAGAATTAACTGATATATAAATTCAAAAAAAGAAAAAAAAAAAAAAAAAAAAAACAATAATAATCACAACAACTTCCAACAAGACATGTTTGTAAAACATAGATGCCCCCATAACATCATCATGTTTGCCCTCATTACCCTGTTGATAGTACTGAAAGGGGCACTCATGACCTTGGGAAGTAGAAGCCAAATTCACTGAAGTGGCCTTGTTACCTTTGAAATTAAGTCAAGGTCACCCTTCTTTGAAGCTGATCTAGCCCTAATAGAAGACTATACATGTAATAGGAATCTAGGTGGCGATCTTGGCAATTCCCATAAGTTCATCCATCTTCTAAGGTGAGAAAGCCATAATTGAGGACTATTATCATGTGCAATATTGAAGTCCCTGTTAAATTCTGAGTTAAAATGCAGAAAACAAGTTCACTAAAGTGCCCTTTGGACCTTTGAGGTAAGGTCAAGGTCACCCATCTTCAAACTTAACCTAGCCCTGGATAAGGACTATAATCCTGTGCAATATACAGGTCCTATCATAAAAACTTTTCTAGTTATCGTGCAGAAAACCAAAACTTCCTACAGTACCTCCATGGCCTTGGAAATAGGGTCAAGGTCAACCACCTTTATACTTCACTTAGCCATTATACTGGAGTATATACCTGGGCAGTATTAAAGTCCTATCTCAAAAACTTCTCGAGTCATGGTGCGGAAACCAAAGTCTCTCTACCGACCAACATGAGCAGTAACCAATTTTTCAAAGTAAATTGGCACCAAGACATCAACATTATTCTCTTACCCCTTGTAATTCAGTCAAAACCTTGTATGCTTTCTCAATTTGATTTTTTGACAGCTTTCCTAAGGGCATTTTCTTCAAGTCGATCTCAAATTCCAGCATAGCTTTCTTCATGCTCTCCACATCAAAAATCATCTTCACCAAGTCTTGGACACCAGGTGGCAGCTTGGAATTTGCACCAGCAGATGCATCCAACTTCTTTACTGTTTCTTCATCATCCTTTAAATTAAAGAAGGTCATCATGCAAACGATTATCAGTTCTAACACGTCTTTCCAAGTGGAAACATGAGGCCTTTAAACATATTACTTCAGTCAAGTTTATTCATGCATCACACATGTCCACTTCAGGTTCAACCTCATTACAAGCAATTTGGAAAGTATGGTGTATAAATATGTAAGCATCACTTTAAACGGGACACTCACCAAATTCCCTTTCAGCAAGTAGTGTATGGCAACTTTAAATGCTGATTCCATACTTCTTTCATTATACTGAAATAGCATTTGTATGTGACCTACATGTAATACATGTACTACGACATTATGACAACAAATTATCAGCTATATGATCAATTTTGGAGCACTCAAAACTACACTTGGAATCCACTGTAACAAATTAATACATGGTGGTATCAAGAACTATGCCTTCCCCCTTCTCAGCAGAAAAATATAAGATTCTAACTTTCCATTACCAACATAGAAGATACCAAGCTAATGTATAAACTTACACCTCCATAATCAATTTCCAGTGGGTAGAATTTGTTCGGGTATTTCTTGAAGTTCTTGCGATCTTCCCAACTATTCCCAGTCTTCTCTCCATAGAGAGTTTTAAAATGTTGGATGGCATTGGCTTTGGATCCCTTTGACTCTAGTTTGTTGCCACCAATCGTGGTTCCAACTCGTCCCCAAGCACGGAACACCCAATACCTGTTGTTGCTGTCAGACTCTAATAACTGGAGTTTGTAGTAGGAGTTTGTCCCTGAAACCAGGTCTACCAGACCAAGTACTGCAGACATAGGGTCCCCTTGGTCCTGCATTACATGGGCTGTCTCAGCAAGACCTAAAAACAAACCATGCAACACATTTATCACCACTTGCTGGACATTTTTAACAGGAAAAAATGCAGCAGAGTATATATTCTTGCTAGTCTTGAAACTGTAGGTATCTCTTGGCAGTGTTATGCTCAAAGGACTACTGATTCACTTACAGTACAGATTTCCTTCTTTACAATGCTGATAAAGTGATCTAGCCCCATTTGCTAAATTTATATTGCTAAGCTATGGGTCAACCCATCTTTATCCATAAGCAGCTCAACTTTTAAACATAGAAGTAGTGGAGACTGTCTTCAATACAAAAACCACAGAATGAATCAGCATATTGTACCTTCACCCATCTTGAAATGAAGGGAACAAAATTACCTGACACCACGTGGCTTCTCTTCCTCCATGCACTCTTATGTGGTGCATACCTAGACATAGATCTTGTCATAACTTTGGTTATGTCATATCAATTTCAAATTTCTAGCTACCGCAAAATCCCAAACCAACTTCTGAATGCATTGTATTGGTATTTATACACTGTGGCTTTACATAATTTGGCAAAGTTCCCAGGACATTAAATACCTGAATCTGGATCCACAGCTGCACCACCTTTCACCATCATCTTCATTTTTGAAGGCACACTCTTTGTGAACATGGTCTCTGTAAAAAAATAAACAGCAACAATTTAAAACTACTTTCCCATATGGTACAATTTTTACTGCAGATTCCTCTCATTCTTATATATGTATATATGTGTATATATATATATATATATATATATATATATATATATATATATATATATATATATATATATATATATATATATATATATATATATATATATGTGTGTGTGTGTGTGTGTGTGTGTGTGTATATTGTATGCCCCGTATCTGTCCATGGTGTGTTCTCCAGGCTCCATGGTCATCAGAAGGCAACATTGATCTTGGGAGTATCAGTGCCACCACTGCCACCTGCTGGCAATGATGGGTATCACAACTCCCGTATAAATGCATGTGGAAAGTCAAGGATGAAGGGTTTGAATTTCTCCATTATATAACCCTATACCGAAAGTAACCTACAACACGAAATATTAAGGCACATTGGTTTCAAATTTCCAAACAGAAAAGACATATACACCAGACACTGTAAAATTTTGAGTGGTCTAGCCGTAGCCTGGAAGGAAAAGTCAGCAGTACCTCCTGACTCCACAAAGTGATTTTTTTTTTCATATGTGTATAAAAGTGTGAATTTTTGAAAAAGTGATTCATGTGGTAATTAAATTTATATTTTACAGAATGGTTCATCTTATGATAAAAAGTCTACCCCAAAATCTTACATGACTCAACCAAGAAAGAAAAAACAAAAACAAAAATCACATAACACCTGTAGATGAAAACTGCCCCAAAATAAGGGCAAGTGAATTTTAAAAACCATCCATGCGATGGACAAGTGGCTCTCAAAAGAAAATTTGTCATTATCATGCAAATTTTACCCACTTTTACAGACATGTGTCACTACATGTAACAGCAAATTCAAATCTGTATGAAATGTGACTGACATGATGGCTTCACTGCCCATTTTGTACAGTAAAACCTGTTTTGAGAGACCTCCCTAGGGCAGGCCAAAAAGTGGTCACATAAGGCAGGTGATCTCTTAATAGAGGTGCAATAAAATGGGAAATATGGCAATAGGGCCATCCTAAACATGGTCTGAAAAGGCAGGTGGCCTTTCCTCAGCGTAGTCTCTCAAAACAGGTTTCCCTGTACTGGGGACACTTACCTTCTTTTTCACGTCTTTTCTGTGCGATACTTTTGAATGTGCTCTTCTTGGGTCCATCAACCACATCTCCCAGTCTATCCAAAGGCTGAAATTTACAAGATGGGAACTGTTTGACAGGCCTAACTTTAATTATTTACCTACCGCCCTTGACAGATTTCCAGTGATTTTATTGTTAGCATTTACAGACAAGACAGCACTTTCCAACCCTTTTTGCCTTGTGGCTTTTCTGCATGACTAGGCTGTTCAACACGCTGCTCATAAGTGTAGGACAGTAAATGTCCACACAATTCAATGAGAGGCTTTGTTCTTGTTAAAAGTGCAATAGAGCTCCTCATATCAGCATGTTAATCTCAATTTTGATTCTGACACAACAAACCTACTACACGAATTAATAACTTTCAAGATATGCTTTCCCAAGCATTCATGCAATCCTCAGTGACTTCCACCTTGTATATACCATACAAGAAATATTAAAATCTTGTACCTCCGGACAACTCACCTCAGAACCCCAGTCACAAATACAGTGTTGTTTTATCATGAGCATAGCCCCTCCTTTCTGAACTGCATCCAAGAACCCTTCATCCACCACTTGTATGTCATGTGACTTGGCTTCTTTGATTAACTTGCTGTTTTTATCAACTTCAGCTGGAAAAAATAAACAAATTCTTGAAAATTTTACTCATCAATATATCAGTTACAATTTCATTGCAAAGAAATACAATGTACCTGACATGGATGCTATAGTCAATAAACTGTGCACTTCTTTTACTTTCATTTTTTTCATAATACACATGTACTTCATCTGAAGTCCACCCCACCCATCCCACCCACCCCCCCGAATTTCTTTCATATAAAAGTTAAAAAACTATCTCTGCCTCACAGCTTAAATTTATCATTTTATGGTTTTGTGTTTAGCAAAATGGCCAACCTACATAAAATTTATATTATCAGCAGAAGAAATGCAACTTTGTTGACTAATTCTTTTAACTTTCTAATGGAGTTTTGACACATTTCAAGATTACTTTTAATATTCAGAGAACTGATTGACCCATTCTTTTACTATCAATTCAGCACATAATGATTTACCCCCCAAAAAATGAGCACAAACCTTTACAGCTGATACATGCTGCTGTAGTTTTATCTACTTTGTTCACCACAGAACCTCCCAGATCTGTGATGCTCTTTGTCAGATCTCCTTTAGACTTTGAGAGTTTGCCCACTATCACAAACTTCATGTTGGACAATGGTTTGTCTTTGCTTGCTTCACCTGCAGCAGAGCTTACTGGCCCAGATGTAGAAGGAGCAGCAGCCTTTGGAAATACTCGCTCACGAGGAACAAATTTGTACTTCTGCCTGAGAAGAAATTATATTTGAAATGTTCAGCCTCAAGTTCACTCTGCTATTGAAAGTGTTTAAATTAAACAAGAAGTTATTAATTTTGCAAGACCAAATCAAATGTCTCCAGGTGGAAATTTTTCTCCTAAGGATGTAACTGATAACATCATTGCAACAAAAGAATATTCACAAAAGTAACCCTGTGACCTTCACAATTACATGAGGGAGACCCAGATACAATCCCAACATAGGCCTTGGCAAGAAACTTTCCAAGTTTGTAGTTCTGTCAAGTTATTTAACAGTTATTGCAAGGAAATTCCCATAACATATGTGACCCTGTGACCTTGGGAATAAGCTTCAAGTGACTCAAATGCAATCCCAATGTAGCTCTCACTTAGATAAATGTTCAAAGTTTCATGAAGTTATGATAGTTCATCAAGACTTACTAAAGGGAAACCATAAGTGTTCGACATCAACAATATGCAGGAGGGGAAGACACTCTCAATATATAAGTCTCCTTGGTTCCACCAGATGATAAAATCACCAACAAAAATTTAATTATCTACCTATTCTTTCTCCATATCAACATTCTACACAAAACAATCTTTCACCTGGGGTACACTTTGGGAATATGTCATATACATGATATATAAACTAGCAAGTCCACATGTACATATATTCTCTATCAATGACAAATTTGAAATTAATTTGCGGCAACCTTGTCAATGTTTTGATCCCGTCAGCACAGTTACATTCCTAACAAGGCTTGACCACTCTTGAATTAACACTTTTAGTACATTTCAATTTATTGTGAATAACGGTTCATATTTACATTTTCACATTTTCATTGTTTATCTGCAACAAATTTTCACTTCAAAGATACTCACAAGAACTCAACATCACCGTATTCCTTTGGTACCTTGAATGGTTTTCTCTTGGGTTTAGTTGTTACGTACTGACACTTGGTCCATTCAGTCATATTGCCTGTACAATGGTATCCAGAGGACCTGAAGAATTGCATGTGCAATAGGTTATGATTACCATTTACCAGCTTGCACTTTTTCCCCATTAAAACTACTATGAAGGGTCCAGTGTAAACACAACTGTCTTGCTTTTTTCATCAAGCATGATACATGTAGTCAGTCAGTCAACAACTTTCAGGGTTTCCTCCAGAAAAAATGTTTATAGAGTACGGAAATGTGCCAAAGGCGTGGTGTCACATGCTGAAGCCAGATCACTGGGCCTCTGATGGCCCTCCCCCCAGAAAATCTTTTAAATATAGATGCTCTAGAATGGATTCTAAGGCATTTCTGGAGGCTAAGGATCAAGAAGGCTTTGAAAGTCTGAATTTTCACCCCCAAAATGCTCCACCTTGCATCATTTTGCATGTTACCTTCAAATATTTTAAGGCACAAAGTCTTACCCTCAGAAAATTTTAGGGTAAGGAATTTTACCCATTTTACCCTCCGGCAGAAACCCTGGCTTTCCTTGGTACACTACTGGTGCAGTACTGTGTACATGTACTGAGAAAGCCGTTGACTTGGTCTCAAGTGTTTCAACTAGTCAGACTTACTCTTAACATAACATAAAGACCAAAGACAATAGTCAAACATATTTCCTCTTCAGTAGTTTTTCATTTCATCTAATTGCAAGCGCCACTGAATGTACAGAAGCAGATCATATATTTAATCATTGTGTTCCTTTCACAACACTTGAATGTAGTATCAAATTTCATGCATTCCCTGGATTGTCTACTTGGACAAATTTATTATTAAAGCTTTGAAAATTAAAATTTGTTTGAATCCTGGTGAAAATTTTTTAAGGATTTGAAATTAAACCAAGAATTGTACATCATAAAGAAAGATGTTCTCACCCACAGGCTAGCTGTCCTTCTTTGCATTCTGGGCAAGGTTTTAAGGCTCCAAACACCATACAGTCAGTCACTCGATCCAGAAGCTGTAGCCACAACAACAGAGTATCACAAACATTTTCTAAAAAGCAGTACACAATACAGTGAAATCCTACTTTTCTAGACCCTGGTGTTTTGCAAGATCTTCATACTCTATTTCCACACAGCAAAGCCACACACTATTGAATATTTATTTCTCAGCACCCCCCCCCCCCCAAAAAAAAAGGTTTTTAATAAAGAGGTGGCTTCATCTGAGAAGCCTTATCCCAAATTACAAGCTTAACTGTACCAGTATGAAATAGGCTGTTTCTTCACACAAAACTACCTCAAATTGGCTAGATGGATTTTTTGCAGTATACAGAACTATATCTGTATGCAACTTCAAGTAAAATTTGTTGCACTGGCATCTGATCAACAGTTTAACTGAAATACCTAAGGTGTGTGCTGATGCTGTGTCACTGATGGCCTTATATGGTCAGGCCTGGGACCCATATTAGCTTTTACAATTTTACCCTGTGAGTCTACAGTGCTTTAATAGTGCCATTTCAACTTCAAAATACTGAGCAAATTTGTTTCCGTGGCCTGAAACTGTTTGCAGGACAGGACAGGCCCAACTACGTTCTGAGGGGTGATGTCTGCCTCATCTAGGATGTTTCTACTAGATATAGTTTCATTTGGCAATTGTAAAAGAGTGATTTTGTTCTTACACTTACCTTACTTTCACCAGAAGGTAGCTCCTGGTCATTGTACATAAGCATTCCTCGCAAAGCATCATTTGACACCTCTTTGTATAATTTATCCCTTATTTCCCACATCAACTGGCTTTGTTCCTGAGGGGTAGAAGAATTTCAATATTACATGTGCATGTATGCCTCACATAGCATCATCAGAATCAAGCTACATATATACACTTGTGAACTAAAATTCTCAGAGTATCTGATTCATGGTACTTGTATACTCCCATGGCTGACTGGTCAAAAGCAGTGGACTGATAATCAGGCATCATAAGCAAGTACCCAGGGACCTGCTGTATGTGACCACTGCGTGAGAGACCACCTGCTGTCTGGGGCTGCAGAAGTCAACTTCGTAACTTTACTTGTGGTGCAAGCCCACCTTACATTTTTTTTCCTTGCCAGAAGGGGTGGTTACATACAGCAGATACCATTGTATCAAGATTGTAGATGTACTTAATGTGCCACACATTACAATGAATTTGATGTGCCACACATTACAAGCCTACTCAATCCAGTTTATGCCTTTCATAAACTTCTTTCCGTCCAGATCAGTCAGAAAGTTGACTTACCCTCAATGCTTTCTCTTCTGGTGTCTCCGTTTTTGCTTTTTTTGCTGTGGACGACTTTTGACTTTCAGCTTTCCTTTTCTGTCTGTAAAGATAATACAATGTATGGAAATGAGAAAACAAATTTCCAGTAACACACTTCCACTGCATAATTTACACTGCCCTTTTCTTCAATATTTTACAGCATTTGGTCCATAATACTAAAAATCTTATGGCTATATACATCCTGCATCACAGCTTGGTTATGCTTAGAGCGAGTGAGGTACAAATGCATAAATGTCTTTGAATTATCTGCCCATTCAATACAATAATAAGAAGGAAAATCAGTTATTTACAGGTGTAGTCAACATACTGAAGAAGAATAACATCTGGGACCAATGTATATGATTGGTAAGGCTAACGTCAGATTCCATAAATGATACTTCCTGGGCCTTATTTCTTTGTATGCTTACGGTACTATGAACGAAGATTTAAGATAATGATCGAATGGTCATTCTCTTCATAAAAGAGGTACACTCAAGTATCAACATGTCTGAAGTAATTTTTGCACTGACTGGCAAGCCCTGCCATACCTAGCACAAGGCCAGCCATAGCATGACTTGCCAGGCAATGCGAAAACTTTTGACCAAGGCCTTTATCAAAACAGTATGGAATGTGGTAACTTTTAAATGTAAACATTCACATTTTGCTTTAGAATAAAGAATGACCAGTTTTAAGATTTTCTACAGCACACATTTTAACTTTGAAAACATACTCACCCTTTCCCAAGTTCCTTGAGAAGCATATCCTTGTCGTCCTTCTTCAGTTGCGCAAAGCCCTTGATTCTGCATAACAAAACAAAAAACAAAAAAAAACCTTAATGATTTCCATGGCAAGTAACTTTCAACCAGAACCACAGCTGTACTGTATTTACCTGCAGACTACTGACTCTGTGTAACAGTTTAAGCACCACTGCTGAATCACTATATGTTGATACCACCTACACCAAAGTTCACTAAGCGGGGAACTCCAAATGGATGTCCCCATGGCAAAACAGGGCACACAAGAGACTTCTTGGCAATTCATTGGCCATTCAATGTTGCTTCACAACCTCAGTACTGCACACAGCACAGTCAAGACTGACCAAAATGTAATTATGAATTTCAAATATTTCTTTTAGAGAGCAGGGACTTCTCATGGATAAAACAGTTTCATAAGCTAAGAGGAGTTTCAACAGATGGGGCAAAGTGGAACTTGTGGACATTGCCTTCAAAGCACAAACTGGGACCTGAAAAGAAAGACAACACGGACCTGGACACTATAACAATGAATGGGAAGGTGCTTCTAAGTCCACATTAACTGAAAACAGGATGCACAAACGATTTGAGGGATTTGGGACACAGCTCAAGCTGATCTTTTATTTGACACAAGCAAGTGAGTGGCCAAGACAACGTATATAGTAATATACAGATGACAATGCCTGACAGCTTCAGAGTAAGCACTATTTTCAGCTCAGCTGGCTTATCAGCCAGCACAGCTTATGCCATCGCTCTGCGTCCGTCGTCTGGCGTCCATTCACAATTCACATTTTTGACTTCCCCAAAACCATCAGCTAGACTGACTTCAAACTTGGTGGCAATGTACCTTGGGTGGATCTTGGAAGTTTGTTCAAATGGTCACGCTTCAGTGACTTTGGGGTTTTCATGACTTTTTTGTTTTTTTTTGGGCAAATCTTCAAAAAAATCTTCTCCAAAACTGCTGACCCGATTGCTTTCATATCACACAGGAACACTCCTAGGGTCTCCTAGTTCTTAGTTTGTTCACCAGGTGGGATTGCATTTTCCCCCCTATTTTTATGATTTTTGAGTGTTTTCATGATTTTCAAATTCTTCTTGCGAACCATCACTCAGATTAAGCTGAAACATTGTGGATATGTTCCTCGCGACAGGGTCAAAACTTGTTCACTAGTGGGCACTGCTGTGGATTCTTGATGTGTTATGACTTTTCCGATTGGGTAGCTATCAGTAAATGCACCTTTCCTATTGATTACTATGCAACTCAGTGGGCATTCTAATGCTTATTCACATTTAAAACTGTTTTTACAGATTAAAAAAAATATATATAAAAAATTAAAAAAAAAAACACTGAAGCGTGACCATTCGAACAAATTTGGTCAGACCAATCCAAGGTACATTGCCAGCAGCCACCAAGTTTAAATTCAATCTGACTGATGGTTTCGAGAAGTCGAATGTGTGAATTAGCATTAGAATGCCCATTGACTTACATAGTAATCAATAGGAAAGGCGCATTTACCAATGAGTATCCAAATTGAAAAAAAAAACGTTAAAAATCTGGACACCACAGCAGTGCCACCTCATGGAAAACTTTGTTTGACCCTTTCATAAGGAACATATTCACCAAGTTTCAGCTTCATCGGATCGACTGTTCTGGAGAAAAAGTCAAAAAAAGCAAAAACCCACGGAAAATCATAAAAATTAGGAAAAAATTGTAGCGCCACCTGGTGAACAAATTATGAACTGGGAGTCCCTAAGAGTGCTCCTGTGTCATATATCAAAGCAACTGGGTAAACAGTTTCGGAGTAGAAGATTTTTTAAAGATTTGCTCAATAAAAACCCCAAAATAATAAAAAATCCAAAAATCACTGGAGCATGACCAGGAACAAAATTGGTAGCAACACACCCAGGGTACATCCCCACCAAGTTTTAAGTAAATCCGGCTGAGGGTTTTAGAGAAGAAGTCAAAAATGTGAATTGTGGATGGACGGACAAAGATCCATCCTTTTAGCTCAGCAGACTGACAAGTCAGCTGAGCTAAAAAAAAACTATATACAGTTATATGTGCTTTGAAAGGTGCCACAATACTAACTGCCCCAAATAAATATGCATTGGGTTACCATGACCTTGAAATTATGTCGTTGTCATCCAAAATAAGGTATCAATGTTTCTTTGGTACAAAAATGAAAGGCTGAGCTTTAATTAAACTTCAAACATGGGAAAAAAAGAATGATGCAAAGTATACCTTTTGGAGCCCTATGACCTTGAAAAGAGGCCATGGTCCACAACAAGGCACAGGCCACATGCCCTACACACGATACATCTGTGGTGTATATAAATTTCATAATTCTACCTGAAACAGTTTATTGGCTACAGGCTGTGATGTACCTGATGGACGGATAGACAGACAGCCCCTATCCTTACTATTACTATGTCCCCAGATACCACCTTCAGTGGTGGGGGACAACAACAGAAAGCCTGGAAAGGAATAAGATACTGCACCCTGCCCTTGTCATATGACACAACACGCTGAGTCGCACTCTCTGTACAGATTAGACTGCAACTTGACTCATTGGTGAGCCCAGAGACACACTTAGGTTAGAGGTCATTCCATGCAGGAAGTGACATCTGCCCATTCAACCTGTTTCAATCCGCCCAAAAAACAAACAAAAAAAAAAAACAAAAAGGGACCAAAAAAAAAAAAAATCACAGCAAAACTCTTTTTAATGCCAGGTCTCACCTAGAAGAGTTCTTCACCTGTTAAGAGAATTTTGACCACAGTTCATTTCAATATTACATGGGAGAAAGTTGCATATGGTAATGTGACCTAAATGGAGGATAAGTAATACATAGTATGTTCAGTTGACGTGGTGACTGGGCTAGTTCCCATGTCCACCAGTCTGGGGCAAGATACACAGGCGTGGTGAATGGGCTTGTTCCCATGTCCATCAGCCTGAGACAAGATACGTTCAAATCACAGCAACTGAAAATTTTCAAACCTTTACCCTGGCAACAACCCAACATTTTTCTTTTTGTTTTTTTTTAAAGAGTTGACTGGAGAGACAAATCTATTAGCCCAGAAGCAAGTAAAAGTTATCAATATGACATGCATAAAGGGCTGGAACAGAGAAAAATTTGTGAGCCCTATTTTGTCTAGAGGAAATAATACTGATTATTTAAGTAATTTGAAACTTACTTATCTGGCTGCATGTCAGAGGTAAATTCCAAGTCATCGCGATTCTCTACAAAGCACTTGACATGGTGCCACAGATCCTGTGGTCCATATATTTTGGCTCGCTGCGTCTCATATTCTTTTTTGGATATGCGGACCTCATCCTTCTCAATCTTCTCCTCACAGCCTCTGCATGTGCTCCTATTTGACTTGGCATACTGGACAACAAAGTCATTGTAGTTGGCACCGCCACCACTTCCATCTCCTGCACCGCCACCACCTCCTGGACCCAAAATATGCACATACATAGGATAATACACAAAGTTCCCAATCAAAACTACTTACCACCAAGGCCATCTTCTACAACTACCTTTTGATGTCCAAAGCTGTCAGTAATTTTTCAGATTATGTTATCCATCATAAAGGAACACCTGTCTTCTACACAAGAGATATGTGTAAAAGGGAAGTCTAAAATGACATGTCACTACAAATCAAAACAAGCTGCAATACCGTCAAGTATAAACCCTTTCAGTGTTATTCGAAACAAACAAGAGGACGGTGACAGTCCTGTACTCAGCTGACATGTATATGACAACGTCGTCCCCTTCTGCACCACTCAGACGGCCTTGAACATAAATACTTTGCGGTCTCACAAAGGGTTTATAAATACAAGAGGACGCTGGTTCCAAATAGGAACCTGGTCCCTTATAAGATGCATCTCTGACAAAAATTTGGTAAAGCTGTATTCAACCTTTTTTGAGATATCGTGGTAAAGTCATCAGGGCTGACGCCACTCAGACAGCCTTCAAATAAATACAGTGGTGCCAAAGGTTGCAAGTTTGAGTCTCTCTCGTTCCAAACATAAAAAATATATTTTCGCATTTCCTTGATGCTCGTGGATTTAAGTGCCTGATTCTGGAAATAAATGCCGACTCAGTACATATTCTGCATAACTGTGTTGATATGGCACTCACACATAACTACCTCCATTTATAAAATGGGGATTTGGTTGAGTGGATGTGTGTTTCCCATTTCAGCTAAGCGACTGGTGCCAAAGGTTGAAAGTTCCAGTCTCTCTCGTTCCAAACATAAAAAAAAAATAAAAGTTTCATAAAAAGTTAAAAAATGATCAAGGGAAGCTGGTTTTAATTGGGAACCGGGTCCATCATAAGATACATGTCTGATTAAAATTTGGTAAAGCTGTGGTCAATACTATTTCAGATATTGCGGTAACGTTGTCAGGGTTGACACCACTCAGATGGCTTTCACATAAATACACTAAAAGTTTCATAAAAAGGTTAAAAATAATCAGAAGAAGCTGGTTTTCAATAGGAACCTGGTCCATCATAAGGTCCTTCTTTTCACCAAAAATTGGTACAGCTACGGCAAATATTTTTTGAGACATTACGGTAATGTCGACAAAACGGACAGATGGACAGACGGACGAAGCAGGGGACGACAATATCCTCTGGCACTTTCTGTGCTGAGGGTAAAAATCACTGGAGTGTGACAATACGCTCTATGCATAAATTCACCAAGCGGGAAAACTCCGGCAGTTGTCCCATTACGAAAGCGAGGCATGCGGGCTGATTTTTTGCTACCAGATGGCGGGCTGTGCACCTCAAAAATGGTCACGATAATGCATGATGGCAGACACTAATCTTGTTCGTGTCAACATGAAAAGAAAAGCAGGAAATGGACCAATTACAGGAGGCGTATAGAAGTTTACCATTGTAGATCGTTGGCGGAGGGAGTACGGAAAGCATTGATAGTTAGAACGTTGAGTGACAAGGCGAATTATCATGGTAAACCACCACTGACTGTTGTGTAGTGGGCTGTAATGTTGATACCAGGAAGAAACGTCAAACTGACAAATATCAAAAAACAAAAGTGCCGCTTTATTCCTTCCATCAACTGATATTCCTTTGTCTTTCAAATACTTTTCAGCCCCCCTAGATTCTGTTTTTTGAAGAAATCATGGTCCGTGTTTCACTCCTCATTACTTGCTGTATTCAGTAGCACTGTAACCTATGCGGTAAGACTGAATGGCCTGCAAATTACCCAGAAACCTGTGCGGGCCTGGCTCTGACATCGGAATCTCCGATGGGGTTTCCCCGCTTGGTGAACTTATGCATAGACCGTATTTGAACAAACTTAGTAGAAACTCACCCAAGGCACAATGCCACCATGTTTGAAGTGAATCTGGCTGCCGGTTTTGAAGAAGTCGATTGTTGACGACGGACGATGGCAGAGGAAGGACCATAAGATAAGCTCGGCTGCTGACAAGTCAGCTGAGCTAAATGCTGTTCATACCCAAGTAGCTGGCTGTTGTAGTTATGTTACACATGGGTTTGTATTTATGTTTCAGCAGCACTATGATGTAATACAATAGTATATGCATCATAATACGAATTTGGTTCCCATTGGCTGTATTGGGTCAAGAATGTGAATTCCCTTGTTGGAAGATATCCCTCTGATTTTGACCTGGTTTGGTGCGAAATATTTATGTTCGGTTGACCAGAAGGGGCACCCTGAGGTTAAATGGCCCTTGCACTGTGTCGGAGCCAAGGAAAGTTGATGTATCCAAAATATATGTGTGAGTAGTGTTAACAGGAGGTTAATTTGTCGAATGAATGTATTGTACAGTATATAATGGGACCTTTCCAGTGTGAGCATCACCTAAAAATGTAAATACAATTCCTTAAAAAAAATGCCAGTTGTGGGTGACAGTGGGCCCCAGAATACGAATACTGAAGTAGCTCCATGCAGCACTGGCCACAGTAGCCATGAGCCCCTACTGAGTCAAAGATGGAGCCAAGTGGAGAAAGTGGCCCCGATAGTGGATACAGGTCCGAAAATACTAAAGTTGTGCTCTTTTTGCTATCTGGGCCCCAAATCAGTACTAACATGGGAATGTATACAACATTCAAGTTGTGCTAAATATTACATCAATAAAAACTCATCAAAATTAGGGCTGATGATTTTCCGTTTTCACGGAAAATCCAGCGGAGTCGCAGAATGAGTAACAAACAAGAGGGCTGTGTGAACAGCCCATGCCTCAGCTGATCCTGACATTCATCACACTTGCAGCTCTATGAACTTGGGAAAGGATCAAGGACACCATGCCCTGAGTAAGTCCGACCTTTATAGAAGAACACTTACATGCGCAACATCAAAGTTCAAGTAGTTCTCAAGTTATAATGAAGAGTAAAATTCATGTATCTTGCACTGTGACCCCACAAACGAGGTCAAGGTCATTCATGAACTGTCTCAGTATGACCTTCATACAGAATAATTAACATGTGCAGCTAACTCAAAACAGATCTCAAGTTATCACGTCAACAGTAAATTTCATGTCAGTTGTGAATTAGCATTAGAATGCCCATTGACTTGCATAGTAATCAAGACAAAAGCTGCATTGAACGATAAGTACCCGAATTGAAAATCCTTGAAAATCAGAAATCCAAAGCAGTGCCACCTAGTAAACAACTGTATGACCCTTCCACAACATTTCCATCACATTTCAGCTTAATCTGAGGGACGGTTCTGTGAACAAGTGAAAAATAGCAAACCATACAAAAAATTCATCAAAAAATTGCAGCGCCACCTGGTGAACAAATTGGGAACTAGGTGTCCCCGGGAGTGTCTATGTACAATATCAAAGCAATTGGGTGAGCGGTTCAGAGGAGAATTTTGAAGCCCCAAAAAAGAACAAAAAAATTCATGAAAAATCCAAAAATCAATAGAGCGTGACCATTTGGACTCACTTGGTAGAGATCCACCCAAGGCATATCCCCACTAAGTTTGAAGTTAATCTGGAGGACGGTTTTGGAGAAGAAGTCGAAAATGTGTGTTAGCATTAGAATACACATTGACTTCCATAGTAATCAATAGGAAAGCTGCATTGACCGACAAGTACCCGAATTGAAAAAATCGTTAAAAGTCAGGAATCCGCAGCATTCCGACATAGTGAACAACTTTGTTTGACCCTTCTACAAGGAACATATCCACCATGTTTCAGCTTAATCTGAGTGACGGTTGTGGAGAAGAAGTCGAAAATAGCTATAACACACAAAAATTCATAAAAAAAGTAGAAAAAAATTGCAGCACCACCTGGTGAACAAATTAAGAACTAAGAGTCCCAGGGAGTGTTCCTATGTGATATCAAAGCAATCGGGTGAGCGGTTTCGGAGAAGATTTTTTAAGATTTACCCAAAAAATGAACAAAAAAATTCATTAAAAATCCAAAAATCACTGGACCGTGACCACTTGACCACAATTGGTAGAGACCCACCCAAGGCATTTCTCCACCAAGTTTGAAGTGGATCTGGCTGACGGTTTTTGAGAAGAAGTTGAAAATGTGAATTGTGGATGACGGACGGACGGCGGACCCTCACAAAACCTCAGCTGACTTACAAGTCAGCTGAGGTAAAAATCAGGAATCTGCAGCATTCCCACATAATGAACAACTTTGTTTGGCCCTTCCATAAGGAACATATTCCACCACATGTCAGCTTAATCTGAGTGACGGTTCTGGAGAAGAAGTCGTAAACAGCTATAACACACAAAAATTCCTAAACAATTAAAAAAAAAAACTGCAGCGCCACCTGGTGAACAAATTAACAAGGAGTTCCTAGGTGTTTTCCTGTGTGATACCAAAGCAATTGGGTAAGCGGTTTCAAAGAAGAATTTTTAATATTTGTCCAAAAAAAAAGAACAAAAAAATTCATTAACAAGAGGGCTGTGTGAACAGCCCGTGCCTCAGCTGATCTTGACATTCATCACACTTGCACCTCTATGAGCTTGGGAAAGGATCAAGGACACCATGTTCGGAGTAAGTCTGACCTTTATAGAAGAACACTTACATGTGCAACATCAAAGTTCAAGTAGTTCTCAAGTTATAATGAAGAGTAAAATTCATGTATCTTGCACTGTGACCCCACAAACGAGGTCAAGGTCATTCATGTACTGTCTCAGCATGACCTTCATACAGAATAATTAACATGTGTAGCTAACTCCAAACAGATCTCAAGTTATCAAGTAAACAGTAAATATCGTGTCAGTTGTCCTGTGAATTAGCATTAGAATGCCCATTGACTTACATAGTAATCAATAGGAAAGCTGCATTGAACAATAAGTACCCGAATTGAAAATCCTTAAAAATCAGGAATCCAAAGCAGTGCCACCTAGTAAACAACTGTTTGACCCTTCCACAACAACATATCCATTACATTTCAGCTTAATCTGAGGGACGGTTCTGAGAACAAGGGAAAAATAGCAAAACCATACAAAAAATTCATAAAAAAATTGCAGCGCCACCTGGTGAACAAACTGGGAACTAGGTGTCCCCAGGAGTGTCTATGTACGATATCAAAGCAATTGGGTGAGCCGTTTCAGAGGAGAAGAATTTTTACGGTTTCCCCCCAAAAAGAACAAAAAAAATCATAAAAAATCCAAAAATCAATAGAGCGTGACCACTTGAACACACTTGGTAGAGATCCACCCAAGGCACATCCCCACCAAGTTTGAAGTAAATCTGGTCAATATTATTAAAGTTATGACCATTACAAGAAATTCCCATGTTAAACTTTCCTATTAAAACTTCTGTAGAGATTTTTGGAAAAAAAATCATAAAAAAATCCAAATTCATTGGAACATGACCATTGCAACAAACCTGGAAGACACCCACCCAAGGTACATTGCCACCAAGTTTGAAGTAAATCTGGATGATGGTTTTGGAGAAGAAGTTGAAAATGTGAATTAGCATTAGAATGCCCATTGACTTCCATAGTAATCAATAGGAAAGCTGCATTGACCGACAAGTACCAGAATTGAAGCAAGAGGGCTGTGTGAACAGCCCGTGCCTCAGCTGATCTTGACATTCATCACACTTGCACCTCTATGAACTTGGGAAAGGATCAAGGACACCATGTTCGGAGTAAGTCTGACCTTTATAGAAGAACACTTACATGTGCAACATCAAAGTTCAAGTAGTTCTCAAGTTATAATGAAGAGTAAAATTCATGTATCTTGCACTGTGACCCCACAAACGAGGTCAAGGTCATTCATGTACTGTCTCAGCATGACCTTCATACACAATAATTAACATGTGTAGCTAACTCAAAATAGATCTCAAGTTATCAAGTAAACAGTAAATTTCGTGTCGGTTGTCCTGAGGGACCGTTCTGACAAGTGAAAAATAGCAAAACCATACAAAAAATTCCTTAAAAAATTGCAGTGCCACCTGGTGAACAAATTGGGAACTAGGTGTCCCCGGGAGTGTCTTTGTATGATATCAAAGCAATTGGGTACGCAGTTTCGGAGAAGAAGATTTTTTAAGATTTGTCCAAAAAAAAAAGAACAAAAAAATTCATTAAAAATCCAAAAATCACTGGAGCATAAACGTTTGAACAAAATTGGTAGAAACCCACCCAAGGTACATTGCCACTAAGTTTGAAGTTAATCTGGATGACGGTTTTGGAGAAGAAGTCGAAAATGTGAATTAGCATTAGAGTGCCCATTGACTTACATAGTAATCAATAGGAAAGATGCATTGACCGACAAGTACCCGAATTGAAAAAATCGTTAAAAATCAGGAATCCGCAGCATTCCCACATAGTGAACAACTTTGTTTGACCCTTCTACAAGGAACATATCCACCATGTTTCAGCTTAATCTGAGTGACGCTTGTGGAGAAGAAGTCAAAAATAGCTATAACACACAAAAATTCATAAAAAAATTGGAAAAAATTGCAGCGCCATCTGGTGAACTAGCAGTCCCAGGGAGTGTTCCTGTGTGATATCAAAGCAATTGGGTGAGCGGTTACGGAGAAGAAGATTTTTTAAGATTTACCCAAAAAAGAACAAAAAAATTCATTAAAAATCCAAAAATCACTGGACCGTGACCATTTGAAGAAACTTGGTAGAGACCCACCCAAGGCACATTTCCACCAAGTTTGAAGTGAATGTGGCTGACGGTTTTTGAGAAGAAGTCGAAAATGTGAATTGTGGACGACGGACCCTCAAAAAACCTCAGCTGACTGACAAGTCAGCTGAGGTAAAAATCCAAAAAGAGGATCGTGGTGATCCTGTGCTCTGCTGACTGGGATCTGCTTTTACAGTATTGGAACACATGGACTGCAGTCTAGATTTGTACAGCTATATAAATGTCTGAAAGAGGTTTGCACACCTTGTGCTTTTATGTTCATGTTGTAGAAAATTTTTAACTTCCACACATATATTTCAGTTTAGGGAACATTTATCCTTATACTTTGAAAATAGCAAACAAAATAGCACAGATATATAAAGATTTTAACAAAGAACAAATTGTAATGCAAACTAGACATATGTAGCTGCTTGCTTAATTGTCTGTTTTGGATAGCAAATCCCTTCATGTGATATGTACATTTGATTCAGCATTTATCAAAGATACAAATTGACAGTGTAGAAAAGGTCATAGTTGACTTTATTCAGGAAACAAAATTGAATAGGGCGACCTGACTTGTCCATGGTAGTAAATGTATTATCAATTGACATACCTTGCTGTTTCAATGGCTGCCGATGTACAGTGGCAGCATTCACATAACTTTGTCAAAAAATTAACATATCCACATTATTTTCGCAAACTTTCATTGTCTAATGTCCAACCATATTTCCATAAAATTTTAAGCAATTCTATCATGCTGTTCTGGAGAAGTTGAAAATAGCCTTAACACGCAAAAATTCATAAAAAATAGGGGAAAAAATCGCAGCGCCACCTGGTGGCCAAAATGAGAACTAGTTGACCCCAGGTGACCCTATGTGCAATATCAAAGTAATTGGCCAGGTAGTTCTTGAGATAAAGAAATTTTTTTTTTTTCAAAAAATAAATTAAAAAATTCATTAAAAATAGAAAAATTATTGCATCATCATCCCCTTCACAAACTTGGTAGAGGTTCACCTGGGCAACATCCATGTGCAAAATTAAAACATTCCATACAGCGGTTTTTGAGAAGTCAAACAGGTAAATACAATAGTGTAATATATGCACTGTACTGCCATATATATATATATATATATATATATATATATATATATATACAGCTGCAGCAGTTCCTTACAGTTGCGAAGTTTGATATCCCATAGCTTTGCCTAAAATTAACATATCCATATTATTTTCGCAAACTTTCATTGTCTAATGTCCAACTATATTCTGATAAAATTTTGAACAATTCTGTTCATCCGTTCTGGAGAAGAAGCCGAAAACAGTTTTAACAGGCAATAATTCATAAAAAAAAGAGGAAAAATCGCAGCGCCACCTGGTGGCCAAAATAAAAACTAGTTGACCCCAGATGACCCTATGTGCAATATCAAAGCAACTGGCTTCTTAGTTCTTAAGATGAAGCAATTTTAATTTTTTTCAAAAAAAAATTTAAAAATTCATAAAAAATAGGAAAATTATTGCATCATCATCTCCTTTGCAAACTTGGTAGAGGTCCACCTGGGGATCATCCATGTACAAAATCAAAACATTCTATGTAGCCGTTTATGAGAAGAAGTCGAAAATTTAAAAAGTCTAACAACAGACGGAAGGACGGACGGACGACGGACGCAAACGGATTCTATAAGCTCTGCTGACTGACAAGTCAGCAGAGCTAAAAATCACTGGAGCATGAACATTTGAACAAAATTGGTAGAAACCCACCCAAGGTACATTGCCACTAAGTTTGAAGTTAATCTGGATGACGGTTTTGGAGAAGTTGAAAATGTGAATTAGCATTAGAATGCCCATTGACTTCCATAGTAATCAATAGGAAAGCTGCATTGACCGATAAGTACCCGAATTGAAAAAATCGTTTAAAATCAGGAATCTGCAGCATTCCCACATAGTGAACAACTTTGTTTGACCCTTCTACAAGGAACATATCCACGATGTTTAAGCTTAATCTGAGTGAAGGTTCTGGAGAAGAAGTCGAAAATAGCTATAACACACAAATATTCATAAAAAAATTGCAGCGTCACCTGGTGAACAAATTAAGAACTAGGAGTCCCAGGGAGTGTTCCTGTGTGATATTAAAGCAATTGGGTGAGCGGTTTCGGAGAAGATTTTTTAAGATTTGCTCACAAAAGAACAAAAAATTTCATAAAAAATCCAAAAATCACTGGACCATGACCATTTGGACAAACTTGGTAGAGACCCACCCAAGGCACATCTACACCAAGTTTGAAGTGGATCTAGCCGACGGTTTTTGAGAAGAAGTCGAAAACGTGAACTGTGGACAGACGGATGACGGACCCTCACATAACCTCAGCTGACTGACAAGTCAGCTGAGGTAAAAACGGAAAAGTAATTTTCCCGCAGAATTTAACGGAAATCAGTAAAAATTTCCTATTAAAGGAAACAATTAAATTAAAGCAACACAAAATGTGGAAAAATCTGCACATTTCCTCTTTTAAAACACTGAAATTAAGGCTCTAAACCATTTCAGCTCTACAAATACGCTTTTACCACGGCGCTGCCATTAACCTCGTAACTTGAGACTCTCGTGTGAACTTGAGTTTCAATAGGAAAGATGGCTGCCACGAAGCCCAAGCGTGGTGGCTCTGATGACCGACAAGGCTTTTGGGCAAAAAAACGCAAAACATCTGAATGACGATAGGGCAAAAACAGAAAATCCTTGAACCAAAAATGGAAAATCATCAGCCCTACAAAGTACTTGGATACAGACAGAATATTTGGGCAGGTAGAGCTACAGGAATGAAAGAAACTTTTCTTTAGGCCTAAAAAAACGTTTCATTCCATGATTCTTTCAAAGCTACTTTACATAACAGATACCAACCTGAAATTTGCTCTTTGACCTTTTGCTGGTCTTCCCACCTGAGAGCATCAAAGCCATGGATGTCAGCATGATTTGGCACTCTTGCTCGTTTCCAAAAACAATTATGGTGGTACCAGTTGGGAATCTACAAAAAAGTTTAGCATCTTTATCAGGAAGTACTGTGAATTGAACCATTTCTGATCACCAAGTCCTGGTTACTTATGATGCTGTTCCATTGCTGTGACAAAAATCAATTTTGTTATGTTTATGAACATGGATGAAAGAAAGAACCACGAGCATTGGTTTTATGCCTTTAAAAACAAAACCTAAATATATATATATATATATATATATATATATATATATGTACAAATAGATGCTGAAAGTCATTTCTGAATATCACAGTATTTTAGTAACATCAACACTTAAATGAAATGAGGAAAACATTGACTTACCCGCCCATCAAATACAGGGGACTGCAAAGGAGAGAAAAGTTCAGTTAGTCAATCACACATTCATGTATTGTGGGGGCAAGAAACCAGCAAAATTGCAAATCACTATATCATTCACAATTTCTTTGTTCATATTTTCCACACCCTTAAACTTGTGAACATTTGCTGTAGCAGATCAATATGTAAAAAAAAAGTTCGTTATTTAATTATGGATTGATTGTAGCACTTCTCAGTAAACAGATTTGGTGGCCATCACATCAAGCTATATTCACGCAAAAAAGATGTGGCACCAACCGGTGAACAAATTGAGGACTAGGGGTACACAAAGGTGTTCATCCAGAAGTTTGGTGACCAACTTGTTTGGTGATTTTAGAGAGTAAGCTTTGCAAGTACTTTGATACTGAAACTTGATGGGGGAGGGAGGGTGTAACCACCTGATCCCAGGACCTTTTACTGCCAACCAGTACTGGGAATAATATTTTATTTCTATGCAAAGGAAACAGCTCTTTGTTTCAGTAATGTGTGGCTTTGAGAGCTGCAATATAAACTTATTATTCATCAACAGTCATTTCTTAATGCTGCAGTTGATGGAAGGTTTGCACTAATTAGTCACTCCTATTGCCTCCAAAGCAGACCCAATCTGTGTTTGATCTACTCCGCTGGGTGGTTGAAATAACATGGAACTTAGTCTGCTCTGGAGACCACTGCTCCTGAAGCTACTGCCTTAATATTGGTAGAACCATTGGCCTATAAGCTGTGTAGAATTCCTCTAACAGTTTAAACACAGGGGTCTGTTGTTGTAGATGGGTATACAGTTCATAATTTGTAAGCTGTGAATTATGGACTGGCAATAAACTTTGAACCTGTCATTTACCGGGTCTTTACTTTTGGTATTTAATACCACTGAGCAAAGCAACATGAGCCATGCACCTGAAGCGAGTGGAGGCCTACACAGGAATGCTCCCAGGCATGATTAAATTCTGCCATGTACATATATTTTTTCCAGCCAAACAAAATTTTGCTAAAAACACCAATAACTATGTGACACATGGGAGACCACGATCAACAACACAGTGTTCACACAAATCTTTGCTTCTTTACTGAGCGGTGACTAAATCTGCATATTCTCCTTGCCTTCCATAAGTTTTCACTTCTGCCTTTATGTGCTTCTAGACTCTAGGTTTGTTTGACCGAAATCTTTTTGTGAAAATAGGGTGTGGAAATTTAGCATCTTGGTCCAACCATCTTTGCGTGAATATGAGTTGTTTGCCTTCCTTACATGGCAGACATGAGACATGCAGGTGGGGAACAATGAGTTGGATTGGCGAATGAGGGGCAAGTGATCAAATTCACCCAATGAGGAGCTTGGAAATGCCCCAGGCACACTTATAATGAGGTAAAACGACGTCTCTATTCCCATTCTGGCCTATTTATGGAGGGATACCTGAGAAATATTTTTTTGTTGGCCAAGAGAGCTTGTTGCCTAGAAACACAAAAATCTGAGGTACCGGGTCATTATGCGCGCTTGGAGATGTGCTTCGATCAGTTTTTGGACTACAACCATCACATATATTTGTATGAGGACACCGTACTATGCTGGACTTGGTTTATGCATAGCCATAGTCATTGTTTACACAATAAGTTCATCTACCTATCTATTCCCTCACTGCTTTGATCAAGGTTCATAAAGACCGATGGAGCCCGGGATCTTTGATGCATCAATAGAGCTGAATATCTCAAGGGCAACATCCACGTCCATAAAAGGAAAAATTTCACAAAACTTAGAATCAGTGCCCATAATCTTAATGTAAGATGAACTTCATTTTATGTTGAATTGCCCTAAATATAATACACCGCGAAATGAGATGTTTGGCGCCCTTCAAAACTACAGCCTGCCCTCCCTTACAGAGAGACGAATTTGCATTCTTGATGACCTGTAAATTAGTAATGGGGGGGGGGGACCTCTATGTTACTAAACAAGTGCTGAAGTTCATTAACTCTGCCATGGATGAGAGGGCCAAACTTAATGTGCAATCCTAGTCTGTTGTGGTTTTTTTTTTCCTTATTATTTATTTAACATCCATGGTACTTCATATTATTTATCTATTTATTATTTCAATATTGTAAAAACAGAATCCTGTACACAGTGTCGACACTGGGCAGACCCGTGGCATACATCTAGATGGGGGGGGGGGACTGTAATACCTGCTATATACTCCAGATGGAGCATTCATGCAATAACGGTTATGTACTTCAATATACAGATAGCTGGGTATTCCAGTCTTGCAGCCTGCGGCAGCCACCTGACAGGGTCTGGTCAGGCCCGCCCAACCGACCCCATCCTCGTGTGCCTGTACGTACCTTCCAGTCATAATGTTCCGCGGCGATTGAGAACCTGCGCCATCTAGGAATTCCCAAGCGGCACGCCCAAGTGAGAATCGGAACACAAAGACGCGGTGAGGTTCACACGAGATAGTATATCCTTGGCAGTGAATGACATGCGGACTTATTTTTATTCTCTGTAGCTTTGATATGAGTGTCAGGACATTAAAACCTTTTTTGAACTGCCACAATAGCGTATATTTTTTTTTTTTAAATGCCTAATAATACATGGATATCCTCCATTGGCCCAGATTCCTGGACCGAGTGAGAATAAAACATGTAAAATACCGACTTTACCATATCATACATGCACATGTGTACATGACTATTAGAGTATTAGTACACGTCTAACTTGAAATGGCCATTCGGATTTATGTTTGTCAATATTTTAGGTTTCTTAGATATTCCCGTATGGGCCAGGATCAAATAAGGATTTTTATGTATTCTTTTTAGTATTTTTCTCGGAGATAGGCCTATTCCCAATTGGTCGCGCCAAATGAGAATTTCATTTCTTACTAAGAGAGGGACTAAGTGAGGATTATTGTTATATTTTTATTATTATTATTATTGTCATTTTAATAGTCTTTCTGCATTATTCTCAAGTGGTCCCAATAAGAATTTCAAATCCTTTCTGACTTTATTCTTACTTTGAGTATTTCCATTCAGATTCCCAAATGGTCCAGGCCCAAGGAGGATTTTTATTGTGATATAGTCTAGATATTCCCAAGTGGGCCTGGCTTAAATGAGAATTTTAAATATCGCACTTATTCTTACTCAGGATAGTAAGGCCGGGACCAAGTGAAGATTTAAAACACTTCATGAATTTTACATTTATAATTCATTAATTCCTAGTCTAATAAGATATTCCCAAGTGGCCCTGGCACAAACGAGGTCGAGGAATTAACGATAATATTTAGGACGATGCTATTTTCACCGTACAGTGAGAATAGTGTTGGGTCTATTTTCACCGTGCGGTGAGAATAGCGTTTGGAAGGAGTTTTGTCTATTTTCACCATACGGTGAGAATAGCGTTGGGTCTATTTTCACCGTGCGGTGAGAATAGCGTTTGGAAGGAGTTTTGTCTATTTTCACCGTATGGTGAGGATAGAGTTTTGTCTATTTTCACCATACGGTGAGAATAGCGTTGGGTCTATTTTCACCGTGTGGTGAGAATAGCGTTTGGAAGGAGTTTTGTCTATTTTCACCGTACAGTGAGGATAAGCTTGCGTCCTGTGTCATAGACGCAAAAAATAAAGAAATGACGCCTGGAAATTAATAAAACATCATCATTTTGTGTCTCAGTGGACACACGCACAAAAACTCCAATATAGGAGCTCCATGTGACGACGTTGTGGTTTTAGGCCCATCCACCACCATCTTATTAGCACAAATAATTGACTGCACAGATGAATAAACAATATTTTATTGCAGATATGGCCCTATGTGGGTTATTGAACGCACAGATGTTCCAGGTCCACCCTCTTAATCCACTACTCCCCCCCCCCCCACACACACACACCGCGTATATTAGCACGGAAGCTTGACTGACTGAACGTTACGAGCACCTGTGGACTGGACGCATCGATTCAGTTCATGGACTCACTATTTTTCCTGAAAATGGACAAAGATGGGTCCAACGGACCCATACTAAAAAATCCTTAATGTGACCCCTGTTAAGGTTGGAGAAAAATGCTTACTTTGGGGAGATAGCTAGCTTTATAGTATAGTCAATAGGAAACGGGCCAAAGCAAAGTGCCCAGTTACGGAGGATTTACTGTAAGGCAATTTCCTTGGCACCGTGACACCATTAAATGTTTGGCTTTCTAACATCTCAAATTGATGCATATTAATTTACTCTACCCACCAATCAGTCTTTCACTTTCGTTGCTTCGTGGCTTTTTTTTTTTTATTGCTGTGCGATCATTTACTTAAGTCATAACGAGATAGATTTCCAATTTTCTTTGTGTGCAATATCATGACACAATGTTTTTCCAAAATATTTTTCCCTGGTTGACTTTTATACCATTGTCGTACGGTAGAAATAGAGCAGCCCCTATTTTCACCATACGATTAATAGACCAAACTCCATCATCACCATACGGTGAAAATAGACAAAACACTATTCTCACCGTACGGTGAAAATAGTCACTCCGTTTGTGAGAATATTGTTGGGTCTATTTTCACCGTGCGGTGAGAATAGCGTTTGGAAGGAGTTTTGTCTATTTTCACCGTACGGTGAGGATAGAGTTTTGTCTATTTTCACCATACGGTGAGAATAGCGTTGGGTCTATTTTCACCGTGCAGTGAGAATAGCGTTTGGAAGGAGTTTTGTCTATTTTCACCGTACGGTGAGGATAGAGTTTTGTCTATTTTCACCATACGGTGAGAATAGTGTTGGGTCTATTTTCACCGTGCAGTGAAAATAGCGTTTGGAAGGAGTTTTGTCTATTTTCACCATACGGTGAGGATAGAGTTTTGTCTATTTTCAGCGTACCGTGAGGATAGGGCTTGGTCTATTTTCACCACCTGGACATTGAAATTAAGAGCCTTTTCGGAAATTCATGGCTTGTCACATAGAACTGAGGAATATTAAGCAGGGGACACATTAAGCTTGCGTCCTGCGTCATAGACGCAAAAAATCAAGAAATGACGCCTGGAAATTAATAAAACATCATCATTTTGCGTCTCTGTGGATGCACGCACAAAAACGCGATGCATTTTTGAAAGATACAACTGCAAAAATTACCCCAAGCGGTCACGGTGTTTTGTATCGACCATTATCAATCTCATGATTATTTATTATACTGACGGCATCCTCTGATGTTCGTCTTTCTATGTAACAAGCTCTCTTATTTGCTAAGAAAAAATATTCCTGGGGTATCCCTCCAAAAATTTGCCAGTATGGGAATGGATGGACGTCACTTCACCTTATTATAAATGCTGAGTGCACTTCCAGGCTCCTCATTGGGTGGATTTGATCACGTGCCGCTCACTGTCCAATCAAATTCGTTGTTCCCCATGTGCTTGTCTCATGTCCGCAATGTTGGGAAGGTATAAGTCGTATTGTGCAAAGATTATTGGACTAAGATGTTAAATTTTCAAATCATATTTTCACCAAGAAGACTTCCATCGAACAAATCTAGACCCAGATAAAGGCACGAGTGAAAATTCACTACGGATGGCAAGGAAAATACGCAGATTAGTCATCGCAAGGTTACACGTGGACGAAGCGAAAATTTGCATTAGCCGGCCTAACAGTGTAACACGATGTTCATCACTGTCTCCGTTGGTTCACGTGGTTATTGGTGTTTTTTAAACAAAATTTGCTTGTTTTCATTTCATTGAAATGTTTGAATGGAACAAATCTGTATGACAGAGCAAGATAGGAATTAAAAAAATTTATGATCGAAGGCAGGAAAAGTGTATAGCAAAAAAACATGCCTGGGTGCATGCCCGTGACAGGCTGTGTACACTCGCTTGTGAGTTGCACGGCTTGTAGGCCTACCATGTTGCTTGGTGAAAAAAGTGACCGCAATTAAGATCAGACTCTTAACACCGCCTATGGTATCAATTTTTTCAGGTATATTGAAATAGAAAGTGCACAGAAATATAAATCATATAATTTCTGACAATTTCTTCACGTGGAATCAATCGCAAAAATAACAGAGCCCAGGCATGTTCAATCACGCATTCCGCTTGTTGTGCAAGCGAGTTAAAAAAAACTGTCCGGTGGCACACGCTGTACAACCCCAGATACTGGCACAGTGGCAGCGTGCTAGGGCAGTAGGGGTTTAGCCCCATTCACAACCATTTTTTGGTAGACCAGGGATGTGCTATAGACTTAGTCGTAATAGCAGGTTCCTGGGTAGATTGAATCCATCCTTGGTACCGTCAACAACTTTTAGACCCTTTTACATAATGGTAACTTTTTATTTTTCTTACTTAGTAACTTATGAGATTCCCAGATGGACCACAACCAATTGAGAATATCCATGTATTAATAAGTATTTTAAAAAAATCTAGGCTGTTATGGCAGTTCAAAAATGTTTTAATGTCCTGGCTACCATATCTAAGCTACAGAGAATAAAAAGTCGGCATGTCATTCACTGCCAAGGATATACTATCTCGTGTGAACCTCACCGCGTCTTCGTGTGCTCATTCTCACTTGGGCGCGCCGTTTGTGAATTCCTAGATGGCGCTGCGCCCATTAAGGATTATTCTCAAAAGGCGCAGGTTCTCAATCGGCGCGGGACAATAGTTCGTGAAGGTCCCTATGACCCTGCCATTTAAACCATATCGCAATCCCGCTTATTCCAACCTACCATGAATTTGATGACTGTGGGTCGCCCGGCTCATAAACTCATTGTTTTCAACAGCAAGTGGACCATGTGTTTTAAAATGATTTGTGTTGTCTGCAGAGTTTAAATTGATTTTCGCGGCAAAACTGGGCATTGGAAATGAATGAACGAATGCTATGTCGGAGCAGCTCTTTTAACCTCACCTGAATCATGATGGCAAGCCGTAAACTGTCTTTGGCGATGTTGCCAGAACACCCTTTGCATGATGCTCGGTTGCTCTTAGCATATTCTGCTTTAAACGGTAAATCGTGGTGGTCACTCATGTTGATGTCGCGGGAATGATCAAGACGACTGACAGCACACACGTTGTTGCTGACTTCGGTGTTTTGCACACGACACGCTGGTGAGCGATAACCGGGGTTCCAGCACTTTTCGCTGGACTAGTTTTGACACGATCTGGAAACTGCTGAAACAGCATGACAGGACTGGTGCGAGTACCCACAAGTCATGTTTGAATTGGCATTGGATAAATGAAATACTAAATTATGAATCATCCTGCTCAATTGATAATTAACACACTTTTATTCATTTTTTTTTTTCATTACATACAGTTGCTATAATTAAAGCAATTGCAATGACAAAACTAGTAGAAAAAAATTTGCTTCACAGCAAATCTGTCTGGGTGCCTTCAAAATGAGAACAGTTTCAAATGCTACACTTTGCCATGGTTCAACATAATCTAAATTTTGTGCATTACACTAATTTGCATAAATTAACTGCGGTTGAATAAAATAAATGAACACTGATACATAGTTGAACAAAAAAAAACAAACAAACAAACAACAACCTAAATAAATAATATTTATTGTTTGGCCGAAAATAAAGAATTGACTGATAAATCATAATGATGGAATCACAACATAAATTTCATGTAACTATCAGTCAAAACGCCAAAACAAACCACGGCATTGTACAATTTTAGATCATGGTTCATTGGATGCAGCGCTGTCACAAACCTGTAAATTGAAGTTGGAATGGCACCTGTATCTATAATAGTTTTGAAGCTATTCAAGATTTAAATTTTGAATATTCACCTAATTTGCATGAATTATTTTGGAGATATTCACTTTTTAAATTTTTCGATGCCTCTTATTAGCATAAATTAAGATTCTACAACCTATCATTTACTGTCCATTATATTGACAGGTGTCACTAACCTGTATGTGCCCATTAAAATTTTGTGTCTATCTGCAATAGTTTGGAAGACATGGAGCTTTTGAAATTTTAATTGCCCCTCATTTGTACAATTTTAAACATCATGACTATTCCAAATTGGGTGCCTAATTTCACTGGTAGGTCAGTCACCATAGCAAGTTTGGTGGTTTGGGAAATCATAATGTCTGAGAAAAACTCCAGGCAAATTTGGGTGCCATGGAAAGCAAGAAAGAAATAAAGAAAATGAGGAAAAACAATATGTCTGGGTTGGCACCCAAACATAAAAAGAAAGAAAGAAAGAAAGAAATTCACAATTCCGGGGTTTACTTATAGAGTGAAACCTCTCTACAACGAGCACCCTTGGGACCAGAGAAAAGTCACTCTTTGGACCAGACCAAAGTGCCTACTCCTGAGATGGTCAGCGCTTCTGGGCAATATGAATGAGTATGAGTGCATGAATAAGAACATTATTCATACAAACACATATACATGTACAGTGTATACATGTTATATTTCAAGGGGAGGTGTATACATGCAATACAAAACTGTCTTTCTTCCTTTATTACATAAACAAATTTTAACAGAAGCTGTCAAGAAACTACATCTGCATGTACCTGTCAACCGAGACAAGCACTCTACTGTCTCAATATTGGCTATCAGGAACAGGCTTCATCTCACTGGTTACAAGAAAACAAAGACATGAAAGTGTCCACTGAGATGACACAAATCTACACACTGTTTTGAAATTCACAAAGTTGTGAAAACAGTCATTGAGGACTGGAAAACCATACTTTGATGGGTCTGGGCAAATCTGCTCTGTATGTACTCTATTTTTAACAGAGGGTACAGTCATTCTTGTTTTGTCCAGAAGTTCAGAGCCTGTGTCCCTTGGTACTGATAAGCTCGGCAGACTGACATAGCCTCAGGCAAAAACAGACCAGCTGGGATACCAGTCTGAGTCATGGTGCACTGACAGCTCTGTGCAGCACTAGTGCGAACTATAGCCTGCTTGGTACATATGGCAGCATGGAGCAGATCTGTTCTTGCATGAACAGAAAGAGATTCTCTGTATTTTATTGACAGCCTCATTACACAGTTGTTGCCCTCCCCCCGCCCCCGTTTGCTGCAAGACCCAAACCTTGCACACCATACACCTAGCATGCATGGATAGAAGGTAGGTTCAAGCTAATCAATTGTGAATCAAAAATGGTTGCCTAACATCATGGAGGTCAAGCAATAGATCAACAAGCAGTTAAAGGCCTGCATGTGTGGATTGTGGAGAAATTTGGTGAATTTATCATACATTAAAATTCCCCAACCTTTGTTTGCATGCTACTGGATTTGCCAGTTGTCTCAAACCTATATGTGTAAGTTAGAACTTTGTGTCTGTCTATTACATTTTTGAAGATATAGAACTTAACATTTTAATTGCCCCTAATTTGCATACTTTTACTTATCATGACTATTCCAAACCAAATGGCAAAATTTCATTAGTAGGTCAGTCACCATGGCAAGGTTGGTGGTTTTGGGAATATTAGTGTCTGAGAAAAACTCTGGACAAATTTGGGTGCCATGGAAAGAAAGAAATAAAGAACGCAAGGAAAAATAATACGTCTGGGGTGGCACCCAGACATAACTAGAAAAGAAAAGAAGATTTGCTTCACCACAAATCTGTCTGGGTGCTTGCAAAATTTAATTATCATAATGCTTTGAAAATGATTATTGCTGTGATTCTGAAGCAGAAGAACACACCTTTATGTATTATGTTTGAAATGTTCAAGGTTTATGTCTATGCTTAAGGACACCAGATATATCAAAAGCTGTTAGTGTTGATGCAGATAGACAGAAGAGTATTGATCTAAATGTATGAAAAGTATTTATTACTGGAAAGCTAATGACTACCCCTTGTTTGGCACATATCACAAATTAGAGCTCTTTTTTCTTCTATATATTGCCTATCACAAAAAAAAAAAAGAATTTTAGATGTGAACCTATCACAATAATTAATTTTAATGTCCCATATCACTGTAGGAATGTCACAAATCAGAGCAACATTACATTCACATATCACAAATTGCCTCTTCCCAGTAAGAGCTGCAATACATGTAGTTATAAACCTTAACATGCTTAAGCACCAAGGTATCACTTGAGTCACACAACACATTATATACAAGATGGCAAAAAGACAATATATAAATGCTCTGTCTAGTCTAAGTAATAAAATAGATTACACATATATTTCATATACACGCTTTCACAAAAGTAAAAATTATGACATGTTAATAACAATGACAGCGAATGTGCAGCTGTTAAAGTTATATACACTTTATGTTGTATCCTGACAGTTGTGGCGGATCTGGTTTGAATTCCCTTAATATTAATTCAACTGAATCAACTTCAGAGCAGTTCCTTACTGCAAGGCTTCATGCTATAACACAATGTACACGACTAGAAAGAGTTGTCAAGATATTACTGATCAATCAAGGGGCACTTAATGTACATAAGATTATGTGTTCAACTTAACAGAACAATTTTGATGTAATAATGGGACCTTTTCAAACATGTTGTCCGATTATTATTATATTTTATGTGTAATGTTTGGCAGTTATTTATCATCACATTATAATGAGAAGCCTCCTTTCCAAACCAGTGCATTAGAAAACCTCCATTCCAAGCTCAGTTTATGACTCCATGTTCTTTTATATCATTCAACACTATGAGTAACTGTGCTGTCTCCAGAGTGTGCCTCTGAGAATCTGTAAGAATTTCATGACTAGTTAATGGTGCCTCCAAGAATATAATGGAAAGTTTTCCCCTGTGTGGAAATGAAAAGTGACAGTTAATGGTGAGTAAAATAGAAACCTACAACTGCAACCACAAGTACACTTCAAAGGGTCTGCATTGATAGTATGGCACATGCTTTGGAGCAATCCACAATGAAAGAGGGGGTAAATGGATCTGCAATAAGAACCTCCAAAAATTATATACAGCTCAATCACAGAAAATTATGTGGAAACGGTGTTAATGTACATGTAGTTCTTCTCTCTGCAAAGCAGACCAAGTTCGGTTTTACTACACTTGGTCTGCTTTTCTTCAACAGGATTTTATTTATAGTAAGGGAAACAAAACTAGAGTGAAGTGTCATCTAACGATGACACGAAAATATACTCCAGCGCCCAAGATCACTTATATATGAGCCTCCCTGAAGAGTGTATCCCCAAGGCATTTAGAATGGTTTGACAAAGGGGAGCACATATAAAAATGCATTAAAAATCAGAAAATGATAGCAGCACCATGGCAATGTACTATGCACTAACACACATCATGTCAATGAAGTCTACCAAATTTCAAAGATTTCTGCTGGAAAACCTGAGACCGAGGATACAAGTTCAGCCCCCTCATAAATATTAACATGTATGTTTACCTGTTATTTAATAACATCAGAAAATGACAGCAGTATCATGCTATTGTTATGCAGTAGCCTAAACCATGCCAATGAAGTGTGCCAAATTTGAAAGAGTCTTGAAAGGGATTCAATAAAAAACAAGGGACTAGTTGCGGATACAAGTTCAGCCCCATCCATAAATATGAACATGTATATTTACCTAGGGTCTGTAAAATTTAAATGAATCATTCAAAATTAGAAAATGAAAGCAGTGACATGGCAATGTAATATGCACTGACCCACACTATGCCAGTTATGTGTGCAAAGTTTGAAAGGGATCCAAGGAAAATCCTGCACGTAGGTCACTAAGTACAGTTTTACGTATTATGTAATCAAGTACAATTTTGATCTGGAGACTCAATTCTCTTTACATTGATGTCCAAGGTACATCCTGTCCTAACAAAATCACCTTTTCAAATTTACAGACATGGGGACCTCACAAAAATGGGTCAAGGTCAATGATATTACATAACATTCTAGCATTAGATATAGTCTATATATCCTATAAATTTGGCAACTCTCACTCTTCAAAATATGGAATTTTAGCTCATAATTTCCGTCCAATTATAGGTGGCATCGATGGTATCACTGGAATCTTAGACTTTAACCTCCTGTACAATCCCATCAAATTGGGTGAAGATCCACCAAAAATTAAAGATGCTAAAGTGTTCACAAGATTTTCACCTTTTGACCCCTAAATTACATAATATTGTAGGTGGCACCACCAATATCGAAAGGAACGTAGATGTTTATACACCCTATAAGTCCTGAAAGTTACATTGGGTTAACATCAAAACTTTTCAAGTTATCGCACTCACAAACCAGACGTTAACAGATGGACGGAAGGACATGAGTGCTGCTGTAAGCTCTGCAACCTTAGGTCAGCAGAGCTAAAAATATAATATTAGGTGCTGTAGAATTTACATAAGCATACATCATTTACATTTTGTTTTTATTATATGCAAAATCATAATGATATATCACACATTTGTATAATTTGATGACTTTGGAAGGATATTATATTTAATTTCCAGACAGCTGATGGACAAATACAGTGTATTGGTATTTTAAGATAACGATGTCGAGATATTAAGTTCAAATAAAACTATTTTTTTTATTAAGATTGTCCAGGACTACTAGATTGTTAGTAAGGACAACCAAAAAGTTGGAGCTCTACATAGAAATGTCCCATTGGGGGTTGCCTGAAAATTGTGGCATAAATGGCTAGTGAACAACCAGCCAAAAACCTTAATGTCACATGCCCTAACATATTGATGTAGTGAGGAATTAATGAAAAAATTCATATTTACAGGTACATAGCTGTTAAGTTGATGGTATGGGAAGCCTGGGTGCTATTGCTGGATAAAAGAACAGCCAGACACACCTTCATGAATTTCCTCTTCCTCTTCGCAGGTCCTTTCAGGGCATTCAGCTTTTTGTTTTCCACCAGCAACCTCTACGTATAGTGTTTTGTTTGTTTGTTTGTTTGTTTGTTTGTTTGTTTGTTTGTTTTAAATGTCTTCTTTGACATCTTTACTGTTTTGCGCTCTGTGCTCCTTGGAGTCTTGTTCCAGAATGAGCACTGTAGCTCACAAAATGAAGTAACTGTTGATGTTTAAAATGATGATCAAAGAATTCTATAATTCTGTATATATGTATTTTATTTGTAAACAAAAAATACGGTTCCTGCATATTGGTCTATACTTTAATTTTACACTTTTGCATCGATTATTGTTAAAGAAATGCTGACAAAATGTCAAATCTTATACCCTCTTGTAAACGGGCGTATAAAACCCTTGAAAATTATCGTATCGATATGAAACTTCTTTCTAACAAATCCAGATGTCTGTACAATGACTAAAATGTATGGTTTTGTGGGTGAAATGTGAAACACAGTTCATCTATGCAACATCAAAGTCGCGGGACCGCTGCGCGCGGCTTAATCCCCTCCGCTACCTTAAGGAGTGTGTCAATAAAATGTACTTGCAGGATTTAATTATTTCCCATCCTAAAAACTTTGTTACAGGCAAATACACAAAATAAAAATGTTGAAAAGCTTCAAAACTATTATAGATACTAGTTTTATTCAAACTTCATTTTATAAGTTTGTGACATGGCCACATCAAATGAACCAAGAACCAAAGTTGTAGCATTTTACTTTATAAAATTCAGGCTAATACACGAAATTTAGATTATGTTGAACAATAGCAAAGTGTAGCATTTCAAACTGTTCTCATTTTTATGGCACTCAGAAAGATTTGCTGTGAGGCAAATCTTTTCTAATTCTTACTTTCTTGCTTTACAGGCAAATTCGTCCGACATTTCATTTGAAAAGTATCATACGTAGAAACTCCAAACTTGGCACAATTATACTTCCGTAGATAAAGTTTTGCCTTTTATAATGAAAGGTCATGCTTTTCAAAATTATGCAAATGAGGGCTAATTAAAGTTTTAAATCTTCAATATCTTATATAATATAGTAGATGTGGTTCCAAGTGTATAGGAGTTTAATCATAGCAAGGCAAAAGTCATTTCAAATGTCAAGGACAAGTCAAGGTCAAAGGTCAATTTTAGAACAAAATGTCATTTTAAAGGTCAAATGTCATTTGGCCCTTTGAACGTTTCATCTTGCCATAACTTGGTCAATTTTCATCTGATGTGGGTATTATAACACTGTACATTTTTCCAATATACATGTGACATGTAAAGGTCAAAGGTCAAGGTCATTTGGACTTTACAATTTTACAAATTTTATCCAGCATCAGCTTGATGGAATGTGAAGTACCAAAGGACAAAAGTTGTAGCGTTTAATATTTACAACTTTTGAAGGCACGGAGACAGAATTACTTTGAAGCAAATCTTCTTTTCTAGTTTTCATCTGATTTGGTTCATGTTGGGCTTAAATTGTGGGTATTGTAACACTGTACATTTTACCAATTTACATGTGACCTGTAAAGATCAAAGGTCAAGATCATTTGGACTTTGAAATTTGCATCCAGTCATAAGCTTAATGGAACGCGAAGTACCAAAGGACAAAAAGTGTAGCATTTAAGATTTACAACTTTTGAAGGCACACAGACAGATTTGCTTTGAAACAAATCTTCTTTTTTAGTTGTTTCTTGTTTCTATGTTTTTTTTTTAGCTCTGCTGGCCAAAGGTTGCAGAGTTTATGCGACCGTTCATGTCTGTCTGTCCGTCCTTCTGTAAACTTTTGCTCTTAAGCGCGATACTGTCCACAAGTTTTAGGTTAGCCCAATATAACTTTCAGGACTTATAGGGTGTATGAAAATCTAGGCCGCTTTCGATATTGGTGGCGCCACTTACATTATTATGTAATATAGGGATCAAAATGTGAAAATATTGTGAACACTCTAGCACCTTTAATTTTTGGCGGATTTTCACCAAATTTGGTGGGATTGTGGGGGAGGGAAAAGGCAAAGAGAATTGAGCATCCAGATCAAAATGGCACTTGATTACATAATACATAACACTGTACTTGGTGACCTGCCTTTTGGGTCACTGTGCCCAGTAATTATGGAGTTTGGCGCTTGTCAAGTTTATTGTTTTTCCTCAATAACTTCATAAGTTATGACCTGATGTGAACACACACTATATATGGAAAGCTGTATGTGTGGCGCATAATTTGAACGTTAACAATTTTTTAATCCGAGTTGAAGGTCAAGGTCAAATGGCCAGTTTGAATATTGGGGTCATCTTGTGAATGCATTGCACTTATTATGTAGTTGCGGAATTAGCAGGATAACCATAGATGAAAAGACGATAATGTAAAACTTATCAGTCCTTTTATTGCAGTTCCTTTTGCATCCAATACAGCAGTCTCCTGTTCCTCTCTCCCTTCCTGATTCACAAAGATGCATGTGTGGTTTTTGCCTCAAGCTCAAATCCCCCAAATGGTCATGTTGTCTCTGCTTCTTGGGTTTTATTGGGACCAAAAGGGGCTAGAGTTCAGCCCCTCACTTTAAACCAATAATAGTTTGGAAAAAGTAATTAAAAAATCGTAAATTATGCCAAAAAGACAAAATTAAGGGGTTGGATCTTTCCTTAAAATATAGGCTTTTCATTGTATAATTGGCAGGTATCAAAAGAAGTGACACATGCATTTTGCACACTGACCACTGAAAATATGTTCGTTGTCAAAGTCTTGTAAGAATGTGGCATTTTCAACACGTACTACATTATTCTGTCAAGATACACAATGACCGAGCCTGGAATACATATAATACAAACAGGATACCCTAGAATTAGGAGCAGCATGGAATCAAGTATCTTTGGATGTGTGAAACAAAACATACCACTGTTTATATGCGAGAGACCACTTAGTTGGAGAGAGGCACAGAAGGAGTCCTGTGATGATGTAACACAAGTACAATAGCGTAGAGTATACAATGATGTACTGACATGAAATAATTGAGTCCATATTTCCTATTATGAATATCATACTCATAACATCCGCCGCCGGTTTTAAAACAATTACAGGCAAAATTACTGTAATTTTAAAATCACAATGTAAAGAAATATGATCATTGTCCTTTGCTGAAAGAAAAGTACACAAACAATTACAAACATATTAAAGTAATCATGACAGAAAAGTCAAGGCCAGCAGAGCTTCCAGAAGTTACCAGACAACAGCTTTAGGTTCTTAGTACCAACTGTTCTTATGTACGCAAGATTGATTCAATGTCATGACCACAATATGCAAGGAATCAAAAAGGAATTGACGGGGTTATTACTGGAAAGTACCAGTTCAGCTAAGACAATAAAAGCATAAAAGTGATACCGAAATTTCAATACTCTGAAGCTAGACATACCAATTTTCAACAGACCGAGCTTCGATTGATCGTAATTCGCAGAGAAAACTGAAATATATCAAACAAGCAAAAAGTACGCAGATATATAACGGTGCAACAAGAAATAAACAACACTCCTAGATACAAGTATGGTGCATTTAAATCCTGTGCTACACTATGTATATGCCAGTGAGAAACAAAGTAAAGTACAGAAGTGATCTAATCAGAAGTAGTGAATCAAGCAATACCTAGCATTGGCCCATGATATCTAGGAAAACATCAGATAACAGCAATTTATCTTATTTATGCATTAGCAGTCATAAAATAATGTCCATAAAACCATAACACACGTACACATTCTAACATTCAAAATTTTGATTGGCACCATCGAAAGCATTATCACAAACAGTCACCATATATACAGCTGGAAACCATGGTGCACTAAATTGTGAAGGGAATAACTCTTGAAGATTGGCTGTATCCTATAGATAATATAGGATGGAATCAACAGGAATTGAATGACACAGATCAGGTGCGCACAAGACTTGAAATTTATGAAACTCAACAGGCAGCGTTCATTTTTACATACATACATACATACATACATACATACATACATACATACAAGATGAGACACACAAACCAAAGATATCATGGTAGTTACCAATTCACCATCATAATGGGTGTCTGAAGTGAGGCGACACTTGCGAAACGACACATGTATACATTGAGACCATAACTGTACTCAGGATGCATATCAATTTAACACATGGGGTACACAATCTTTAAAACACATTAAATGATCAAGTAGTCAGATGGTGCAGTTAATTTTTCACCGTGCTGAGTGGCCCATCCACTGCACTAACTTTATGTGGCAAATTAATACTGCATGACTGGTTTGACCCTGTCCTCAGGTGCACCTGTGTTAACATGTAAACAGCGCAAGACTTGATCTGTATATACATGTATATGTGTAGATCTGTAGAGTGCTTTTTTTTTTGAATGACTTCACTACTTTAACACATTAATTTGTGTGTATCTTTTTATTTTCTATGCATGTTTTTACACATGTTGGTGTTCACATGCATGTTGGTGTATGTATAAGAACTCCTTCCATAAATCTTTAATGTTTGTGTCATATTGACTGAATGTGTCATATTGACTGAATCTACAGCCCAGCTGTATTATTCTGCTGTTACAGTCATAGTCATTCATGTGCAATTCTGTCTATCTATACGTATGTTTATATATGTAGGGGTGTGTAGTTGGATAGACTTAAGAGTTATCTTTGACATACCCTCTGTAAGACTTACAAGTAGTAACTATATATGTAGGTGCTATAATGTGTATGATACTTGTCAGTAAGGTGGTGTAATTTCTACTGTTTGAAGCATTGTCACTGTTATTTCTGTTCAATTATATGTATGCATGCATTACTATTGGGTCAAGGATGACCCCTGTCGGTCAATAAAATGATTACTTACTTACTTACTATATGAGAACTTCAGTGAGCTGACTTACGTAATGATAAGTCTGCATTGCGATATACAATTAGAAACGCTATGTGAAAAAAAAAACAACCCCCCCCCCAAAAAAAAATTTAGAACTTAAATCAACTAGACAGGAGGCAAGTGAATAACCTCGGTAAGTCGCAATGTGTGTTAAACGACTGAATAAAATAAGACCATCGTAACAGCGTATTTCAGTGTGAATCAGAGAACATAGCATAAAGTCACGCAGTGAGTAACAGGTTTACATGTACACAGAAAACATACAGAACACAAGTCCAGTTAATGTATTACAGGAGCCTTACAGGAGGGGGCTTCAGTTGAATGGCACGGACTTTAACTTGTGAGCAGGTACCCAAAATGCATATTGAGAAGGCTCCCCACAAAGATGAACTAAATATGTGGTCATATCACTGTTTTGCTTTTGCCCCAAGACTCTCTGGATTTTGTGACAGCCTGCAGAATCGGATCCTCCAGTTTCAAAGCCAAGTGAATAACTGATAGGATCAACAGAATAGCGTACTGGTGGTTTAATTGCCGTTCAGACCTCCTGAGAGGAGGTGCGGGCAGCACGCGGAGTAGTTGGGGGACGTTGACCTACTTGGTCGGAGGGGCCTGGTCGTGGAACCTGATCTGACTTTGTGACAACTTTGTGCATAAAATATGGGATTGGATTTGGGGCACGAACATAAGCCCTCTTTAACCTGTTAATGTGAACAGCATGCTTTTGTCTCTGTCCGGTTGTCAGATCTGACAATATGATTCTATGAGGAGACTCTACTTCTGCAACAATATAGGGACCATCAGCTAAGAACTGTATCTTTTGACCCTTACCAGTAGGCTGTTTGTTTAACCAAACGTAATCACCCGCCTCTAGAAATAAAGGGTTAGCTGATTTATTTACCCTGTCTTCCATTTTATGGTGGGCTCTAAGGGTATTATCTGTGACGTGTTCCCTAATAATTTCAAGCTTTCCTGGCCTGGGCCTTGATGAAAGCATGAGTGTTGACCGGCAGTGTCTGAAAAGGAACGTTAGTTAAATGAGATGACAAATGAAAGGTGGGACGCTGACCAAAGATAAGCTCGTGAGGGCTATAACCTGTACTGGTGTTGATAGAGAACATTTATGGCAGGCAAAACTGCTTCCCAGTTTGACCTGTGACCTGACATGTAAGGGGTCAAACGCTGGCCTGGGCTAAGATGAGACCGTTCTACCGCGCCCAACCAGTGATGTGCAAAGGCGGGAGTAAATTGTTGGGATACATCCATTAGCTGACAAACTTGTCGCATAACTTTTGACATGAAGGCGGAATCTTGGTCACCGACTATTGTTTCACATGCACCGTAAGTACAGAATAATTCAAACATAGATTGAGAGACAATCATGGCATCTGTGTTAGCAATGGGAATGGCAACCACATATTTGGAAAACATGTCAATCGCTGTAAAAATTTGTGTATTTTGTTTTGGACGCGGTGGAAGTGGTCCATAAAAATCTATCTGCCATTCTTTGAAAGGACCAGAAGGGACAGGGTGGGATTTTTGCCTGCCTTAGTGTGGGCTGGTGTAACTGCGTTTCTGGCACGGAGGACATGATTTGACATAGTCTGTGACATACTGTGTGCTAACTTGGGGAAAAATAATGTTCTTTAATCCAGTCAATGGTATCATGGTTCATTGGATGCCACTGTGACCGCCCATTGGGAAATCATGATACAGATGTAGAATTGTGGGGATCAAAATTTCAGGACAAACCAATTGATACTGATTCAAGTTGGCTGTTCGTTTCGATTTACACATACGAGTATGCAACAACAAATTTTCAATCAAAATGTAGTCAGGTGACATCACACGGATTTTGCGGGCAGCTTTTAGTGACTCAGGAAGTGCACTTGTTTGAAGATAATCAATCAATGGTCTCAAATTAGGATCCAGTGATCACTATACTGAAGATCTGCTATACTTTCTGGACTAAAGTCACTTTACTGAAAAAAATTCAAAACGGGACAACCGTGCATGGTCTCTGGGATTGATTTTGACCAGTAGATTTGTCCCTGCTGTCTGAGTCAATAGCAACACCATGCATAGCATTAGCAACGTCAAGGGTTGGGATGCTTTGTTTTGCAGAAAATAGCCTTGTTTAACGCAGTGTTGGTAAACTGTGTGTGGTGCCTTCAATATATTTGACAAACAAGCTGGGCAAGCTCCCAACATAAGCATGATGGGAGTGAGGTATGATCGTTGAGGTACAGGTGTCTTGGCACAGGACACTGGCTGGGAGCACAAGGGTGTCTGTGACACATGGCGGACAGAACCCCACACTGTTTTCTTTTTGATGGATTTACGACATGGAATAACGTGCTGACTGTTACATGTATCGGACTCCGAGTCAGCATCGTAATCTGTGCCCTGACCTGGTGTAGTAACACATGGGATCCCAAACGGGGACTCTTCATTGGCAACACTGTGTGCCATATTAGCCTGCTCTTTGGGAGACTCATAATGATGTAAACGCTTGGAACCACATCTGCTAGAGTATATAAGATATTGAAGAATTAAAACTTTAATTAGCCCTAATTTGCATAATTATTACAAGCATGACCTCTCATTATAAAAAGGCCAGACTTCACCCATAGAAGTATAACTGTGCCAAGTTTGGAGTTTCTATGTGTAATACTTTTCAAATGAAATGTCGGGCAAATTTGTCAGACAAATTTGCTGGTAAAGAAGAAAGAAAGAAAGAACTGGAAAAGAAGATTTGCTTCAAAGCAAATCTGTCTGTGTGCCTTCAAAAGTTGTAAATATTAAATTCTACAACTTTTATCCTTTGGTACTTCACATGACATTAAGCTTATGGCTGCATGCCAATTTCAAAGTCCAAATGACCTTGACCTTTGACCTTTACAGGTCACATGTGAATTGCACAGTGTTTGGTACTTCACATGACATTAAGCTTATGGCTGCATCCCACTTTCAAAGTCCAAATGACCTTGACCTTTGACCTTTACAGGTCACATGTAAATTGCACAGTGTTACAATACCAACAATTTAAGCCAAACACGAACCAAATTGGATGAAAATTGCCCAAGTTATGGCACGATGACACTTTCAAAGGGCCAAATGACATTGACCTTTGCCCTTTTGAGGTTTCATGTTCTTATAAAAACGTGCAGTGTTGCAATATCTACAATTTCAGTCCAGCATGATTAGAATTGGACGGAAACTGGCCAAGTTATGACTGGATGAAACTTTCAAAGGTCCAAATGACCTTGACCTTTGACCTTTAGAGGTCACATGTAAGTTTCAAAAATGTGCAGTGTTACAATAGCTACAGTGAGCAAAACATGATCAAAATTGGATGAAAATTGACAAATTTATGGCTAGAAGAAAGCCACCATCGAAAGTGGCCTTTCACCTTGAAATGACCTTTGACCTTGACATGACCTCTACCTGAAGTGAACCTTGACCGCAAAAATGATGTTTTGGGCAAAAACTGACCTTTGATCTTGACATGACCTTTGACCTTGACATGAACTTGACATTTGAGATGACCTTTACCTTTCTATGATCAAACTCCTATACAATCCGAACCACATCTACTATAGTGTACAAGATATTGAGGATTTAAAATTTTAATTAGCCCTAATTTGCATAATTTTGAAAAGCATGACCTCTCATTATACAAAGGCCAGACTTCATCTATAGCAGTATCATCGTACCAAGTTTGGAGTTTCTACATGTAATACTTTTCAAATGAAATGTCGGAGAAATTTGCCTGTAAAGAAAGAAAGAAAGAAAGAAAGAAAGAAAGAAAGACAGAAAGAACGAACTAGAAAAGAAGATTTCCTTCAAAGCAAATCTGTCTATGTGCCTTCAAAAGTTGTAAATATTAAATGCTACAGATTTTATCCTATGGTACTTGGAATTATATTAAGGTTATGGCTGCATGCAAAATAAAAAGTCCAAATGACTTTGAACTTTGACCTTTACAGGTCACATGCAAATTGCAGTGTTACAAGACCCACAATTTAAGCCCAACTTGAACCAAATCGGATGAAAATTGACCAAGTTATGGCAAGATGAAACTTTCAAAGGGCCAAATGACATTGATCTTTGTCCTTTTGAGGTTATAGGTTCATATAAAAATGTGCAGTGTTGCAATACATACAATTTGAGTGCAAACATGATTAGAATTGGCTGGAAATTAGCCAAATTGTTACTGGATGAAACTTTCAAAGGTCCAAGTGACCTTGACCTTTGAACTTTAGAGGTCACATGTGTATTTTGAAACATGCAGTTTTGCAATAGCTACAATTTGAGCCCAACATGATCAAAATTGAATAAATATTGACCAAGTTATGGCAATAAGAAAGCCACCATAGAAAATTGCCTTTGACCTTGAAATGACCTTTGACCTTGAGATGACCTCTTCCTGAAGTGAACCTTGACATCAAAAATGACATTTTGGCTTAAAATTGACCTTTGACCTTGACATGACCTTTGACTTTGACATTTGAGATGACCTTGACCTTGATATGATCGAACTCATATACACTCCGAACCACATCTACTATAGTTGATAAGATATTGAAGATTTAAAACTTTAATTAGCCCTCATTTGCATAATTTTGAAAAGCATGACCTCTCTTTATAAAAAGGCCAGACTTCATCCATAGAAGTATAATTGTGCCAAGTTTGGAGTTTCTACATGCAATACTTTTCAAATGAAATGTCGGACAAATTTGCCTGTAAAGAAAGAAAGAAGAAAGAAAGAAAGAATTCCTAGAAAAACAGTATGTCTGTGTTGGCACACACACATAACTAGAAAGAAGATTTGCTTCAAAGCAAATCTGTCCGTGTGCCTTCAAACATTGTTAATATTAAATGGTACAACTTTTATCCTTTGGTACTTCACCTTCCATTAAGCTTACGGCTGGATGCAAATTTCAAAGTCCAATTGACCTTGACCTTTGACCTTAACAGGTCACATGTAAAGTGCACACCGTTACAATACCCACAATTTACGTCCAACATGAACAAAATCGCATTAAAATTGACCAAGTTATGACAAGATGAAACTTTCAAAGGGCCAAATGACCTTGACCTTTGCCCTTTTGAGGTGACGTGTTCTTATAAAAACACACAGTGTTGCAATACCTATAATTTGAGTCCAACATGGTTTGAATTGGATGGAAATTGGCCAGGTTATGACTGGATGAAACTTTCAAAGGTTCAAATGGCATTGACCTTTGACCATTAGAGGTCACAAGTAAGTTTCAAAAATGTGCAGTGTACAATAGCTACAGTTTGAGCCCAACATGATCAAAATTGGATAAAAATTGACCAAGTTATGGCCAGCTACCACCGAAAATGACCTCTGACCTTGAAATGACCTTTGACCTTGACATGACCTTGACATTTGAGATGACTTTTACCTTGCTATGATCGAACCCCCTCATTTAAAAGATAAGAATACTCAGTATATCCCTTTGATACAAATTTTACTGACAGTAAATGAAGGCTTCTGTCCTGACTGAGTCAAGGGATGCCGCATTTTCAAAGGGTCATTTTGATGTCACATCTTGTAAAATATATACCAGGATTATGGCTTGTGTGCAGTTTAATTGAGATGTGACACCCCTGTAAAAATGTCCCAGAGGTCTTACGATGTTGATAAAGGCTCTGGATCATGAGTGAAATCTATTGGGGGTTATGAAATATACATAAACTTAAGGAGGAAAGGGTAGGGTTTATTTTGATGTGGTTACACTTGCCAGGACTTTGGAATAAGCTGGCCATTTGGTACCAGTCATTCACTGTCACTGGTCATGTGTGTTTGGTGGGGTGGCAGACACATAGCAGGGCCAGCTCCACAGTAAAATGGTGTCCCTTAAGCCGGATTATTTTGTACGTATAATAATTTTCAAATGAAATGGCGGACAAATTTGCCGGTAAAGAAAGAAAGAAGAAAGAAAGAAGGAAAGAAAGAAAGAATTCATAGAAAAACAATATGTCTGTGTTGGCACACGGATATAAGTAAAGAATTCCTAGAAAAACACAAAAGGGTGTGCTGACACACACACTTTAATAAAGAATTCCTAGAAAAACAGTATGTCTGTGTTGGCACACAGACATAACTAGGAAATATGATTTGCTGCATAGCAAATCAGTGTGTGTGTCTTCAAAGCATATTTGTAGGGCAATGTGCAACTATTCCATAACACAGGAGTAGAAATTGGAATGGCATCTCTATCTATTGTAGCTTTGAAGTTATTCAAGATTTAAAATTGCTAATGGTGCTGTTTATCATAATTCAAATTGCTACAACTTTTATTTTTAATTCATTAGGTGCGCAATGGTCAACAACCCCCTAGAAGAAGTTGGAATGACATCTCTATATATTCTAGTGTTGAACATATTCAAGATTGAAAATTTCAAATGCCCCTAATTTGCATAATTTTAAACATCTTCATTTCTGTGTATAAAACGGTCAAACTCCTTGTATGGAGGTACAATCATGCCAAGTTTGGACTTTCTATGTATTATAGTGTCCGAGAAAAGTGTCGGACAAATTTGCTGGTAAAGAAAGAAAGAAAGAAAGAAAGAAAGAAAGAAAAAGAAAGAAAGAAAGAAAGAGAGAGAGCGAGAAAGAAAGAAAGAAAGAAAGAAAGAAAGAAAGAAAGAAAGAAAGAAAGAAAGAAAGAAAGAAAGAAACACACACACTTTAATGATAGAATGCATGAGCAGGGATCTTGAGCATTTCCTGGACTGTGTAATTGTATATGAATAATGTAGCCCAAAATGTTTTCTTTAACAGCCACTGAACTGATTGGTGTCCAGAAAGAAAACATTAACTTATAATTAAATTACCAAACAGACATAGCTATTCAATCAATGCAGCCAATGTTTATATGACAAAATTAACTCATTCAGTGATGAACCCAAAGGATATGCTCTTTGCTAATTCTTTCAAATTTGCATTGCTTATACAATGTGTGAAACAAATAAAAAAGGTCAGAATATCACAAATCATCAGCACATATTATATTCTATTATGATTGTCAGAAATTTTAAATCAGAACCCCCTAATTTAAAAGATAAGAATACTCAGTATATCCCTTTGATACAAATTTTACTGACAGTAAATGAAGGCTTCTGTCCTGAATGAGTCAAGGGATGCCGCATTTTCAAAGGGTCATTTTGATGTCACATCTTGTAAAATATATACCAGGATTATGGCTTGTTTGCAGTTTAACTGAGATGTGACACCCCTGTAAAAATGTCCCACAGGTCTTGCGATGTTGACAAAGGCTGTGGATTATGAGTGAAATCTATTGGGGGTAATAAAATACACATAAACTTAAGGAGGAAAGGGTAGGGTTTATTTTGATGTGGTTACACTTGCCAGGACTTTGGAATAAGCTGGCCACTTGGTACCAATCATTCACTGTCACTGGTCATGTGTGTTTGGTGGGGTGGCAGACACACAGCAGGGCCAGCTCCACAGTAAAATGGTGTCCCTTTAGCCGGATTATTTTGTAAAAAATCCAATTATTTGAGGCTACAACAGTGAAAATAAAACCCATATAAATGTCTACAGCAGCACCCATGTGGACCTGTTTACAAACACCACTAATTATAGCAGCCGGGTTGAGTGGCAGGGCAAAGAGGTCAGTGATAGGCTGTTTGGCCCACCAGCACGGTGGTCACAACTAATGAGATGCCCCCCAGAGCTCAAATTAGGTGGAATGCACTGTATTACATATTGAAGATTTAAAACTTTAATTAGCCCTCATTTGCATAATTTTGAAAAGCATGACCTCTCATTATAAAAAGGCCAGACTTTATCTATAGAAGTATAATTGTGCCAAGTTTGGTGTTTCTACGTGTTATACTTTTCAAATGAAATGTCAGACAAATTTGCCTGTAAAGAAAGAAAGAAAGAATTCCTAGAAAAACAGAAAAGTGTGTGTTGACACACACACACTTTAAAGAAAGAAAGAAAGGAAGAAAGAAAGAAAGAAAGAAAGAAAGAAAGAAAGAAAGAAAGATAGATAGATAGATAGATAGATAGATAGATAGATAGATAGATAGATAGATAGATAGATAGATAGATAGATAGATAGATAGATAGATAGATAGATAGATAGATAGATAGATAGAAAGAAAGAATTCCTAGAAAAACAATATGTCTGTGTTGGCACACAGATATAATTTCAGGAAAAACAGAAAAGTGTATTGACACATACATTTTAATGATGTAAGACGCTGGGAGTCAGGAGAAAGAGGCATGGTGAAGAATGCTGACTTAATTTCCAATAACTGATATAGCGAGGCTCGTTTTCCCCTAGAGATTCTGCTATTTCTTGCAAATCAGGAATTGCATAATTGAAGTCTTTAGTTTGAGAATTGAGAAATCTGAAATCAACGCAGAACCGATACTGTGCTAAGCTAGCCTCTTTTGTGCCAGGTTTCACACTGCCTGGCTGCCTGTGTTGGGTAACCAGAACAACAGGTGAAGTTAATTATTGGCAAGTCCTCTTTCTCACTGACAGGGGATATTATTCCCTGTTCCAGCAAGTCATCAAGCTGGTGACGTAATACCTGGCATTTTTCTGGGGACAGTCTATAGGGTCGCTGCTGTTTGAATTGTGCATCAGGTTTAAGATGAATTTGATGTTCTGCCTAAGTGGTAACACCTAAACCAGGATTGACAAGTGTGACAAAAAATTGCTTGTTTTTGTACAAAAAAGTGAAAAAAATTTCAGCTTTTTGATCTGATGTTAGCTCAGTGCCACTTTCGTCAAAGTAAGCTGCAAAGTTTTACATATCAGAATGGATTTTGGATGGTTGAGCATCATGTAGCACAGGGGGAGTCTGTACATTATTTATACACTCTGAATTTGGACCAGACTTATTCTGAAATGGTTGTGTAATTTGAAATGGGCCCTGTGTACTCTGAAACTCTGCCCACGGGAAGTTGCGTTTTAGTACAATACACTCATTGGTAGGATTCATAACTTTGACTGGAGCTGTACAGTCAACAGAGACAGTAACTAGAAAAGATGATTTGCTGCATAGCAAATCAGTGTGTGTGTCTTCAAAGCATATTGGTGTGGCAATGTACAACTATTCCATAACACAGGAGTACTATCTATTATGGCTTTGAAGTTATTCAAGATTAAAAATTTCTAATGGTGCTATTTAGCATAATTTATATTGCTACAACTTTTAGTTTTAATTCATTAGCTGCGCAATGGTCAACAACCCCTAGTAGAAGTTGGTCACATGTAGATTGCGCAGTGTTACAATACCCAAAATTTAAACCCAACATGACCCAAATCGGATGGAAATTGAGCAAGTTATGGCAAGATGAAACTTTCAAAGGGCCAAATGACCTTGACCTTTGCCCTTTCGAGGCTACATGTTCTTATGAAAATGTGCAGTGTTGCAATACCTACAATTTGAGTCCAACTTGATTAGAATTGGATGGAAATTGGCCAAGTTATGACTGGATGAAACTTTCAAAGGTCCAAATGACCTTGACCTTTGACCTTTAGAGGTCACATGTAAAATTAAAAATGTATAGTGTTACCATAGCTACCATTTGAGGCCAACATGATGAAAATTGGATAAAAATTAACCAAGGTATGGCTAGAAGAAAGTTACCATGTAAAGTGGCCTTTGACCTTGAAATGACCTTTGGCCTTGAGATGACCTCTACCTGAAGCGAACCTTGACCTCAAAAATGACATTTTGGCTTAAAATTGAACTTTGACCTTGACATGACCTTTGACCTTGACATTTGAGATAACCTTTACCTTGCTATGATCAAACTCCTATACACTCGGAACCACATCTACTATAGTATATAAGATATTGAAGATTTAAAACTTAGATTAGCCCTCATTTGCATAATTTTGAAAAGCATGACCTCTCATTATAAAAAGGCCAGACTTTATCTATAGAAGTATAATTGTGCCAAGTTTGGAGTTTCTACATGTAATACTTTTCAAATGAAATGTCGGACAAATTTGCCTGTAAAGAAAGAAAGAAAGAAAGAAAGAAAGAAAGAAAGAAAGAAAGACAGAAAGAAAGAAAGAAAGAAAGAAAGAAAGAAAGAAAGAAAGAAAGAAAGAAAGAAAGAAAGAAAGAAAGAAAAGAAAGAAAGAAAGAATGATGCCTTGCCTGTGTCAAAGTGTCCTGTTGGACAGACATTTCCCCAATTCGTATGGCCTTGCTTTTGGAGGTCAGGATGATTTCTCCTCTCCTTATTATGAAATTTCTCAACAGTACAGACCTTCCTTCTTGGCAGGTGCTGTTACAGTCAGTGGAATATGAGATCGCCTTGATGCTCCCCGTTTGATCAGCCAGTCCAAGTATTGTCATGGACCTGTCCTCCCCTGAGGAATTTGTGTAGTTTATTGGTGGTGATACACCTGCTACTACACATCTCAGGCCCTTTGAACCTGTTTCATTGTTTGGACTGTGGGTGTCTTTTAGCTGCTGGATAGTGATCATCTTGCCTGAAACAAATGATGAGCATTTATGACACAACTGTCATTTGGTGGCCAGTGGGATAGTCCCTGTAGTTTAAGACAACTGCTGTGACAGACCAATTGCTTTCCGTTAGCATCTCTGATCGTACTTAATTTGCAACTCATATGATATCATGATTAATGAATTTGACAGGAAATAAAGAGTAAAGTTGTTCCAAAAATGCTTAAAAAAATATAACTCCTGGTCTGCTTGAACTTGCTGAAATGACAAAAAGAAATGTGCTTCATGAGACAAAGTGAAATTACATGCTTTTCTATAATGGCTCCAGAAGACCAATAATGTATCTGCATCAATTTTACTGAATATTTTGCATACATTTTCCACAGAATATAAGCAAGAATGCACATAGATTCAAACCCTTAAAAGATGTGTTATCAATAAAAAGACAAGGATATATGACTTAAAATAGCATAAAAATGAAGTTTACACTCACCTCTATATATTGCAGGTAGAAAGAATGTACAATGGTAGAGTGATGCAGCTCCTTCTGTCTTTGTCAGGGAATGGCTCAAGATGCTTTTGAGATGCCTTATAAAGCTCAGTCACAGGCATTTTTGGTGAAAGTTGGATCAGCCCATGGATTGTCAAAATCTGGGGATCATGTCATGAAATCCTTGCTGCCAGAACTACTTTTTGGCAACTAACAGCTGCCACCCACCCACCAACCCCAATCCCACAATATTACAGAAACTACATGCAAAAAATGTATAAATGTCTGCACATACTACTGAAGCTACAGTAAATTAAATTGTATAAATCTGGACAGAGATAAAAACACCCAGGCAGCATTAATTGATTAGTTATACTGGGAAATTTAAAGATGAAAAACAATTCAAATCAGTTTTCACTCTGTAAATTTTTTATCCAAACTTATGAACTGATCCCTAACTTTGCAAAGCAGGGTTGGGTAGGGACAACACTGTGTTGTTTCTTTACTGGGAAAGAATATGTAAATGACAAAAAGATGACCAATGGCAATTGAGCAGGAATAAGATCTATGAAGAAAGTGTATGAACCAGCTGGCCAGATTTTCCCCCATCATTAGCATATTCAAGCATTGTAACATAGATTGTTTCAAAAAAGTAGCTTTTCCTGGAACATTTATTTTGTGAACACATTTATTCCTTCTCATTATTTTGACCACTGTGTAATTTATCACATTATTAAAAACTCTGATTAAGTCACTTAATTCAAATTTATGTTGATATTTATAAATACTATAACTGCTTCCTCAATGTGCATGCACACTGATTTTTACAGAGACAATGATGCATACAGAACAGCAATAAAATACAGGACCATCATATTCATTTTATTAAGATGCATTGGTTGCATATCACAAGTATATGTACATGACTGAAGAAAGGCACTTTCAGAAGATAAAATTTGGCATATGAATTCTGACTAAATACATTCAAACCTGGTTTGCCGCAGGGCAGACCCCAAGGTGGTCACACACAGCAGATGGTCCCCCAAAGAAGGGTTGATCCTTGTGCCACCTGGCCAGTAACCATAACCTCTACAGACTTTGATGCCCCATACTGAACATGTACATACAGTGTAGTGTATTTACGTATGTTGATTTATTATAGACCCCATTCAACCCTGAAGTCTGTTTGAAAATGACAGATTTACTTGAAGCTGAACACTGTGAAAACAATTTCACATTCTAAGAATGTTATGATTGCAAATCTTCACAGGGAATAATAAATTTATGAATGACCTCAGAGTTCAATCAAAATTTTCCCCTTCATGCATTAGTGCAGCTTTCTCTGAAGAAATAACACCCTACTGTCTTTGCACTGAAGCAACCTTTAATTTATAATAACTTCATGATAAACAAGGCCTTTCAAGTGACAGGCAGACTCTTTGCTTTGCTTTCAGCATGTTCAGTGCCAGACTAAGACAATCATAACAAAACTAGTTTTCATTGTTAAAATGTCATACAAGTAAGAAGTTGGAGATGTTTTGAATTGCAAAATAGAAACATTATTTAATATTTGATGATGTCTAGTAATCTCCTTTTCATAATCATAACAATAGAAATTGCCATATAAAACTTCTAACTATTGATATCAAGTTATAGCTTTGAACAATACTGGTACAGTGGAGCCTGTTATGAGAGACCACTTACCATGTAAAACCACTTTTGACCTTCTTCACTTTTCTTGTTATTTGTACCTTTCACGAGACCACAAATCTCATCAGACCACAGTTTAATCCTCTCTTAGATGACGGGTATCACTGTGTATAATGTTTTGCTTTGTGGTTGTACAGAGATACATAGTGCAAGCACGGCTGTCTCAGTCTGTCTTTTAAGCTTGTGAAATATAACACAAATGAATTGAATGGCTTGTATCTAATCATATTTTCACTCTGAACCCCCCCTTTTTTGACTAACAGTTTAAGAAGTGCCCTCTTCTGTATTTTGTTTGTATTGTCTACCTAGTTGAAGCTTTTCTTTATTTTGCTGGAGTGTGTTGTTAATCTCTCATGAGAAACTAATTCAGTAGGAAACTATACCCATAAAAGTAACCTATTGCAAGACCAGCAAGTTGTAGCATCAAAATTTGGATGGTAAGAAGCAGTGGTATCTGTGTGTTATATCTGTGCACACTTGTTTCTCACAGTAACTGAAGCTGTGGTAAACAGAAGGAGTCATTATTTTTTTGCCAGACCATCAACTTTGAAATTCAATGTTACTTAATAAATATACAAGAGACCAGTTGGACTATATGTAAATAGAATAGTGTTGTTAAAATGGTACACCTGTTTGCACTAACAGCAGTTTTGGACAGAGTTATCATTACAACCAGGAATTATGGACTTACTGTAAGCACTGTTTATTTTGCCCAAGCAGCTGTAACTTAAGGATGTATGAACTGGCAGCATAAATTTGTAAAGCACAATCTGTTCAGAGCCTCTGAATACTTTATAATTCAATTGTCAAAATACTTTGAAGCAAAGGGTGGCATATATTTTTCTAATGTTTCAGAAAATATGTAAACATCATGTCAGCAAACGTAATTATACACCAAAGTGTACATGTATTTTGAATTGTGAATTGTCAACTTGTCTTTTTTGAGTCATTCAGTATTGCTTATGTACAAAGCAGAGTGTGTGTGTGTCCATTTTCACCACCTATAAGCTGTCTGACATGGTAAATACATCTCCCTGTACCAACAAATCAGACCATACGTTGGTAAAGGAAAAAACACAGACGGTGACATTAAAGCTGCACTTAGTGTTTGCACGTTTCTACAGTGATCTGTCCAGAATCAATCCAATACATGTACAGGAAACTGACTTATTTTACAAAAGCTATATTTTGAGACTATTATTTTATGATCATTACATTTATTTCAACAGATCCTGTTCCACAATTTGTAACGTAAATGGGTTTTGGGTATCATACATTGGGCCATAATTATACATTTTTAGATTTACGATTATTTCCCATGTAGTTTCCAGCTGCTGTTTCATTATTTGTCACGTTGTTGCAGTCACATTATTTTACTGTGATTAGAAATGAAGATATGTCTACGTCTAAATATCTATGTTTAAAATACAAGCAGTATGATAATTGTTACGTGACCCCATCACTTTCTGGAACTAGGGAAACAATGTGAACTGTTATAATTGGGTGTACACTGCCATTTTTAATTATTCTGCAGCAAAAATTGCTGATAACAACAAGTTTCTTAGAAAATAGTGTGGAGTTGTGGCAGATGTATCATGTTACCATAGACAAAGGCTTGTATGTACAGTCACCTTTACTCTGATTTGTAACGTGTGTTTAACAGTGCTCCTAGTGAATAGGCTCATATAAGTTATCTTATGAGCGTAATGCACCTGTAGTCGCTGTATGGTGATATCAGAAATAAACACACCCATAAATATTATGTGAGTGTTCCACAAGAGTGTAGGTTGCTTTGGTGGTGCGAAGCCATATTTCCCTGTATGCTCCTTTAATAAATTGTAGTTTTGCTGCTGGAGCTCAGAATAGACTTTCATTGAAATCATCTATACTGAAAATATTGAAAACACTATTTTGCTGAAATAATGTTAGCAGGCATTTTGCATAGTTTCCATCCTAAGTAGTAAGGGCAAAAGCACATACTGAAGTAGTCTTTATAATGTTTATGGAAAATTTCAACCTGGATACTGGTGTTTCAATTTGCAGGGCCATAAAGCTAATTGTGTGAGCAAAACAGTGAGTGTAATTAGGAGGATGCAAGTATAATAAAACCTATCGTTGATACACACCCTTGGGACCTAGTCAAAGTGTTCACCATTTAAAGGTGTTCATTACTGTCATTGTTATGTTAACATGAACAAAACAAGGGAATGACCAAGAACTAGGTTCACTAAAGCCAGGGTGTTCACTAATCCCAGTGTTTACTCAAGTCAGGTTTTACTGTAATTCATTGTTGTGGTTTTGTGCATGTTCTGTCTCTATTTAGCACAGTATATCTTTTAACATAAATGTTGTGTATATCTGCGAATTTAAGTATTAGCTTTACCATCTAATTTTATAGCACAGTATGTTGGGTCATGGTAGCTGTAGTATGTCTGGAGTACACCTGCCGTCAGGTTACATGGATTTTTCACATATACTGCGTCTAACAGTGTTCCACTTGAAGTTGTGGGCTGTTTTATCAGTTGTATGAAGCCATGTTCATCCATGAACTGCTGAATTGGAGTTTTACTGGCAGACAAAAGGTTCTCATTGAAATCCCCTCCAATTATAATAAACTTTTCATTTTCCAGTGCCAGTGTATTTAGCATAGCTTCCATAACAAGCAGAAAATGTGACATTATATGCTGTGGAGATCTGTAAATGCAAATTACAATCATTGGCAGGGGTACCTCAGTTTGCAAAGCTACAAATTCAAAATTCTTCAAGTGAGAAAGTGACTGAACAGTTGAAGTTTTTACATTTCTCTTAACATAGATGGCAATGCCTCCACCTTTGAAACTTGACATCCAAGGGCAATTAGGTTGGTAACAGTCAGTGCGATCTCGTCTATGCATTACGTATCCAGACAGTTGTAGATCATTGTTGTGGTGGTTCTCTCCTAGCATTGTTTCACCTAAGCAGATGATGTCAGCCTTTCCCATTTCTGCATTGTTCTTTATGTCTGCAAGGTGGTTACCTAAACTTTGGATATTATGGTGAACAATGCATAAGCATTTGTCACATTTGCTATCATAGAGCAAAGGTCTCACATGTGTGACATCTAATGCTGGCATACTTTCCATAGCCTGTGAAACTTCTTCATTGCAGTAGATTTTTTCCTGGTCAAAATCTAATATATGCAATCCTTTGAGAGAAGTTGTTCTACTTAAAGCAACATATGCCATGCCTGGTTCAAAGATCTTCTTGAGAGATACGGTAGCAGTTGTAGCAGTGAACCCTTGTACTTTGTGTATGGTACATGCAAATGCCAATTTTAAGGGAAACTGTCTACGTATTGCATTTTTGTATCGCATAGGTTCCTCAGATCTCTCAATTGGTACAGATCCTACTGGAGCACTGTTTTGGCCTTTTCTCTGGCTGCCTGTATCTGGATTGTCAAATTTCACACACATCAATGACACATGTCTGCTGCCGCATGGAGTAGTGATAATAGCTGAAACAGTACCAAAAGCTCCATTCACAAGGCCATCAGCAACATCAATGTTCCTTGTCAAGATTATCCTTGCACCAATGCCAATGCTGAGAATGTCCTTCAAGTCATCATTGGACCCTGTCAGTGGATGAGATTTCTTACACATGCGTCCTGATCTTGCATCTTTAGAATAATCTGCTGCTTCTATTGATACAATGTGTGGGCATTGCTTTAAAAGCATGGTGGAATTGTGCTCATTGACCAAAGCATTGGTTCCAAACACATGCAGTGTACTATCAGGTTGTTCATTGCTGTCCTTTTCTACACTTTTGAGGACATCCAGATCATTGTCACTGAGCTTTGTTCCCTTTGTTTTAACTCGCAGTCTGTTTAACAGTAGTGCAAAGTCACGGTCATCCTTTTGCCTCATAATTTCAATAAGTTCATGTTTCTGAAAATTGTCTCTCCACAGGTCATATACATGTTCTTCAAACACACAAAGAGGTTTCTGCTTTCTGACTGGTGGCAATTGAAAGAAATCTCCCACTGCAAGCACTGACACACCTCCAAAAACTTTTTGCCTTGTGCCCTTGATTTGTTTCAGCCTGCCATTGATGTATGCAAGCATCTTCTTGTCTACCATCGATATTTCATCAATGATGAGTATCTGTAATTTTTCAAACTTAGCACGCAGAGTGTTAAGCTTGTTTTCATCTAGTGGCTGGTATGGCAGCTTCATACGTATTGGTATGTTCAGTACACTGTGCAGAGTTTGACCCTTAATGTTGTACGCTGCAGTGCCAGTAGGAGCTGCAAGTAGTACAGATGGTTGTGTTGGATTGTCAACTAGTCTCTGCAAGATTTTTGTGGCTTCTGCATATATACAGGCGATCAAGAAAGACTTCCCGGTGCCAGCCCAAGAACATATGGCTATGTAGAAAGGATCTGGCTTGTTTGTAGTGTTTATTTTCTGTAAGCACCATTGTCTAATGAAGTAGAAGGCTGTGGACTGTTCAACATTCATTGACTGAAACTTTGGTCTCATTGCTGTGTTTGATGTTTGTGTTGAGTGTTCAATTACTACACCTGGTTGGTTAGGAGGCCTATCAGGTGTGAGATCTGGCATAGCACATTCTTCCTTATTCGCTTCCACATTCAAAGGTTCTCTCTCAATTTCACTCTCTCGCCTTTGAACTTCAGATTCTGGTGCTATCTGAGCCCAAGCATCTTCAATTGGTCCTGTTGTCTCATACTGTTCGATAGCATCATCTATTGTGTCCCTATCCTTTTCAAAGTTGTCACAGTTCTGTTGTACAATGTCAGACACTTTGATGAGAGTTGCAGCATCTCCTAGTCTGATGTATCCTGTCTTAAAAAAGTCTTCAAAAGTGTGAAAGCCAACAGGTTTCAACTGTGAATCTGACCGATAAGGCAGATATAATTTTAGCTTTGTAGCATAATATTTCTCAGGGTGTTTTGTTTGACTTGACTGTTGAGCATCTTTTTGTGCACCTTTCAGTATTTCATTCATCTCACGCTCAGCTTTACTAATATAAGACACAATATACATGACACAACTATATGCATCCAGGATGAATTGAATATCAATGTTTGCATTCCAGGCCTTAATGAGGTGCTTATTGTAGTTATTTACCCAGCGGTCCTTTGGATGGCGTCTGAGCACAATTGTTGGCTTCTTTGTGACTTGTCGTGTAGCTGTCATGTATTCCTCATAGCTAAGGTTTGCTTTTGTCAGAAGTTCATCAACATCACATATCTCATTACCCTTGTCATTCAATATATCCCACACTTTCTGCAGCTTATCTTTCGCTTCTTTTCTCTTTTGCTCAGCATCACTTTCATCTGGATCTTCACCACATGGTCTCAAAATGCTAGTTACCTTGAAAGGTGGTCTTGGAAAATGAAATCTACATATGGTATTATTCTTTCTGCATGTTTTGGAATGTGTTTTCCTGTGCATCTGTACTGTGCTGACAATATCAAAAAGAACTTGATCTTCAAGCTTATCTGGTAATTCACACGTGATATATTTATTGATGAAAGTACAGACATCTTCATCAGTCTCTCTATCTAGCTTTGGTGCATCTTTTACCCAGAACAGACAGTGTATATGAGGTGAGCCACGCAGCTGAAACTCAGTACGGTAGAAGAAATCAATCACCTCTCCAATGGGACATGCTGGTGAAAAAATGACATTTCTAAGAAATAGTTGCACTCTGTGGTCAAATAGCGTCATTGCTGTTACAGGATTACTGCGCAGAATTTCACATTTTTCAGTCCAATCAAGAGCATCAAAGTCAAGCACTTTGCCTTGCTGTTGGGCTATCACTGTCACTACCTCTTTCCATCTGAACTCTGCCGCAGAAAATGTGCAAAAAAAAAGTGGGTATGCCAAGCTGTTTGATCATTGCAAATAAATCTCTCATTGTTTTGTGCCAGAAACTGGGACTACCTCTCAGGGGTGCTAGATACCTGAAGCCATGATCAGATCGTAAAAGGTTTTTCACCTGTTCTTTGTCTTTCAGCATATTTGATGTAATCTTTCGCCCATCTTTGGTGAAAGGCTTGCCTTGTCTCAGTGCAATGGAAATGCTTGACAGTGCCTGATGTAACTCAGTTACATATTGTGCAAAGAATATACATTGTGAATCTTCAGCAAATCTTGTGTCAGCATTGAACAGTCTTGCATTGAAGTACCTACTTGGTGATAATTTTTTGGGGCGATCTGGTTCATCAACTGTGTTCTGTGCATCAGGGAATTGAGAAGGAAATGCCATGGCCTCTAGTTTTTCCATTTTAAGAATACCAGTTGGTCGGTTTCCCTCTGCTGGTGCGACACAAAAAATTGTATCATCGTAATTAAGTACTTCCTGTGCTATGTCTACTGGTTGTAAACAGGAATCAAGTGGCAACACGTGCAAAGTATCATCGTCCTTATCTTCATTAGGTGGGTTTGCAGCTTCATTATCATCACTGTAGGATTGTAAGCCATCTTCCTCATCATTGCTGTGGGATGTTGAGGCAATATCTTTGTTTAGAATATACTCTTGAACATTTGTCTCATTCTTTCTACCTGTGGCATATGTTAAGTCATTGATAGCTGCCTGTACTTGCTTGAATCTATCGTAACACATTTGGTCTGTCCAGAAAGAGCATCCAGGACAAGCAAAATCTTGAGCAGGAGAATGGGAACTTGTGCAGCTTGTATTGTTTTGAGGTTCACTCTCACTTTCTGTTGCTGGTGATTCTGGTAAGCTGCAGAGTTCAGTATCACTCACAACTTTGTTTTCTATTTGAATATCTTTGTAAAGAGGGTTATTTTGTTTGAGAAACTCAATGGCAACATGAACTTTCTGAGGACTAACTGTTTGATATTGATAATGACCTTTGTATTGAAGTTTTCTTTTTAGTTTCACTTTAATGAGTTCTGCTTCATTTGTACATCGCGGCAGTGTTTCAGTTGTTTTCTGTATGTCGGAAGGGACACATACAACAGGACCATGGAAACCACGCTGACCACCTTTGGGAAGCACAAGTATCTTTGTGAATGGTATATATTTTGCAATCAACTGTTTCTCAAGGGTATTTAAGTTTTGCAATTCACTTGGAACAGCAGACAGTTGGAGTTTGTTGATGTATGCTTCTGTTGGCATTTTTTTCTTTTTTCAAACCATCATGACAGGTGTGACAAATCCACTCTTTGTGCCTCTCTATGGCCACCATGCTGCACTGTTCACCACAGTCATTGGTACAACTATGAAGAAATGTACCTGTGAGGCACTCATTGACAACTTTATTATCGGTGTTGTATTTATCATGATTGCACTCAGACACTTGATTTCGAAATAAAAGGCGATGACACACTGTGCATACATATGTTGGTCCTTCCTTGCACATTGACTGGAAATGATTAACCATACATTCCAAGTCTGACAACGCTGTGTTTCTTTTATGCCTTGCTACTCTTGCTTGTGTTTTCTTTTGCGCATGGTAGCTTGTGCTAGTTTTGTACCTGCATTTACCCCTATTTTTGCACACTCTAATCTGCTGTCTTCGGTATTGAGCATTGCATCTATACTTTCTAACAACATCTGCCGCTGCTTTTTGCTTTTTCACATTTTGGAAATCAATGTCAGAATGGTACCTCTTTCTGCCTCTCTCTGCACACTTCTCCTTTTTGTCATTGTGGAAATCAATGTCAGTATGGTACCTCTTTCTGCCTCTCTCTGCACACTTCTCCTTCTTTGCATGACAATAGTGTTGGTCAGAAGTATACCTCTGCACATCTTTTTTCTTTTTTGCTTCACGATAATCATTATCAGTTTTGTATTTCTCAGCAGCAGATTGGGCACATTTTCTCTTTTTTGCTTCATGATAGTCATTATCAGTTTTGTATTTCTCCGCAGCTGATTGGGCACATTTTCTCTTTTTTGCTTCATGATAATCATTATCAGTTTTGTATTTCTCAGCAGCTGATTGGGCACATTTTCTCTTTTCTGCTTCATGATAATCATTATCAGTTTTGTATTTCTCAGCAGCAGATTGGGCACATTTTCTCTTTTTTGCTTCACGATAATCATTATCAGTTTTGTATTTCTCAGCAGCTGATTGGGCACATTTTCTCTTTTTTGCTTCACGATAATCATTATCAGTTTTGTATTTCTTGGCCGCTGATTGGGCACAATTTGTCTTTTTTGTTTGGCGGTAGCTGAAGTCAGTTTTGTATTTCTGTGCTGCCCATTTGGCACACTTCTCACTGATTTTCTGTCTGTATGCCATGTCTGTATGGTACCTACTTGGCTGCCCCTCTATTTTATGAACTTTCATTTGTTCTGTATTTTCTGGCACAATGGACACATGTTCGTGTTTCTCATCTATCTGGCTGTAAATGTTTTTGTTTGGCAGGACCACCTCAACATCTATTTTTTTGATACTTTTACAGAGTCGCGCTTGTCTTTTTCTTTCTCTTTCCTGTTTTTGATATTGCCTGGTAAATTTCTTCCTTTTAGCCATATTAGTTTCAATTTGTAAATATATTTACAAGATGGAACTTACGTGTTAGATGTATAATGTTATGGGCTTCCCAGATATTCAAGTAACAAGTTTTGCTCTTGCACATCAAATATAATATTAATCATTCAATTCATACAATCGATGACAGCTATTGTCCACTAACTGTTATAGTCAATACTCATGAAGGGCTTTTGGTTTTTATACAAAAACTGTAATGCAGTATTCAGAGACCTTGCTTTAATGCTTGTCAGGTATACAGGCTCACAGTTGGTTGCTTGAGATATAGAAAAAATGTATGAGGAGGTACATATATATTTGCAAGACACTGCTTAATATGCTTGCGTCCTTAAAAAATACAGATATTTCCCACAGTAAGAGATAGGACCTGTGCAATATATTCACAGATTTGTTTATATATTCAGTTATCTCCAAGTGCTCTCCAAATTTATAGATTTGTCAATATGAGTGCATTCAGTTCTCTCCAAGTGCTCTCCAAATTTATAGATTTGTCAATATGAGTGCATTCAGTTCTCTCCAAGTGCTCTCCAAGTTCATAGATTTGTCAATATGTTTTTAGTTCTCTCTAAGTGTGCTTTAAAAGTGAAGCAGTCTTCAGTGGTAATAAACACTCATGGTACACAGTTTGCCAGTGACAGTTACAGGCAAGTTCTCCTAAAAAAAGCTAAAGTGTGCAGTATATTAATTATGCAACAGTAAAAAAACAAAACAAATCAGCTGAACCAAGTTGCATCCATGTGAATTCGTATCTGCTGCAAGCTAAGGTGTGAACCTGCCTTCAATATGTTCAAATATGTACATGTACACAAGTGTTTCTTCTCACTATAAAAATACCACTTGGAGACTTAATGACATGACATCTAGAGCACCCAAACTCCAGTTCACAGATTCCACAAAGTTGTAACAACAAACATGGACCTTACACGAAGAAGAATAATGGCAGTTGTGACTGATATGAGCCATTCTTAAGAGTCAGGTGACAATTTATTTTATTTTTACCAACCAACTGTCCCCAAGCCAGAGGGACAGCTTATGGGGGGTAGGTTCAGCAGCTTTTTTATGTCTGGGTGCCAACCCAGACATTTTGTTTTCCCAGAATTCTTTCTTTCTTTTCTTTCTTTCTTCTTTATAACCAGAAAGACGGCATTGTATTGCATGTATACACTGTACACATCCCCTTGAATTATAATATATATACATGTACACATACTCATCCATACTGCCCAGAAGGGTTGACCCTCTCAGGAGTGGGCACTTTTCTCTGGTCCCATGGGTGACTCTTCTCTGGTCCCAAGAGTACCCACTTTAGAGAGGTTTTACTGTATTAGTAAAACTCTTTCTTTCTTTCTTTCTTTCTTTCTTTCTTTCTTTCTTTCTTTCTTTCTTTCTTTCTTTCTTTCTTTCTTTCTTTCTTTCTTTCTTTTTCTCTCTCTCTCTCTCTCTTTCTTTCTTTCTTGCTTGCTTGCTTGCTTGCTTGCTTGCTTGCTTGCTTGCTTGCTTTCTTTCTTTCTTCTTCACAACCAAGTTGGTCTGGAGATTTTCTCAAGCACTATTTTTCCGAAAACCACCAAATTTGCTGTGGTGACTGACCTGACAGTGAAATTGTGCATCTCATTTGGAATAGTCCTGATGTTTCAAAGTATGCAAATTAAGGGGCAATTAAAATTTTAAAAGCTCCATATCTTCCAAAATATTGCAGATACTCAAAATTTCAATCTCAAAATTTCAATGTGCATATATGGATTTGTGGCACGGCCGATATAATGGACAGTGTAAGTTTAGTAGAATTTCAAATTATGCTAATAGGGGGCTTTGGAAAGTTTCAAAGTTGCATATCTCCAAAACTATTATACATAGACATGCCTGATTTCAATTTCAATTTATAGGTTTGTGGCAAAGCTGCATCCAATGAACCATGAACCAAAGTTGTAGGATTAGAATTTATGAAAATATGGTAAAGTAATAACTATGTGTTCTCTCATTGACCGCCATGTGGCGCTGCGGACAGCTTTCATCCGGGTATTCAATAGCGGGTCAACCTGAGTAGCGTCGCATACTGGGATGAAACCACCATTATATTTACTGTAAATTCTCATATTAGCATAAATGCGTATAACTTTTGCTGCGTCACTTTTTAAAATAAAGAATGCAGTTGGTGTTGTGCAGACACCTTTCATTGAAAACATTCAAGATAAAAAAGGCAAGTCTATAGATAGAATCAAAAGTTATGTCAGTGTTTACCTGTCATAGCCAGGAAACACGTGCTCCGAGCACGGCTTGCCAGCATTACGTCACTGTGTATGAATATGTGATTTGCCCTCTGTTTATAAAACTCATCATGGAAAAAATATCTGTCAAACCATACAACACAAACAGGCTGATAAGATCATGTAATAGTCTAGCTGAAACAGTTGGTTTATTACAGGTAAATGGCCCCCAAAGGTGTCAGCACAAGACAACCAAGAACTATTTATTTAACCTGCCCCTGATTGGCAGCAATGGTGTATTCATACCTACTATGATGTGTTAACGCATGGTGCAAACGGAGCGTTTTTCTTCGGGAATGAAATAACCAAGTGTAACTCATAATCATGATAATATTATCATTAATAAATACTTTTTGTAGAAAGTAATGCAATCAAGGAATCAACCCAATACACATTGTTGTGGAGTTAATCACATTTAATTTGAATTTGAATTTAACTTTTAACGCTACCTGCCCACCCCCGCCCACACACACACATACAGTAACACTGTAAAACTTGGGAATTCATCTACAATAACATATTCTGATGAGGTTGTCTACTTGTCTTTATTTTTGACACAATGACAACACACCCGGCAAATAAAATACAATCGACTTCTTAAAAACGCGATGACCAATGTTGTTTTTATCCTACTCGATCCTCCATTATCGCCCGTGATGAACCGGGTCACATTAAATCCTTGCAACAGGAGTCTTACGAAATCCTCATGCTGTTGAGTCCATATTATGTGCTATGTCGATAATTTGTTATATGTGATCATTGCATTATCTTAATAACTGTCGAAGAATGTTCTTTATTATTGCATTTCTTTCGACCATTCACAGAGTTGAGTGGCGCTACGCAGGAATGTAACAAGCAGGATGCGGTTCCCGGTCACCGCGGTTCAAATGGATTTTTCACTTTTTTAACACAACATACGAACAAATGCATTCATGCTCTGCTATAATACAATCTTATCTTTCGTGTGTGTAAACTTTATCAGCAGACATTACGTGAAAAGGAACATTTTTGGCACTTTGATTGCCGATACCTACAATGTTATCACAGTGTTTGCAAATCCACCGAGACCAATGTTCACCCGCAGGCGAGTACCCGGATGAAAGCGATGCTCGCGCGTGTAGTCGAGGTTTCTGGAAACTTAAGAAACTGCCCTTCCCTATTAGGTAAACATGCAAAATCTAAATCTTTGATAGCCTCAAAACTATTATAAATAGAGGTGCCATTCCTACTTCAATTTATGGGTTTGTGGCAAAGCCTCATTCAATGAACCATAAACCAAAGTTGTAAGCTTTCAATTTATGCAAATTAGGCAAATACACAAAATTTAAAATGTTGAATAGTTTCAAGACTATTATAGATACTAGCTTCATTCAAAATTCATTTTATAAGTTTGTGACATGGCCACATCCAATGAACCAAGAACCAAAGTTATATCACTTTACTTTATGAATATTAGGCTAATACATGAAATTTAGATTGTGTTGAACAGTAGCAAAGTGTAGCATTTTAAACTGTTCTCATTTTGAAGGAACCCAGGCAGATTTGCAGTGAAGCAAATCTTCTTTTCTAGTTTGTTGCCTTTGTTTTTGTGGCAACACAGGAACACTCGGTAGGCATGATGTGCTAGAAATATGTTAGTGATCCGGATGACATAATTTGCGCCTGCCTGGTGTCTTATCTGCAAATCACCATAGCCTGACCTATGGGACCCCATGGAAACTGCCCTGCTGGGTCACTAGTCATGGCAGCTACAAGTGGTGAAAGCTTCAAATAATACATTTGCCACAGTAGACAAATATCTCGGGTTCAGTAGAGATTAACTCCAGAAACTCTGCCACTCTGTGAAATTTTACCCGGGGTTATATGAGTTGATGCTTCGATGCGAGCTCTTTGACTCGGGATGGGCTGGGGAGGGGAGGGTGTATCTGGTAACAGTGACCTGGCTAATGAGATAAACAGCTGCCCTTTGACATCAGCTCAGGACATTCTTGACCTGTCTGGGGTTAGTATCTACAGTGTGGCCACAACAACCCAAATGCAGCTGGGACCACCCTGGGAGATCAGACTGTAGAATGGCAAAATGAATAATTATCTCAGGTCTATTCCGGTTCTAGTGTGGCAGCAGTATAATACTTATGATATAATGATGATACATGTAGCTGCTGAAACTGAAGGATAATCACACCATTTACAATGTCATGATAAAGACACAGCTAGACCCCAAGTTTGAGTTGCATGTCCCCCAATGCTCTCATCTCCCATCATAATATAGTGCCCAGGATGAGCTCATCATGTGAATGTGTAGAAGTTCACTTCAATATACGTGTACAGTTGCCCCTGTCTTGAGAGGCCATCCCAAGTGCAGGCCAAAATGTGACCCCTCAAGACAGGTGGTTTCTCATTATAGGTATAATAACATGGAAAAGATAGCAGCAGGGACATGGCAAAAGTGGCCTTTCAAGCCAGGTGGCCCCTTGTTAAGACAGGGACCACTGTATACATTTAGCAAACCAGCAAACCTGAATCAAATGCATTTTGTATGACCAGCAATCTTATGTCTGGACCTGTCTGGTGTAATGAAAGTTGCCTAAACCATGCAGTTACAAAAAGAGATTTAATACCTCCATACCTAAACAGAACAGTGGGCTGGAGTGGGGACCACAAAATTTAATATGTGAAATCACTGGAATTATATCTGCTACTGTTACAACTTTGGGAAGCTCCGCACATGATACAACTTGGAAGTTTGCATTGATGGACAGCTTGATGCCTGTCCTTTTCATTGCTGTTGGAGGTTTATGGCGGTTTCATGGACAGATCTTGAAGGTGATTGGTGTAAACACAGCCTAGTCACATTTATCAAATTGGAAGACCCGCCTGTTGTGGGTATAAAGTTTAGAGAAGTGACATTTTATCCGTTTGGCACTGAAGATTAATGGTTCTTGCTTCACCATTTGTGGTTTTTCTGTAGCTACCGAGAAAGATATCTGATCAAAGAAATGTAAGCTATTACATTGACAACAACTTGTTTTGTTCATGGCATGTTTGACCCTTAAAACATCTACTTTTCCCAACATGATATGAGGCCTACATGACCTGGCTTAGCAAAACTTGAAAAGTGCCATACATTTATTTGGTTCAGTACAATTAGTCAGTTAATAGCAAAAACAGGCGTTTCTTGGGTACACTACCCTTTGATCAAAGCAAGGTCCTTCTGTTGGACAAGGGTCATTTTGAATTTCTTTACTGCTTGGTCCAAGAGGGCTTTCCTCATTATTATCATTGTAAATGATGCTGAAGGTCTTTAACTGTTGATAAAATAAAGTTTGAAAATCCAATTTGTTTATGAATCCAAGTTGAAAGCCATTTTTCTTTTGTGATTGTTTGTATGGAATTTTACAGTGGAGGAGCAGTCAGGGAGTCAGGCTGGTCATGTAACCACCACTCTGTCTCCTGACTGGCTGTTAATTTACCCTGGTACTAATTTGGCTGTCTGCTAGTGCAGCACATGCATGTGGGTTTACCAGTTTCAATTAGGTACAATGTTACAGCAATGAAAACTACCTTTCATGTCCATAAGTTGTATACCCTTTTGACAGGATGCTTGCCAATCCCATCCTCTGACAGGAAATACCCCTTTCCAGTTATTTTGGAATGCTGATGGGGCAGGTCACTGTATTAAAGAGGGGGTACTACTGAATATTGACAATTACAAATATTTTTGATAGTATGTAATGATAAACTACCACCATCTATGTCATCATTCTTTTCCATTTTATTCTCATGAACCAAGTAGTCTTCTAAGCATGATACAACTTGTAGACGTCATATTTGTGCATGCTTTGGTTACATTGAACACTGACCTGGCTGCCGGTGGCTTGTACGGTTACTAACCTGGCAACCTCACTGCAATGAAAACTACAGCTCCTTGTGGCTTTCAGTTGAATCTGTTATGTCTTACCCTGTTTATTAATTGTGTGTTGTTCCAATTTTCTAAGTTACACCTTGACTGTCTTGTGTAAACATGCAAAAGCAATCACACACAGCATTCTGTGTGATACTCCAGGGACACACATACAGACAAGCATGCTGCTGGTAGCCTAATACCAAACTGAGGCTCTCTTAACTTGGCTAAAAGTATCAATTACCAAAGTGGGTCCCAAAATCTTGACTGATACAATCTTCAAAGCCTTTGGTACCTCACATTCCGTCACACTTATGGCTAGATAAAAAAAGGCCTTAATGACCTTGACCTTTGATCTTTAGGCATTGCCTGGAAATTACAAAAATATGCAGTGTTGCAATACCTACAGGTTGGGTCCAACATGGTTAAAATTGGTTGAAAATTGACCGAGTTATGGCTAGATGAAAATATACACAGGTTCAAATGGCCTTGACCTTTGATCTTTAGAGGTGACATGTAAATTGTAAAAATGTATAGTGTTACAATAGCTACAATTTGAGCCCAACATGATAAAAATTGGATACAAATTGACCGAGTTATGGCTAGATGAAAATTTCAAATGTGAAAATGACATTGACCTTTGGAGGTCACATGTAAATCACAAAAATGTGCAGTGTTACCAACATATTAATCAAAGTTGGATTAATTACCTGTACCTATAATAATTTTGGAGATATTCAAGATTTAAATTTTCAAATGGCCCTAATTTGCATAATTTTCAAAACCTTTGAACCTCTTTACAAAAAGTCCAGGCTTCATCTATGGAAGTATAATCGTGCCAAGTTTGGAGTTTCTATGTATAATACTTTTCAAATGAAATGTCAGACAAATTTGCCTGGAAAGAAAGAAAGAAAGAAAGAGAGAGAGAGAGAGAGAGAGAGAGAGAGAGAGAGAGAGAGAGAGAACAGTACGTCTGTGATGGCACACAGACATAATGACAGAATGCATGAGCAGGGATCTTGAGCATTTCCTGGACTGTGTAATTGTATACAGTGGTACCTGCTCTAAAGACCACCTCTTGTGAAAGACCACACTGGTTTTTAAGACCGCCATTTCAAGACAGTGGCCTTTAATTTCTTTGCTAGCTTACCTGCAGTGAAAGACCACCTATCATATGTGACCATTTTTGTCTGGCATTAAGGGTGGTCTTAAATAGCAGGTGCCGCTGTATAAATAATGTAGCCCAAAATGTTTTTCTGTAAGAGCCACTGAACTGACTGGTGTCCAGAAAGAAAACACTAACTTATAATTAAATTACCAAACACACATGGCTATTCAATCAATGCAACCAATGTTTATGTGACAAAATTAACTCATTCAGTGATGAACCCAAAGGATATGCTCTTTGCTAATTCTTTCAAATTTGCATTGCTAATACAATGTGTGAAACAAATAAAAAAGGTCAGAATATCACAAATTATGAGCAGATATTATATTCTATTATGATTGTCAGAAATTTTAAATCAGAACCCCCTCATTTAAAAGATAAGAATACTCAGTATATCCCTTTGATACAAATTTTACTGACAGTAAATGAAGATTTCTGTCCTGAATGAGATAAGGGATGCCGCATTTTCAAAGGGTCATTTTGATGTCACATCTTGTAAAATACATACCAGGATTATGGTTTGTTTGCAGTTTAATTGAGATGTGACACCCCTGTAAAAATGTCCCACAGGTCTTACGATGTTGATAAAGGCTCTGGATTATGAGTGAAATCTATTGGGGGTAATAAAATACACATAAACTGAAGGAGAAAAGGGTAGGGTTATTTTGATGTGGCTAAACTTGCCAGGACTTTGGGATAAGCTGGCCATTACCAATCATTCACTGTCACTGGTCATGTGATTTTGGTGGGGTGGCAGACACATAGTAGGGCCAGCTCCACAGTAAAATGGTGTCCCTTAAGCAGGATTATTTTGTAAAAAATCTAATTATTTGATGCTACAAAGGTGAAAATAAAACCCATGTAAATGTCTACAGCAGCACCCATGTGGAGCTGTTTACAAACACCACTAATTAAAGCAGCCGGGTTGAGTGGCAGGGCAAAGAGGTAAGCGATAGGTTGTTTGGTCCACCAGCACTGTGGTCACAACTAATGAGAAGGCCCCCAGAGCTCAAGTTAGGTGGAATGCACTGTATAGCATATTGAAGATTTAAAACTTTAATTAGCCCTCATTTGCATAATTTTGAAAAGCATGACCTCTCATTATAAAAAGACCAGACTTTATCTACAGAAGTATAATTATGCCAAGTTTGGAGTTTCTACGTATTATACTTTTCAAATGAAATGTCGGACAAATTTGCCTGTAAAGAAAGAAAGAAAGAAAGAAAGAAAGAAAGAAAAAAAGAAAGAAAGAAGAAAGAAAGAAAGAAAGAATTCCTAGAAAAACAGTATGTCTGTGTTGGCACACAGACATAATTCCTAGAAAAACAGAAAAGTGTGTGTCGACACACACACTTTAACAAGAGCTTTTGTGACCGACATGTTTGTGTGATTACTGTTCTTGCATTCGGTGCACATACCTTGAACACCGGGAAAGGTATAATCTGGCAGTTTCACCCAAATAACAGACTCAGAATTAGGTGGAATACTGACAACTTGTCGTGTGCGACCTTTCACCTTGGTTACCTCAATTTGATGCTGAGATAAGTCAAGTTTTAACCCAATTTTCTGCATAAATGGCAATCCAAGTATCAATGCATGTGAAGTTTGTTCAAGTACATGAACATCAGTTCATTTTGCGGCAAATTGTAAAATTACTTTGATGCTCGTAACACCATAGACATTTACTTTGATTGTTTGACACAACTATGTCAAAACTATCACCTTGAGACAGTACTGTTTTATCCTAGATGACAACCTTTGATACAATTCGTATGACATGATGTTGAGGCTACTGCCGCTATCACACAGAGCAGCTTTTGTACCATGAGTAAACTCAACTGGCATATACAGGAAAGTGTGTCCTACCTGACCTATTGCATCTAAATCTGATGATGAGGCACTTGTTACATTATTGTCGGAGTTCAGATTCCCAAGACTGGGCCTCTCAGTCTTGGGAGCACTTAGTTTCCTGGCAGAGAAGGTTGTGGCTGCTTGTTGGGTGACTGGGTGGTGGTTGTCTGTGAAAATCTTGTGACCGTAGTGCTGCCCATAGTTTTCAAGTTAGCCCAATATAACTCTCAGGACTTATAGGGGGTATACAAATTTAGGTTCTTGTCGATAGTGGTGGCACCACCTACAATATTATGCAATATAGGGGTCAAAATATGAAAATCTTATGAGTACTCTAGCATCTTTAATTTTTGGCTGATCATCACCAAATTTGGTGGGATTGTGAGGGAGGTCAAAGTGTAAGTTGGTAATGATACTTCTGGCACCACCTATAATTTATTGGAAATTATGAGCCAAAATGTGTTTTAAAATATAAATTTCCATATCTGGAAAAGTAATTGGATTAGAATTGCCAAATTTATAGGATATATAGACAATGTCCTAAGCTAGAATTGTACATGTCAGTGACCTTGACCTATTTTTGTGAGGTCACCATGCTTGTAAAGGCAAAAGAGGTAATTTTGTAATGGCAGTGTGTAGTTTGGACTTCAAGGGGAATGTCAGCACAGCACCAGCGGGGCCCATGGGCCTCTTGTATTGCATAATCTGGGTGTCCTTGATCTTCTCTCCCAAGGTCACTGAGTACCTACAGTTAAGGACTCACTCATTGTTGTCTTGGCACATGCAACAATATTCATCACAGGAGTTGCACAAATAAGCTATGATTACATGTGGAGCGAAGTGCTATCTGGTGGACAATGTTTACATTAAGCTTTATATGTTCAGAAGCCACTTGAGATTCACAGCTTTGAAATGAACAGGTGCAATATAGCCACGATGCCAGCAGAGCATTAGGCAGATGGGCCTCTTGTTTCTGATATGTACTCCTCTTATTTGTTTGATTTTCATCATATCATAACGCAACACTGCCACACCACAATGTTACAGCCATGTTTTTACTATACCCTTTTCAAAGACTTGTCAAGGTAAGGCCATGCGGATAGATGACAGAAAGGTCAGCAAGGTCAATATACTGATTATGTGGTCCTAGATGAAGCAGTATATTTATTGTAAGGAACCACTGGCAGGAGCTCATGTATCTCAACTATGCCATTAATTTGACAGTTAACTCAATTCTCTTCAGCGTGCCTGGTCTTTTGAAGGTAGGGCAAACATATCGTTTGTCGGTAGAGAAATATCAAAAGAGCTTGCTTTGCTTGGGGTGTAGACAAGTTGAAATACCAGCTTGGGTGGGCCATGGACATCTAATCCTAACCTATTGATGCAGAATGCTTAAACAGTGGCAATGTTTACAATGAGGAGGTTGGAGGACCTCCAACCTCCTTGTTTACAAAAATGGATAACTTCAGGATTAATCAAGCAACCAGGATTTACCTAAACTACACGACTTTATGTACTGGTATTCTGATGGATTTGGTGAGTAACTGATGATTAAAATATGCACACAGTAGAAATTTTCATGGTAGGCCCACTATTAAGTTTAGGAGCTCATGTATCTCAACTATGCCATTAATTTGACAGTTAACTCAATTCTCTTCAGCGTGCCTGGTCTTTTGAAGGCAGGGCAAACATATCGTTTGTCGGTAGAGAAATATCAAAAGAGCTTGCTTTGCTTGGGATGTAGACAAGTTGAAATACCAGCTTGGGTGGGCCATGAACATCTAATCCTAACCTATCGATGCAGAATGCTTAAACAGTGGCGATGTTTACAATGAGGAGGTTGGAGGACCTCCAACCTCCTTGTTTACAAAAATGGATAACTTCAGGATTAATCAAGCAACCAGGATTTACCTAAACTACACGACTTCATGTACTGGTATTCTGATGGATTTGGTGAGTAACTGATGATTAAAATATGCACACAGTAGAAATTTTCATGGTAGGCCCACTATTAAGTTTAGTCATCACGGATATCAGCATCGATAACAGGATGTTACCACAAACTGGAATGGTAATAATGTTATGAGCAACTCCTCAGCAACTGTGGGAGTGGCTGGACTCTCGTCGGGAAACCTGTTTAACAGCAGCTTTTGGTAAAAACAAAAAACAAAAAACAAAAAACAAAAAAACAAAAACAAAAAAAAAACAAACAAACAAACATACAAAAAAACAAAAACAAAAAAACAAGCAGCTTTAAAAGCTCTATATATTGAAAGTCAAGGGTTTTTTTTTTTTTTGTTGTCTTTTTTTTTTGTTTGTTTGTTTGTTTGTTTGTTTTTTTGAACTAGGCTCAGTTACTGAGTATGATGGAAGATGTTCCCAGCTTTAAATCTCCTTATTGAACCAAGTACACCAAAAATTTTAAACTGAGGCCTGTCCAATAATGAAGATACCACTCAACATATATAGCTGCGGTGTACCTTTCCACCTTGCTGATGTTCTAGTGAAGTGATTCTAAGTTTATAAACCTTGATACATTGGTACATTCTACATGTTCTAGGCAAAGCACATGCCAAAATCCGTTAAAAAAAGTCCGTTATTGGAAACGCAGATATTTTTTGCTTGGCTTTACCGAAAAACACGGGCCGTGCAACACAAGCGAGACTCAGTGTAACTCTAAACAGACACGAGCCCGGGCATCTCGCGCTGCACGACCTTCTTACAGGAGACGGGCAAACACGTACGCACTTCTTTCGACAATATTCATGTTTTATAATAGGATTTGCGCCTGTTTATTCGTTTAAAAAAATGTTTACACATTTGACGACATGCCATGATGCAAAATATTTTCATCCTTATAATACACAGGATTATTTCACTTGCTTTTTTAACTTTAATACATTGCACTATTTTTTTGGTCGCATGTATGGTTGTGAATGCGTTGTAATTTGGGCTCACTTGCCTATTTCAGGAACTCTTCACTTTCCAAACAAATGTGCACAGTTAAAACTCAACTTGCGCATGAATACCAACCGGCAGAACTGATTCTAATATTGAAAGTCAGGTGACTTTCAATAAAAATAAAACAAAACAAACAAATAAACAACAACAACAACCAAAAAAAAAAAAAAAAAAAAAAAACCTAGGCGCTGTGTATTTCACTGATTTGATTTTGATATTATCTGATTTGTTGATTATTGGATTTCCTGATTTTATAATCATGTGGAATCATTGCTATACCGGTATACAAGGTGACAGGGGCCTCCATACAAACTGTGTTTCCATTAAAATTATACATACATACATATATATATATATATATATATATATATATATATATTGTTCACGCCAGTTTGACTAGAGTAAACTTTTTTTCTTTCCCACCGCTTCTGACCAGCCACCGGCAGTCATCTTCACGGGATGGAAAGAAATTAAATAGGTAAATGGCTACAGCAGCCTCCAGGAGGGAAAGTTCTATTCTTAAATAGGGGTGCTGTTATAATAGAACTTTTCATCGGGGTGGCAAGTGGTGTCTGCCTGCATCTCTGTTCAAGGATGACTTATGAGTATATGTGTATGGTTTCTTTTATTCCTCGTTTGATCCAGTCACTATACTGGTGCAAAAATTTGATATTTCATTCATCTATCTTATGAGTCGTTGTATTTACGTGGTAGGGCATAGCAAAATTATCCATATTGCAGGGATAATTTACAGTACAGAAAAGTGGCTACGACGTATTTTATACACAATGTTTTAATACCTTAAACTTAGAGCAGATGATCTGACATTTAAAAAAGGAACTCTACATCGTAGGGCTGTATAGAAATGACAAATCTTGATAAGAGTCAAAATTATCACGCATATATTTTTGCAACTTCAGTGAAATATTTCTTCCTGGTCACTTAGGTGCTACTTTCATAATACATTCTTCAATCTTCACTAGGTGAGACTTCCAACTCAAGACTATGGAAAGGTTGGGTGACCATGTGCTTTGTGCCGCGCCTGCTTAAGAGATATTAAAACACAAAAAGTCATAAATTACATGTGAAATAGAGTAGTATGTATTTGTACATGTATTATGAATTTCATCCTGTACACTATATTTATTGCACGATGTTCTGGGGCAGTTAGCTCTTTGGGGAAAAATTAGAAGTGGTAGGCCGCATTCACCTCCACTGAGAAGGCAATATCTCCTTTCATTCTTTTATTCCAGTCCAGCATCATGATAATACAGTACACATGGTAAATTGTAGCCACCAATAGATGTTACTCAATGTTTCTCTATATAGTTCTCTCTCTGGTCTCCATTTTTCATCTCTCCTCTCTCCATCCCCATTTTCTCATCTCTCCCCTCTACACAATATTCAACCTTCCGTTTTGCCTGCAGAGCCCCATCCATGGGACCAATGAGAAGCCTATATTGTCTAAACAGGCCATCCATAAGAAAACAGTGACAACTGTTAATTACTGTATATGTAAATTTCTTTGAATTAAACCAATTTAGACTGTATCATTACCATATCCAAACCGTAGTCCTAATGAAACAAATCCAAGTCAATGATATTTACCCAGTATATAAAGGGGAGTAACATTTTTTAGAAGCTGACAATGATGGATATTTGAAATAGAAACTTCCAAATGAAACTGCACCCTAGAAGGATGTTAATATTATAGAGACTTCAAAGCTTAAGATATAAACTATAGGATTACCCAGAATGACCAGACACCCCCATTTTATGGACATTCCTTTCCTACCTGATGACAACTACTTGGTACACTTCCCCTGTACGGCAGGACTGGTAGTGATTGATTACATTCCCTAAGTTTAATATGGAATTTGCTCTCTTCGTGTGTGATCTTGTTAATCTGGTTATCCTAGCAATAATGTCATAAGAATATATATATTATAAAATTTTACATGACCCATGGACCTCCATATCCACAACAACGAGTGGAAAATTAATAATCTTTTTTTCAAGTTGATGGTTTAACTGGTCCCAATAGCTAAATGTTGCTTAGCATAATTATATGTGAATTCAAAAGAAAACAATGTATAGCCTTGAAGAAGCTAAAGTAGGTACCTTTTGCAGTGCAAGCTCATGTTCTTTCTCCCTTTGTCTTCTCTCATCTTTTTCCTTCTGCCATTGCCGTTGTTGAGCAGACTCTTTGACATACTGTTTCTCCTCCCACTCTAGGAAAGCTTTGGCATCCCTCTCCTGATTCGCCGCAAATGCATCCATTACTTGTGTTATTGCTTTCTCTAAAGCTGTTTTTACCTCAGCTGACTTGTCAGTCAGCTGAGGTTTTTTGAGGGTCTGTCGTCCGTCCGTCGTCCGTCCGTCCGTCCGTCCGTCGTCCACAATTCACATTTTCGACTTCTTCTCAAAAACCGTCAGCCAGATTCACTTCAAACTTGGTGGAAATGTGCCTTGGGTGGGTCTCTACCAGGTTTGTTCAAATGGTCGCGGTCCAGTGATTTTTGGATTTTTAATGAATTTTTTTGTTCTTTTTTGGGTAAATCTTAAAAAATCTTCTTCTCCGAAACCGCTCACCCAATTGCTTTGATATCACACAGGAACACTCCCTGGGACTCCTAGTTCTTAATTTGTTCACCAGGTGGCGCTGCAATTTTTTCCAAATTTTTTTTTGAATTTTTGCGTCTTATAGCTATTTTCGACTTCTTCTCCAGAACCATCACTCAGATTAAGCTGAAACATGGTGGATATGTTCCTTGTAGAAGGGTCAAACAAAGTTGTTCACTATGTGGGAATGCTGAGGATTCCTGATTTTTAACGATTTTTTCAATTCTGGTACTTGTCGGTCAATGCAGCTTTCCTATTGATTACTATGGAAGTCAATAGGCATTCTAATGCTAATTCACATTTTTGACTTCTTCTCCAAAACCGTCATCCAGATTAACTTCAAACTTGGTGGCACCTTGGGTGGGTTTCTACCAATTTTGTTCAAATGTTCATGCTCCAGTGATTTTTGGATTTTTAATGAATTTTTTTTTTTTTTTTTTTTTTTTTTGGACAAATCTTAAAAATCTTCTCCGAAACTGCGTCCCCAATTGCTTTGATATCGTACATAGACACTCCCGGGGACACCTAGTTCCCAATTTGTTCACCAGGTGGCGCTGCAATTTTTTTAGGAATTTTTTGTATGGTTTTGCTTTTTTTCACTTGTCAGAACAGTCCCTCAGATTAAGCTGAGATGTGATGGATGTGTTGTTGTGGAAGGGTCAAACAGTTGTTTACTAGGTGGCACTGCTTTGGACTCCTGATTTTTAAGGATTTTCAATTCGGGTACTTATCGTTCGATGCAGCTTTCCTATTGATTACTATGTAAGTCAATGGGCATTCTAATGCTAATTCACAGGACAACTGACACGAAATTTACTGTTTACTTGATAACTTGAGATCTGTTTTGAGTTAGCTACACATGTTAATTATTCTGTATGAAGGTCATGCTGAGACAGTACATGAATGACCTTGACCTCGTTTGTGGGGTCACAGTGCAACATACATGAATCTTACTCTTCATTATAACTTGAGAACTACTTGAACTTTGATGTTGCACATGTAAGTGTTCTTCTATAAAGTTCAGACTTACTGAGAACATGGGTGTCCTTGATCCTTTCCCAAGTTCATAGAGCTGCAAGTGTGATGAATGTCAAGATCAGCTGAGGCACGGGCTGTTCACACAGCCCTCTTGTTCTTTGTTTCTTGGCTGCTTTGCTTTTGCCCTTCTCAGGTTTTTCTGTTTCTGTCTTTCTGGTTTACAGATGCTGTCATCATCAGAGTCACTGAAATTGGGTAGGGATCTCTTCTTATTGTTATTTTCTCCACCACTTTTTGTTTGCTTTATGTCTGATGATGATGGTACTGCAAGGTCAGGGAGACTCGCTGCAATTACAAATCGCCATTATTTTTACGATATGTATCTCATACTAATGTAATGAAATGTCAAGCACTCCGCAGATTAATTTACAAAACTTCTACCTTCTTTTTAACACTTTTACTATATTCTCCGCATTTGTTCATATAAGCACATGGGAGCTTTTCATATAGTCAGACTCTCGAATTACTGTAGTTCTAGAAATCTTAGCCCTCAATTCAATTCAACGGTACTGGCACAGTTACTAGATGTGCTAAATTAAAGTGCGCAACATATGCATTTAATATTGATATAAATCTGCAGCCCTCAATATGCACTATATTAAAATGTGCTTAATTTCTATTTTTAGGCAAACATTGCATTTGCACTAAATAAAGTGTATGGTAAAATTTCTAGAACTACACTCATACATTTTGATTGTCATATCGTCTTTTATATAATTAACCATGAAAGTTTTAAATATTCACATAGTTTCTGTCTTTTTTTTTTTTTTTTTTTTTTGCAGTCAGAAAAGTTGGAGGAGTGCTTGTGCGGTCCGGGGCCCTAAGAAGGGAGAATATGGTATGGTACGCACACTTCATTACTACCATTTAGAATAAATTGCTATCAAGGCCAGGGACACTGTAAAAAATAAACCTTTGACTTGGTCATCTGATGATGTAGTTTCTTTCGCTTCCACATCACATGCACTTGTCGGTGTGGATGTTCTGGGCTCTAATTGATTTGAATCCTCTAGAATATAAAGATGAGATACAAATTTATAAGTCATAATAAACCTGTATAATTCTTTTGACCTAGTACCTTCACATAAAAAGCAACAGCGATTTTTGAATTATATGTCATAATGTGGCTTTGAGAAGAATTCATTGAAGATGTGATGCTAAGAGTATTTCTTGCATCTTGTAGCACTTTTTAGTAGGTACAAATAAATTACCTGTAGCCTGGGATGATAAATCATCATCATTGTCCTCCTCCTCCTCCTCCTCCTCCTCCTCCTCCTCCTCCTCCTCCTCCTCCTCCTCCTCCTCCCTGGTGTCATCATTAGCTTTAGGGTCATGACCTACCCCAAAGCTGGACTCGCACAAGGAATCTGGCTGGCTGCTGGGTCTGCAGCTAATATCTTGTTAAGTTTTTCATAAAACCTAGCAGTTTGACGCCCTCTGCCACTCTTCTTATTCTTTGCCTTCTGTGCATTGTATTCCAGTTTCAGATTTTCAGCTTATTACTGATCTGCTTGCTGCTTTTTTCTATCCCAGATTTCTGAAACAGATTGTTTATAAGTATTTTAACACTCTGAATTTCATATAGTAACAAGAAATAATAATAAAACAAGACAATTGCAGATAATGTACATGCATCTGATGACACTTTTTACAGAATGAAATATTTACTCAGATAAATAAGATTATACATACTTGTACAGAGGTCTAAGATTTAGGAATGCAGCCAAGCACACATGCAAACCATGGTTGGCAAATGAATTAACAAAACATTTTGAGCACAGCTATATGGTTCACAAGTAACATGTAGAGCAAAATGAGGACATCAGACATCCTGCTTCAGATCAGGCCTGGTAGGCACCTTAGCCTAATTAATATAATACCCACCTCCAGTCTTTGTTGGATCTTGACATAAACTGTGGCAGTTTCCCTGGTTTTCCTTGCATTTTCTAATTCAAGGTGAATGCTCTTATCACTCCAGATATCTATCAATGCAACTACTTGTTCATCCTGCCAGTAGTCAGCCATTCTACATGTATATAGTCAGTGATAACAGGTAGTAGTAGTAGTAAAATTTTATTGACTGAAAGAGAGTCTATGTAAACTCATTCGTCATACATTATTACATTGGGTTACAATAGATATCTATGAATTATGTACAACAGAAAAAGTCTATGAAAACATACAAATATAAACTAATTCCAGATAAGATACTGAGTGAATTATGTTGGCAGTCTATCAATACTTGCACAAACAAAGCAATAAAAAACATACAAATATAGAGTAACAGCAATTCAATACATCAATCTTATTAATTTTATTGTTATACGATGGGTTCCTAAAAGTATAAGTTGGTGATCCATCGGCACCTGAGTATATTAAGTTGACAGTCCATGAACACATACAGAAACAAGTCTATGTAAATATTCAAATACAAAGTAACAGCACCGTATATTAAATAAAAAAAAAAAAAAAAAAAAATCTACAGCACAACTCTACTACATTCTATAACTTGGCACCAGATATAAAACACACATGTGGGTAAATAAGAGAGATACTGGTTCATCTGGTTCAACACAGAATAAGTGGAGAAAACAAGTACAAGTACAAGTCAGTGAGCAGTTTATGTGGGATATTTGTAATTGATACCCCATCTCAAGATAAGGCTGGCCTCGCTTTCACTTGGGCAACATGACACGGGGTGCTGGCAGTGGCGTCTGCTAGAGTGGACACTGCACTCACACATAGCACACAGGCTATTGCTACAACGCATGGGATTGCAAGAATTCGTCATGAATTAACATGTACTTTTCTTAAAAGTTACAAACTTTGTTTGCCAATGTTGATTACATACACCTCTTTTAGAGTTGGGACTTTTAGTCTGCATTCCCAGGATAGCAGCTACACACAGCCTGAATAAGGTCAGTGTTGGTTTTAAATTTACAAAACAACAGAGTACATTGCATGCAGACATGTGGAGTTCAAGACATCTTGCAATGCCATATAATTAGAACTAACAATAAGACAATGAAGACCAAACAGAAAAAGCAAAGGATGTATAGAATGTAACATTGAAAAGTTTATTCAGGAGGAGGAGAAAATAGACTCAGACAGCAAAACACATAAATCAAACACAACGGTACTGACACTTATAATCCGTATTCAAGTTTTCAAGTGACACCCGTCCTCATGGTACTGTGATGATAACTGCAGAGAAACTCATTTAATGTCCAGGATTTTTCGATCAACAATAATATACTAAACTAGAATCAGTAGCTTTATGTACGCATGATGTACTGAAGTACATTACATAAACTGCTTATAGATAGGGCATATGGTTCATTTATGCCCAAACAAGTTGCATAAACAGTGCATTTACATGTCAGTCTTCAATAAACAATATTACTCACACCAACAAAGATGCAATATTTATGTACAATAAACAGCTGACAATAGGTCATCTCTTACATATTACAAATTTTTATTCACAAACTGTGATGATAAAGTTAAAAATAATATGTACAGTACAATACAAGCCACTTTTTAATACCATGGATGAATCCATGATACATGGTATTTTTTTCAAAATCATTCCCGAAATACAGCTTAATGGAGTATGTATTTTGCTGTTACTATACTTTTCAGAAGCAAGTAGGAAAATGAATATTTTGTCCTGCATACGGTACAAATATAAAAGGAATATTTCAGGTATGAATATGATGTTGTGCCTAATCTTTATGTACATGTATTTTCTGGTCTTCTCAATAAGGTTCAACATTAGCATATTCACAACGTTTATAATTACATTGTCCAAGAAGGCCCATCAATCACTTCAGTCCATCTGTAGGCCACTCAATTAATAAATATTTACATGATACACCAGGGGCCCATTGAGCCTCACCTGGTTACAGAAGAGAGAGAGAGAGAGAGAGAGAGAGAGAGAGAGAGAGAGAGAGAGAGAGAGAGAGAGAGAGAGAAAGAGAGAGAGAGAGAGAGAGAGATGCCATGGATCCACCCATTCACCCTCACTTGGCCCACACATCAATTTACCCAAGTTTAGATCACAGCGCCGTATTATAACAACCATGGGAGCACTACATTTGTATTTTTTTTACGCAACATTCATTTCATAATTGTAAAATCATAGAAAATTGACCACAATATGAATATCATCAGGATATTGAAAATACTTTGAAGGAACTGGGCTTTTTATACATGAAGGAACACTGACCAACAGCATATCTTTTGCTCCTGCATTCCAGTAAAAACATACATATACTTCATTTGTTAGTGATTTAGTCAAGAATATGCACATGTTAATCTGGTGAAAAGCTTAATGTCGATACAGTTAAACTTCCTCAACTTCCTCTTCAGTTGTATCATCGTTGTCATTATCTTCATAGTCAGAACACAGGGTCTCACAAATGTCATGTTCCAACGAAATTTGCTCTGGCAACTCCACAAAGCCTTCTTCTGGATTAAAATAATCGTTAAATCCCTCACAGTTATTTGACTCAATTTCATGATCAGATTCTTCATCAGTATCACTTTCTGACAAATACTCATCATGACTGTCATAGTCGTCAGTAGTTGGTGCACTGTCTGTTGCTACAATACTAGATTCGGTGATATGAATTGTTAAATTCTCTTCAACATTATCAGAACTGTTAGCACATTTGGGGCAAGTACCTCCTCCATTGTGTGGATTTTCACAGTTGCCTTTGCAAACACAGCTATTGTTACAAGGTCGGCAAAATTTACAACAATTTTTACAACCACGTCCTTCATATCCACATTTGTTTTCTGCAGAACGGCAACTGCATTTATTGACTGGTAGTTTTCTTTTTCGAGTAAGATCTTTCCTTGCTTCTTCAATGTTATTATCCCACTGTATTTCCACCACATCACCATTTCGCACCCAGCCAAATGTGTCAAAATTTAAATGATGGTCAGAAAACGGAGTTGCACTTTGGAGGGCTAGCTTTGTTACATATTCTGTTCGCATAGCATGCAATTGAAGAGCAGTATCTGAAGGAAGGATATTTTTATACAAATGTTTTGACCCATGATTGCTAAAATAACATACCCTGCGGGTAAATTCTGCCCACTCTTGCAAAGATGATATTTTTGTCATGTCAGTCTCATTAGATTTGTCTGAAAAATACCCCAACCATTCTAATAGAGACCTCAGGTCTGGGCTCATATTTGTGCCACAAACTTTGAAAACTTGAAACAGGGAAGGAGGTGTTGGTTTTATATGTTTGTATAATTTTTCATATTTACTCAGATATATACAGCACATCAGTCTTTTGAATGACGATACAGATATGGAATCAAATATTACGTTGTTTGAAGGCAGGTGTGTTTTGACAAGTGGATCATTCGGGGGGCTGATGTGATCAGCATACTTGAAGAAAGTATTAAGAATGCGTTCATAAGTGATTCCAAAAAATGAACTTAAATAATCAGATCCACTCAGAAGATACAATACAAGTATTGTAGAACCAGCTATCTTTTGTTGTGCCATAACTGGAAGAGAATTATGGCACGAAAAACAAGATACAGCAGTGTTTATGGAGACATATTCACGTTCATAACACCTCTCTACTGCAACATCCTTGTTAGACTGGTCTGCATTTGTCAGGTACCCAGCCTCCATAAGAGCGATACCGTACATAAACACATCAGTGTCATTTGCTACAACAATAACTTGAGGGCCAGTAGATTTAGAGGCATGAAGCCATATTCCACTATCTGCTTCTCCCTTGTTGTTGCATCGCTCTGTTACTTTTTCAACTTTCCCTCCAGAAATGCACACAGGGAATTTACCTTCAAAATCTATTATCAGGGTTTCAGTATGACAGTTTTCTAGGGACATACTTATAAATGCCTGCACCAAATATGTGATAAGCTTCGACTTCAATGTTGGATTCTGGAGGGCACTGATGTATTGTGTGCCATGTGGCACATTTATATTATCAGAGATGGATATTTCGTCACTTTCTGAATTGGGTTCTTTTTTAGATTTGCGCTTTCTTTCGTTATGTATGATTGAACGAATGGGAGGTAAATATTCAGGTTTGTCAATCACAATTGTAACTGTTTTTGCCCCGCATTGAAAACTAAGTTTTTGAACAACAGTTTTCCAATAGTATGTTGCGAGATCAGAATAGGTTTTTACATCAGGAGGAGTTGGCTCATGAAGAAACTTAAGAAAGTCAACAATTACCTCCGAATTATCAGATAACACATACGGTAAATTGGGCTGAAATATTCTTTCAAAACATTTCATCTTCTGGATAGTGTCTTTAAATTTGCTTTTGTGTCGGTCACGCATTTCACCAAATTCCGTACATAGAGCAAGTGGGTATTCAACAGTTTTTTCGATGTACTGGCCATTTTTTTGCAGCTGAGCATATGCTCGTTTTAATAAAAGGGTTACCTGTGTCATCTGAGTTCTCTGTGCCGTTGCTGTTTTTGTCCTATTAGAAAATGTACGAAGTTTGGGAAATCGTTTAGACTTTGGTGCATCCAAAGGTGGATGAATCACATGTTGCCTGATATATGACCTCATTCTGCTGAGCCCCTCCACATGAATACTAAGTAAATCATTTTTAGTTTCATTATCCAAGGAAGGTGCTTTTGATTTGAACACATTTTGCAATGGCCGACAAACTCCTGATGCAAACATCTCTCTCAGTTTTACCTCCTTCAAAATAACATGTACATAGTTTAATTGATATGACACTGACTGTTTTCTATTTTGTTTTGAAAAGCGGAAGAGCATATATTGAAAACGGTGCATAAATTTATCTAGATATGCCATGAAGTTAGCCAAAGAAACAGTTCTGTGTTCAGAGGGCCTACATGTCAGATCTTTCAGTCTTTTGTTGATCATCTGCTCATGGGCCTCGTCCAGTGCAACATTGTGAAATTTTCGCCCTGATATGCTTACAGTCCATTCACCCTGTTCAAATTTATCCCTGAGCCAACATGGAATCTTAATAATATCATGTATGGTGTGACATGCTAGCTCCTGATACTTGTTATGCCCAAATGCAAAAAACAGTTCACTAAGTACAGGTAAAGCTGCATTTCTAAGATAAAAATTTCCACTTCTAATTGCAAAATAATAGGCAACATATCCATTCAAATAATACAAGACCTGAGCCCAAAACCTAGACAATTCATCACTGTTCTCACATCCAGATTTGCTATTCAACCAATCATGAAAAGATAAACTTGTTTTTGACATTTGATGTGCTGTCATAGCTTCATGTAAAATAGATTCATGCACTGAAGATAACATGTTGTGTATATCCCTGAATTGCGTAATTTCTTTCAAGTGCTTACATGCAGTGCCAAGGTCATGAAGTCCCCCATCCCACAAAATGTCACGTAAAGTTTCAGCTGCACAATTCAGAAGGTGCCAATCTCCAGGAATAGGAATAATCCATTTAAATGTGAGTGGGTACTTTTTAATCAGGTTTATAACAATAGCGTACGTTTGTTGGTCCCCGCCCACAACCACTTTGTCTGGATAGCCAATTTTACCAATGTTGAGATCTTCCTTCAAATTTTGCAGGTACTGTGATACATCATCAATATTTGCTGCCTGGGCAGACTGAACTGTGGCATATGCTATCTGGTCACTATGCTCAGGTGTAAAATCAGGCAAGCAGTTTTCTAAGTCCTGAAGTAATGTGCTCTCAAGCGATGTTGGATTTTTTCCTAATCTAGATACTTCAGTATGAATAAGCTTGTTTACAAAAAAGTCCCATGCTTCCTTACTTTTACCACTCCTGTAAAGCATGAAGTCTTCTTCAGTAAGAGAAGCATTACTCACATGAGAAGCATTTGATCGGCTGTCATTGTGATCAGATGGGGCTGTGTGGGAAAGACCAGCCCTGTGTGTTACCTGTCCAGTAATCAAGTTTGACATTCTACCTAAAACATCCCCGCCTACTTTGAAAGTCTTGGCAAATTGACCTCTGAAGTTCAAGTTGTCAAACGTGACCCTCCAGAAAGCAGCATGATCTATCTCGTCAACACACCTCCTTTGTTCCGACCACTTGGTTGCTTCTGATCGTATGTACCGGATTCCACATGTAATCCCAAACATGTTCAGAACATGCAATCCCATATCACGGAGGCCATGTGCATATGCACTAAGACCAAGTATAGTTTGAAACATAATGCACTTTGAGTTCCTTATATTACAGAGGATTGCTACAATTGTCTGAATCTTTAACCTTTGCTTATGTACACTCAGAGATGATGAAGATGATTGATTTGTTTGATTTACACAAATAACTTTTCAAAGAAATCAATCAAAGGGCCATGCAGATATTTGCCAAGGAAATACTCTTCTTGAAAGTTCAAATCAGGATCACAATTGTCTTTATCAAATATTTTCCTGTAGTCAAGATTTTTTTGACCATCATTGAAACGTTTGCTCTGCTCATCAATCATTTTTTGTAGGTCGCAAAGTTTAAAAGTGCAATTTTGAAGGTTCTCAATATCATGATGCAGATTTTCATTATCAGTCAATACATTATAGAAATACTGTATCGATACATGTGAAAAAATGGCTGTGTGATACAATAATGTTCCTCTTTTGTCAGTATAGAAACCAATATTTTCAGATTTCTGGATACGCATGGTAAGGGTTTTATCAAATTTTGACATTATTTCAGATGTATCATTATCTTTACCAGGACTTTTGATAGCTAAATCTCGAAAAGATTGTAGCACTGACTTTCTCCATACATATCCTGATGTTTCCAGTTTTCTAAATACTTTGTCAAAAAAATCAGTTTCAGGTGTTTTGATATCTGATGTGGCAGTTTGCAGTGAACGAACAATAGTTATTTTATCTTTACAACCACCACAAAGCCAACTGCTTCCAAGTACATGTGTGGCTGATACATTTGATGATTTCAAATATTTCACAACATGTTGCATCACTGGCTTAACAAATCCCCACTCACCTGGACAGTCCTTGCTGCCACATATTATACAAAATTTATCCATAAAATGTTGTCGAATCTCCATAAAATGTTTTTGACACAGGTGCGAAGTTTGTTTCAACTTTGCCTTAAATTCTGCCGTGTTTCTTCAAAATATGTCTCCCACATCATTGGAGTAAGTCCTTGCAGCCATACACTTGAATCACGCCATTTGGATGCATCTGGGCAGGGGCACGTCAGTTTTTTCCTGAAATCCCAGTCGTCATGGCAAGGGGGGCAATGATGTTGGTTTGCCTGTGGTTCAGGTGCATGAAGGCGCGTCCACCTTGGCAAATGATCTGCTTTCCCAGCATGCTGCCGTGCATCATTGTAGCATGCTGCACAAAGACAACTGTCAGGTTGGAGTAATATTCTTTTCCCATTTTTTGACAAAAAAGAGTTAAAGTTTCCTGTATGTTCATTTGGATGAAGCACTTTTTTGGACTTGTGGTGTTTAACGTACTGTTGGTCACTCCCCAACTGTATCCAAACAGTGCAAGGTCCACATTGTTTCTCCGGGTGAACTGAATTTTTTCGTCCCTTCTTTGGGGGTGGCATACCATCATGGTCATTGTTGTCATCATTGTTGTGTCTATTTCCCTTCTTGTGACATCGGTTTGAATTCTGTTGCTCACTTGTACTTTTCTGTCTTTTTTTGTTCCGGCTAGTGCCTGTATCATCATTGCTTCCTGCAGTTTTTTTGCAAAATCTTGCAGCAACTATACTTATTATCCTCACAAACAAATTATGCAAGAAATCACAAATAAATATGGGTGTGTCCGCATACACTTGAAAGGGTTTTTTTTTATCAAACATGGCAAGAGGACCAAAAATTTCAAGGCTATAAAAACTGCCCTTGAAAGAAGAAAAAGGCCAGTCCATAATGCTATATTCATGATGAAGAATGTGATAATTAAACAAATGGTGATGAACATCAGCCAAGCCAGCATTGGTAAAAAAATTAAGCGGGAAAGTATGGTTGAGCATGTCCACAAAATTCTGTTGCACACATTACAGTAGTTATTTACCCATTTGTTGAGCGACATCAGCTTGATAAAAATTGGTACCAGCAAAAAAGTGTGAGGTATAATATAAGTCCGCATCATCATTCCTGGGGAATTAAAATGTAGATGTAAACTGCCTCCGTCTTCCCACTTTTGAGCTGCCTGCTCAAATACTGACAAAGCAATATCATTGTCCATCTGTCTTGTCCACAAAAGCGTTGTCATATAATGTATGTAAACAAATGTAACAAATAAAGGCACAAAAATACCCATCTCACGCGCATCTTGACTTTGACAAAAGTGTAAGATTCAAAATGATGTACAGAGGTGGATGTGGCTCATGAAACTTCCACAAAATGACAAGGAACAGTCACTCTTAGCATTGTCATATTCATTTTATTGAAGGGAGGTACAGGTTAGTTAGTTAAATTGTTTTTTTTTTTATTTGTTTTCAGCAATATTATGAATGATAAAGCAATTGAGTTGCATTGTAAATTCAGAAATCAAGACATACTCTTGAATGTATGGCAAGAATTTTATAATATATTCACCACACCAAATTGAAGAAAATCTGACGTTTAAGCCTGAATTTCACATATATTCCCTCAAAAGCTGTAAGAATGGACTGTTCTGAAGGTTCCTGCATACTTTTATTTGGTATTTCCTGTCAGGATTAAGAAATTACCACAATACAAACTTTATGGTACTTCAATCACTTTCTCATCATGCTTGTATCTACAGCAGACGACAGGAGTTGGCCAGCAACCAATGAGCAGGCGCTATGGTGGTCACGTGACCTATATGGCCTCTGTTGATGGTTGTTAATCACAGACAGTGATGCAAACAAAATCTTTCTTTCTGGCTTAATGGCACAAATTAGAGCTCAAAGTTTGACATGGTTTGCTTTGACAAGACATCTAGAAGGACATGAAAAGGAAAATATGTGTCTTTGTGCAGTGGACCCAGCAGTAACTTAATTAGAAAGTGACCTCTCCCTTGTCATCAGCGGCTCCTCTGTTGTACCAAAATTCGACCAGGAAACATATGTTTTCACTTGAAATGAACCTATTTACACCCAAGTGACACCAGATAGCTCTAATCTGTATCAATAAACAGTCTCTAAGTGACTGGGGTCCTGGTGACGCTTGTCATTCATCAATCAAGGTTGGCTGGGTGATCTGACATGCCCCACTTCCAGCCAATCCTGTGCATTTGCTTGTGATCTAACCCCCATACATATATATATATATATATATATATATATATATATATATATATATATATATATATATATATATATATATATATATATACGCAGAAAGCTAAGGAAATGACCTGTCAATCAGAGGTGACAAATTTGGTGTAAGAGCAATGGACCTGCCTATAACCTAATTCAAATGCATGGGAAGGCCCCTCCCAGACTGAGTCTGTCTTGGGAGATTCCCCACATGTCTAATTACACTGGAATTCTTATCCAAATTAGACAGTGTCATTACCATATCCAAACCGTAGTCCTAACGAAACAAATCCAAGTCAATTCCGACCAAAGGCAATGTTCCTTGGTATGTATAGCTGAAACATATAAATTTATAGTTCGTATTTACCCAAAAGAGACCAAAACGTAAGTGCAAAGGTCCATTGGGGGGAAAAATCTTAGCTAGTTTCCACATGACAGAATGCAAAAAGTTTTGTTCGAAACTATAGGCCTATTTCAATAAATTGGCTTGAACAGTTGTATCATTCATGCACATACAGGACCATACAATTTATGAAAAGGGACCAAAATTTGCAGCACATCAGAGAATTTGTAAGCGGAGGTTCTTAACTTGTTGAAAATGTCAATAAAATTCAGTATTTAAAAAGGTACTACTTGCAACCACCATCTCAACAATGATCATCATCCATACAAGTCCACAAAGTGACACCAACACCCAACATCAATCCATCAGAAAAGCCCTCTAGGCCTAAAATGACCATCAATAAGAATCTAAACATGATTATATAATTCGATGTATTTTAGGCATGTAGTTCAAGACATGATGTTGTTTTAAAGGAGATAAACTAAGAGTTTTTCAAAAAGAAAAGTGTTTGAATTTCCAAATATAGTAAGTACATTGTTTCAAATGTTAAACATCAGCCAGAAGCAAGTGACATTAGGCTTCAAATCATTAAAACGTAGTCAAAAATGCAATACAACAGTCAAAATTTGTAAGGATAGCAGTCACATTTCAAGTTGGTTTCCAGAAGTATTTTTGAAAGGACATTTAAATGTTCAAGAAAGCATATAATCCCACAAATCATCTAATAAGTCAATTATTAGGGTAATAATTTAGAATTCCAAAAATGTAGTATGCCATTGTAAGTCATCTGTAAGTCAGCCAAGCATAATGTACATCTAACTCGTGGTTCTATAAAGTTCAAAAGGTCAAATTGTAAAACAGTCCTAATTATTGTAAAATTCTACTACCTTTATCAGAGAAAGAATTCGGTTTTATGAAGAGAGAGAGAGGGGGAGGGATCGTTTGAAATTCCTAAAGGTAACTGTAAGTATAACTGTTTTCCTGTAACAGTTTTAATTTTTTTCATATATAATAAGACGTAGTTCAACTTTTCAGTCAGTTGATTTAGATGCTAATTATTTATACAAGAGAGAGACAGAGAAATAGTACATTAAACACTTTGAGCCAACCTGACATGACCTTCACAATAACAAACTATATTCATCAGACAATTATAAAAAAACAACATCAGTTTCACTACACTTGGAACACTTACTGCACTGCAAATGTGCAGAAAATGCCTGAATGTTCAAATTGTTACCAAATATATATATAAGGGTTCCATGAAAAGAGAAGTGGATAACAGTTTTCAATGATAGTGATGAGACCAAACCAAATACCAGTTTAACCTTGTCAGATCCAGGATCATTTACGAAATAGTAAGACATGCTAGTGTTCGTGGTCAGAAGGATCCATGACCAACAGTAATGAGATTTAAACGAATGAGAGTATCTTCTACCTGACTTGGAACAGGTTACCAACATATTGGCAGTGGGTTAAACCAGTTTTACGGGATCCCAATCCTCCCATTTTGGAAAACACTCACATTCATTTAAAGTAGGCCTAAAACAAATTTAGCCCTTAATGTTAATGCACAGTTATAAAAGGTAATTACCTGACCATAGTTCACAGACATCATCCAAACAATGACAGGACAATTAAGAATTTTAAGTCATACTACTATATTTACATTAGAATTGCGTAACATGTCAAAATTTGAATTTAAACACCAAAAAAAGTTTCCACGTGAACACAGGATAACTAAATTTGATACTTATATTATATTTATTATGAAACATGGTTAAGTTCTTCCATGTTCCATTCTCACTAGAAAAAAACAGCACAATAGGCCTAAAATTCGTTACAAAAATATTACTCACATCAGCTGAGTAAGTATTCCTTACATTTTGTCACTATATTCAAAAGGATGAGAAAATAGGCCTGTATTGTTCAACATGATGCCTGAGAACTTAAATGGTCCTTATTTCAGTTTATATTTGTTGTAATTATAATAAATTTTATGTTCCAGTATTTAAAGTTCGATCAAGCTCATGGTAAAACAATCTCAGCTGCATTTGTGCATTTGACAGAACTGTTCTTTGGCAACATTATACACACAATTGGGAAATGATAGGGCGAACCTGGACAGTGAATTCTGGCAGTTGAAAGTGACCATGTATTACAGCTGTGAGACGCCATACTATCCACATGCCACAAAGGAAACAACAGCCTCAACTGAAACCAGAACGAGGCCAGGTTTGACCTACATAGTCCAATTAGGGATAAACCGCTCACTGAGTATATTTTCCTGCAGTACACATGTGGTCATTTCCCGCGAAATTTCTCGGTTATCTTCAGGGGTTATCCCAGATTTTGACATCATCTTGACCTAGTATCAGCAGCTGTTAGCAGGATCAGTTACACATCTGTTTTCACACTGCTTGTTTAGTAGGATAGAGTAGGGTAAATGATCGTGTCAGTTGATCAGATCACGATGAACCTTGGTCAGGACCAGGGTTTGTTTGATCCGATTGAAATCTAGAAGTGATCTGTTTTCACACTGGTCAAAAATAGGGGGATAGGTTAGAATCCACATGATTGAATCCATTTGAACCAGATAACTTGTGCAGTGTGAAAGGGGTCTTAGCCCTCTGCTAGCATATGCTATTACTCGTAACTTTCCTTCTTGTTCCTGATAGAGGACAGCTCCAAGTCTCTGGCTTGCAGCTGCATCAGTGTGCAAAACAAAGGGTTTGTTGTTATCTGCATATGATAATATTGGTGGTGAGGTCAGTTTCTTGATGAGCAGTTCAAAAACCTTTTGTTGCCTTTCCCCGCAATTCCATTTTGGTGGTATTAATCCACCTCTTTTATTCTTGTCTTTGCTTTTCTTAGCAGGCTGGCCCCTGTTAAGTCATTTGGTTGTGCTGTCTTAGCAAAATCTTGAACAAATCGACAATAATAGCCTGCTAACCCAGAAAGGTTCATAACTCTTTGGCATTAGTGGGAACTGGCGGTGTCGTGGGAGGTGCTATCTTTTCAGGGTCCATCTCTTTTGACACAATTTGACTCAAGTAGTTTACCCTTTATCCAAATAGTTTGCATTTAAAGGGCTGCAGCTTTATACCATGTTCCTTTAGTCTTGTGAATATAGACTCTAGCCTGTTCAGATGCTTTTTCACACCCATGTGAGAATGCAATGGTATCAGCGAAGAAAGAAAAGAACAGGTTCACTGAAATTAAAGTCGACACAGCATTTTCCATTATTCGCTGGTAACTGCCAGGCGCAGATGCCAAACCTTACCACATGTTTTTTGCATTCCCAGTGACCTAAAAGGCCTGCTGCAAATGCTGTGTGGGATTCTTTCTGTCCTATTACTGTCTTGGGTGAATCAAATCTCAGCTTCAATGTACCCCAGGCAGGGTATAGTGTCTCCACTGGCTCCTTCTACCCTGAGCAAGTTGCCTGGGGTTTAAGCTCTATGGACTCTCGTAAATATACCCTATAAGAGTTGTCTGCAATGGTTGTTGCCGAACAAACCTCTACACTTTACATTCTCTATATATCTTGACATTCATTAGCCTCACCAACAATTCTACTCAATATATTTCTATTTCTATTTACACGTTTATTGGAACCTTCAGCTACACAGGGACCTTTGACACTGACTAAGCCTGCTGTCGCCCCAGCTACAGGGGGTGAAACTTGTTCAAAGGCTACTCTTGTACATTTGCCCTGCGGCACAGCCTATTTCTGCAGCCTGTAGCTACATGCCCTGGCGGGGCACACTTGAAAGACACTATCTCACCATTTGAATTGTTTCCCTGATCCTTAGTGCTCTGTTCAGTTGCCTTAGTCCTCTCTAGGTTGTTTCTGTTCCTGTTGCTGGTATTGCCTTGGTCTATCTTCGCCTCTGACTTCTTCAGTCTAGCCACAATATTTTCTAAGCTGAATAGAGCCTGGCCAGCTTCCATTCTTTCAAGGCAGTGAAGTACAGCCACCAAAGCCCCTGTATCTTTATCATCTTCTGCGGCTGTGATCTGCTGTACCCTCCTTGTTTTCCCCTCAGTAGTCTTAAGCTGATCAAATTTACTCATCTCTTGTTCCACTTGCCCTGCTGCTGCTAGCAAGGTACGCAATTTTGTATGGAACCCAGCTTATGATGGAGTTTATTTTGGACTGTCTCACAATTTAGATTGGACAAAATTTGGTCCACAGCATCCCATTAAACTCTCCATGAGGCATTTTTCTCCATTCCTGTGCCCTTTTCAATGTCTGAAAGCCTGCATCCCCATGTATCTACAGACTTCCCCTTCTTTCTGGCCTCACTATAAAACTGCTGTAACAAAGTTTTACCAGAAACAACAGTGACAAACACTTTGTCAAATTTTGGTGAGGATACTCTGTACTGTAGCCTTTGCTCTTATATGCATTAGAACTTTGTCAGCCTCATCCTTTATAGATTTACGCACCAATAATGCAGTGGTGTCAGAGGTGTATCACTTTTGCTGCAAGAGGCATGGCATTTTAATCCTCCTTACTTCATAGGTGTCTTCTCCTTTCCCTGCAGGCTCTCCTGAAAACTGGGAGATCCTTGACCACTGCTGAAGCATTTTATTTACAGACGTACATTCTGCCGCCTTACTGGTTCTATCTTCCTGTTCTGCCATCATCCAAATTAGTGTTGTGTTTGGATTTTTTATGTTAAATTTATGAGTGAAAGTACACTTATGTAGTTAGCAACTGCTCACCCTTTCTTAACTTGAGTATCAAGTCTCACTTTACAGTACAATCATAAACCACGCAGGCATCAGCTGGTGACCAGGCAAATTTTTCTTTACCTGCAGTGTAGTACTCAAATCCAGCAAATATCTGGTACAGTGCTTATAGGAATAAAAGTTTACTGATTTGTTCTTAAAGATTATCAGGCAAAGTAGTATAATAATATTCCTCAGTTCATAACAATAAATTATATGTTGCTTGATTAGAAATGTGTGATTTTCACTAGAAATAATGTGAATAGGGGAGAGCAAGAACAGAAGCTTCTACTGCTCTCCTGCAGAGGGCATTTTGGCCATTCAGGGTTAGAGTTATATAGTCCAACTATTTTTCAATGAAATTTATGGCTTAGTAACTTTAAAACCACTCGTTGCAGAAAAAGCAAAATGTGTGTGGTAAAATAATTTACATGTCTGAAATGTTAAAATAAATCTATTCTTATAGCTGTAAAAGTAGTATTTTAATTTGAGGTTAAATAAACATTTAATCCAATGGGAATGCACATCTCTAGCCCTGAAGAATTCTGTGTATTGCATTGTGTATTCAGCTGAATACACAGATAATTAATTGGTAATTGTGACCTCTCCTATGATCAAATATGGTACTGAGGGTAAAACAAAAAACTTATGAAGTTGACCAAAGAAGAAGAGCAAAACATGCATCCAAATATAAACACCACATTTTACCTCCGTGCGAAAAGAGACAAAATAAAATAAGTAAGCAATAATTTCATTGATAGATTGGAGTCATTGTTGACTCACTAGTTATAAATACAAAAAGCAGTATGCATTATAATACCACGACAGAGTCTTTTCACACATGTTTATAGCATTGCAATGGTGCATAAAATAATGACAATAAATATATTGGCATAACCTAAAACATATAAATATGTTTCTATATTGTATATACACACACACACACACACATACATACATACATACATACATACATACATACATATATATATATATATATATATATATATATATATATATATATATATATATATATATAGTTCGAGATCATCACATCCCCAACATATATACTTTACCTACATTTGCAGCACAAAGTTTACATTAGGAAGTTGATGTTAATTCATTAATTTATACGAGCATACACCCAATTACTAGTAAGCATGATCAATGTTTAAAACACATATTCTCATGGGTTTTCTGTTGATTTTAGCACACCCCGATATGCATTTATATTGTATGCGTTGCACCAGCAAAAATGATGCGGGACCATCAATTTCGAACAGCTCTTTGGGCCACACCTTTGCAAATATTGTTTTGAAATAGTCATGGCCATCGTGACGTTGGTACCATTGCACCTTGCACAACCTGACAATTTGGGGTTGCTGCATGTCATCTAGACTAATGTAAATGTTCATGTAGTATAATAATAGTTCTAGCTTTGTTTCTAAACACGAAAGATCTATCTGACCATTGCTACCACACCAAGAAGCTATTATGTTTCCACTATAATTTCTATTGATTCATAATGTTCTCCTGCAAAATTAATGTGAGGAGATTTGTTAAACATCCCAGAAATATTAGAACTTTTTAACGTCTCCAAAGAATGCTGAGAGGGCTGTGATGAAGTGATCCCTTTCCATCAACATAGTCATGAGAATAGCAACCTACTGCAACAATGCATACATCTGTGTATTTAGTGCAACTTTGACAACACCTCCCCAAGACAGAGAAATAGAATGAAACATCAGATCAGAGTTTGTTGTACCATTGCAGCTTTAGCTGTTCTGACAAGAATGGTTTCATAGCAAATACAGAAAAGTACAGCGTCCAGTTCTGACACTGGTCAGATGTAAAACTAATAAAATTACTTGCTATAATTCGAGGAATTCTCCCAACACTCACGAGGTACTTCTGCCCCCTCTGATAAAGCCTGTATGTCTTCAAGCTTTCCACCGGTTGAATTGTGCTTTTCAGGCCAAATGCTCTTCATTAGCATCTTAGTAGTACCTTGTAGCAGGTTATGCATGGGTCAATGATAGTAAACAAAACACAATTGAAATATTCCTAGTGTATCAATTCTGTATATCTGAAACCTTTCATGATCAGCACTACTGGTCTTTCAAGGACACTTCAAGCTCATTTCAGTTAATTGTTTATGTTCTTGAAGAGTACCTGCCTAATGTGACTCTCTGTCGAATCTCCCAAAGTCAATTTTATCACCAAACTGCCCTGTTTCAAAGACTTTTTTGCATTGATGACGGCCAAGTTTGTAACTATGCCCCATGAATCCACATAGCTTCCTTGCTGCTTGGGTATAAAACTTCTCAGTGTCCATTTCTCTTAGCAAAAATCCTTCTTGCCATAGCACAATCAGTTCATCGACCATCAGTTTTGGGAAGTAATTTTCCTGATACATATCTGGTTCCCAAGGACCATGTACAAATACCACAAGTATGATGCTTTCTTTCAAAAACTGGCCATGTCCAGGTAAATTCATGATAGCCAGATATATAGCTTTGAGACTGCACTTGACATGTTTGTATGGTTTATAAATGTGAAAATTTATTGTAAGTCCGAGCCTTTGAGGATTCCCAAGAAAAAGTATATATTTGACTTTCATAAAATGTCTCCAAACGCGTCCATCATTCATATCTCGGTAATAGTCCAAATGTACAACTCCTGTCCTACCTCTCCAATATTCAATCACTTCATTTACTGCAGGTCTACTCAGGATTTCTCCCAATTGTTTGAGTATGCTGTGATATACAAGAAACCTTTCCGTGGATAGATATTGTTTTCTCCTGATTTTAGCATAAGATCCTTCAGGAAAGGGTCCTGGCATGCCTGTCTCTTGCTTTTCTGTGGGTGATTCGGAAATTCTGTACTGGCCTCAGTGTAATGGAAATGATATGGGGAATCTCTTAGTGATGATGTAACATCAATTAGCGCATTAGTTCGCTTGGCAGATACATGATGCTTGAGGCTGCAGTGCTACATCAGTGACTATGAGGCCAGCTGTTTATTTCCTGGTAGACATGTTACAAATATTAAAAGTTGGTCCAGTCATAGCATGGTCATAACATAAGCATAACTGGTTGTCTTCTTTCTGAGCAAGTGCGACTCTTGGGCTGCCTGTTTTACCAATCCTTACAAAGGTATAATAAAAAAAATGCCCAAAGCCCTTTTAAGGTACAATCAGTAAACAACAACAACAACAAAAGTGCACATCTTAAGTAGATTTGGTGACTTTCTACCCTGTTTTCAGGTGGAGACAAATACATTGACAGTATTGAAACTAGAATTGAAGATTTGCTTTCAGTAAATCTGTCTGTGTGCCAACAAAATATTACTTGCTGGGAACTGTAATGGCATTTTCATATATTTATAGGTCTGAGTGCATTGAAAATAAATGTCAATACTCAAGATAATCCAACATGCTATCGTGAAATTTGAATATATAGCTATGACAATTTTTTTTAAGGAATTTGAGATTCACAAGACAGGAACAGCTTTAAGATGGTTATATGATTGCTGTAGATAGGCAGAGGCTCACATACCTGGCAGGTATCAAGCTTGTTTCACAAAATAAAAAAAAAAAAAAAAACAATTATGAGTTTTGATGATTGAAATGCTTGGCAATGGAACTTTCCATTGAAATCAGCCTTGAAATATGTACACTTAATATGAATATTATAAGAGTGATTGTAGCAGCTCCAAAATATGCTTGTTGCAGACAGCTATTCCTTATGGTTGCAAAGCTGGGTGAGATAGTTAAGTCATTTAAAATAAGTATTTAATCATGAATAAAATAATTTCCTTTGCCATTACAATGTTTCTGTTCTTTATATGTTGAATTATTCAGAAATTGTCCGAATTTTGCCGAAATGTAGGATTGTACAACAGGTGTTTCTGAAAGACATGACAGAAATATGCCAATAAATCCCTTCCAATTTTCTTGTATTGATAGCAAAATCCAAACATCTCCTTTTTAAAGGTAAAGTTTCAAACCTTGTTCGATATGCAACAAAACAAATTTTCATGTTGGCTTGAATATATACCAGTTACAAGAAAGAAGAATGATATAACACTGTTTATTATGGATATGATGTGAGACCTCACAATGTTTGCAACATTGAAAACCTTTGTTATATAAAAAATAAATGTCTGTTACTGATCATTTTATAAAAATATTGCAATTTTACACAAATTAAATAATGTCTCTCATGTAAGAAAGACACGTTATGACCATTTCAGTTTAGCTAAAGTAAAAAGTTATATACATTTTTTGGAAGCTCGATAATATGTCCATGTTAGGACAAATACTGTACAGATATACAATTCTGTGATAGGTTGATCTACTCAACCTTGCCACTGATGCAATACAAAGGTGTACTTGATATCACAAAAGTAAGTAGTTATATACATAATTATGTTTAAACATACTGTTGACAATATAATACTGATATACAAATCTGTGATAAGTTGATCAACCATTATCTGTAATTATGTTTAATAAACTGATCTTCTCAACCTAGCCAATGATGCAATACAGGTCTAAGCTCAACCTTGCCATTCATATAATACACATGTGTACTTAATATCAGCTCTGATAGCATGGATAGCTTCACTTCCAGCAAAAGTAATGTTGCATGTCAGAAGTAGAGAAACCAATAAGACTTGTTCAGCCTCACTGGCTGCCGCAAGCATCTCATTTGGGAACATTGTTTGGAGGAGACCCTGGTTGAACAGCAGCTCCTTCAGTTCTCCACTTTGCATAGTTAGTGTAACCATGAGGCCCTCTTCTACAGCTTGTGTGGCAAGGGTCTCCATAGTGAGAGAAACCACAGGGGCATCTGTAAGCTGAGTTAAAAATAAACATGTACAAATATTGTTTCATTTCATTGTGATTGAATTAGGTTGCCTTTCAAAATGAATCCTCAGGAATATCATTTCATACATAAAACATTTCAAATAGAAATCAAATATATGTGAAATTTCTTTTTACACAGAAAAGTATCTTACAAACCTCAAATACATTTGAACTTGCAGTCCTGTGTATTTTGCCTATAGATATCAAGTGAAATGATGGTTCACGTCCACACAGACCTAACTGAAAAAAGCTGACACTACCACCCTAGGTGGTAGTCTTCAGGTTGGGAAAAGTATCAACAAAACTGACCCAGTACGTATAAGCTCTGTCTGACAAGAATGGTTTCATAGCAAACACAGAAAAGTACAGCGTCAAGTTCTGCCACTGGTCAGATGTAAAACTGATAATATTACCTGTCATTATTTCAGGAATTCTCCCAACACTCACGAGGTACTTCTGCCCCCTCTAATAAAGCCTGTATGTTTTAAAGCCTTCCACTTGTTGAGTTATGCTTTTCAGGCCAAATGCTCCTCATTAGCATCTTAGTAGTACCTTGTAACAGGTTATGCATGGGTCAATGATAGCAAACATAACACAATTGAAACATTCAAAGTGCATCAATTCTGTATGTCTGACACCTTTCATGATCAGCACTACTGGTCTTTCAAGGACACTTCAAGCTCATTTCAGTTAATTGTTTATGTTCTTGAAGAGTACCTGCCTAATGTGACCCTCTGTCAAATCTCCCAAAGTCAATTTTATCCCCAAACTTCCCTGTTTGAAAGACTTTTTTGCATTGATGACGGCCAAAGTTTGTAACTATGCCCCATGAATCCACATAGCTTCCTTGCTGCTGGGGTATAAAAATTCTCAGTGTCCATTTCTCCTAGCAAAAATCCTTCTTGCCATAGCACAATCAGTTCATCGACCATCAGTGTTGAGAAGTAACTTTGCTGATAGATATCTGGTTCGCAAGGACCATGTAATAATCCCACAAGTAGGATGTTTTCTTTAAAAACTGAACAATCCAGGTAAATTCATGATAGCCAGATATAAAGGTTTGAGAGTACAGTTGCCATGATCATGTAGTTTAAAAATGTGAAAATTTATCATAAGTCCGAGCCTTTGAGGCTTTTCAACAAAAGTAGATATTTGACTTTCATAAAATGTCTCCAAACGCGTACATAATATATATCTTGGTAATACTCCAACTGTACAAATTCTGTCCTACCTCTCCAATGTTCAATCAACTCAGTTTCTGCAGATCTACTCAGGATTTCTCCCAATCGTTTGAGTATGCTGTGATATGCAAAAACTTTCCATGGATAGAGTGTGTTTTTTCCTGATTTTAGCATAACATCCCTGAGTAAAGGGTCCTGGCATGCCTGTCTCTTGCTTTTCTGTGGGCGATTCGGAAATTCTGTACTGGCTTTAGTGTAATGGAAATGATATGGGGAATCTCTTATTGATGATGTAACATCAATTAGCTCATTAGTTCGCTTGGCAGATACATGATGCTTGAGGCTGCAGTGCTATATCAGTGACTATGAGGCCAGCTGTTTATTTCCTGGTAGACATGTAACACATACTAAAAGTTGGTCCAGTCATACCATGGTCATACCATAAACATAACTGGTTGTCTTCTTTCTGAGCAAGTGCGACTCTTGGGCTACACAGGCCCTTTACACCAACCCTTACAAAGGTATAATAAAAAAATTGCCCAAGGCCCTCTTAAGGTACAATCAGTAAACAACAAAGGTGCACATGTTTAGTAGATTTGGTGCCTTTCCACCCTGTTGTGAGGTGGAGACAAATAGATTGACAGTATTGAAACTAAAATTGAAGATTTGCTTTCAGTAAATCTGTCTGTGTGCCAACAAAATAATACTTGTTGGGAACTGGAGTGGCATTTTCATATATTTATAGTTCTGAGTGCATTGAAAATAAATGTCAATACTCAAGATAATCCAAAATGCTATAATGAAATTTGAATATATAGCTGCGACAAATTTTTTTAAAGAATTTGAGATTCACAAGACAGCCATAGCTGCAAGATGGTTATATGATTGCTGTGGACAGCCAGAGGCTCACATACCTGGCAGGTATCAAGCTTGTTTCACAAAATAAAAAGTAATTATGAGTCATGATGACTGAAATGCTTGACAATGGAACTTTTCATTGAAATCAGCCTTGAAATATGTACACTTAATATGAATATTATAAGAGTGATTGTAGCAGCACAAAAATATGCTTGTTGCAGACAGCTATACCTCATGACTGCAAAGCCAGGTGATATGGTTCAGACATTTAAAATAAGTATTTAATCATGAATGAAATAATTTCTTTTGCCACTCTAATCTTTCTTTCCATTATATGCTTGAATTATTCAGAAATTGCCCAAATTTTGCCGAAATGTAGGAGTGTACAATAGGTGTTTCTCAAAGACATGATGAAAATGTGCCAATAAATCCCTTGCTTTTTTTGTATTGATAACAAATTCCAAACATCTCCTTTTTAATGGTAGTTTCAAACCTTCTTCGATCTGAAACAAATCATATTTTCATGTTGGCTTGAATATATACTAGTAACAAGAAAGTACAATCATATAACACTGTTTATTGTGGAAATGATGTGAGACCTCACAATGTTTGAAACTCTGAAAAGCTTTGTTGTATAAAAATAAAGGCCTGTTACTGATCATTATATAAGATATTGCAATTTTACACAAGTTTAATAATGTTTGTCATGGAAAAAAGACACATTATGACCATTTCAGTAGAGTAAAAGTAAAAAGCTATATACATTTGTTTGGATAATCAATAATATGTCCATGTAAGGACAAATACTGTACACATATACAAATCTGTAATAGGCTGATCTACTCAACCTTGCCACTGATGCAATAAAAAGGTGTACTTGATATCACAAAAGTAAGTAGTTATGTGCATAATTATGTTTGGACAAATACTGTTCACAATGAAATACTGATATACAAATCTGTGAAAGGTTGATCTACTCATTATCTCTAATTATGTTTTATAAGCTGATCTTCTCAACCTAGCCAATGATGCAATACAGGTCTAAGCTCAACCTTGCCTTTGATATAATACACATGTGTTCTTGATATCAGCTCTGATAGCATGGATAGCTTCACTTCCAGCAAAAGTAACTGTGCATGTCAGAAGTAGGGAAGCCAGTATGACTTGTTCAGCCTCACTGGCTGTCGCAAGCATCTCATTTGGGAACATTGTTTGGAGGCGACCCTGGTTGAACAGCAGCTCCTTCAGTTCTCCACTTTGCATAGATAGTGTAACCATGAGGCCCTCTTCTACAACTTGTGTGGCAAGTATCTCCATTATGACAGTGACTTCACGAGCATCTTCAAGCTGAGTTAAAAATAAAAATGTTGTACAAATATTGTTTCATTTCATTGTGATTGAATTAGGTTGCCTTTCAAAATGAATCCCCTGGAATATCATTTCATACATAGAACATTTCAAATATATATCATATATGTGAAATTTCTTTTTACACAGAAAGGTATCTTACAAACCTGAAATACATTTGAATTTGCAGTCCTATGTATTTTGTCTAGGGTGGCAGTCTTCAGGTTGCCAAAGTATCAACAATCTGACCAAGCACGCATAAGCTCTGTCTGACAAGAATGGTTGCATAGCAAATACACAAAAGCACAGCGTCCAGTTCTGCCACTGGTCGGATGTAAAACTGATAAAATTACTTGCTATTATTTGAGGAATTCTCCCAACTTCACGAGGTACTTCTACACCTTCTGATAAATCCTGCATGTTTTCAAGCTTTCCACAGGTTGAATTGTGCTTTTCAGGCCAAATGCTCTTCACTAGCATCTTAGTAGTACCTTGTAACAGGTTATGCATGGGTCAATGATAGTAAACATAACACAATTGAATTATTCCAAGTGCATCAATTCTGTATATCTGACACCTTTCATGATTAGCACTACTGGTCTTTCAAGGACAATTCAAACTCATTTCAGTTAATTGTTTATGTTCTTGAAGAGTACCTGCCTGATGTGACTCTCTGTCAAATCTCCCAAAGTCAATTTTATCCCCAAACTTCCCTGTTTGAAAGACTTTTTTTAATTGATGACGGCCAAGTTTGTGATTATGCCCCATGAATCCACATAGCTTCCTTACTGCTGGGGTATAAAAATTCTCAGTGTCCATTTCTCCTAGCAAAAGTCCTTCTTGCCATAGCACAATCAGTTCATCGACCATCAGTGTTGAGAAGTAACTTTGCTGATAGATATCTGGTTCCCAAGGACCATGTAATAATCCCACAAGTAGGATGTTTTCTTTAAAAACTGAACAATCCAGGTTAAGTCATGATAGCCAGATATAAAGCTTTGAGAGTGCAGTTGCCATGATCATGTGGTTTATAAATGTGAAAATTTATAAGTCCGAGCCTTTGAGGCTTTTCAACAAAAAGTAGATATTTGACTTTCATAAAATGTCTCCAAACGCATACATCATACATATCTTGGTAATACTTTAACTGTACAACTCCTGTCCTACCTCTCCAATGTTCAATCAATTCAGTTACTGCAGGTCGACTCAGGATTTCTCCCAATTGTTTGAGTATGCTGTGATATACACAAACTTTCCGTGCATAGAGTGTGTTTTCTCCTGATTTTAGCATAACATCCTTGAGTAAAGGGTCCTGGCATGCCTGTCTCTTGCTTTTCTGTGGGTGATTCGGAAATTCTGTACTGGCTTTAGTGTAATGGAAATGATATGGGGAATCTCTTATTGATGATGTAACATCAATTAGCTCATTAGTTCGCTTGGCAGATACATGATGCTTGAGGCTACAGTGCTATATCAGTGTGTCACCGTCAGTCTGCTTCATGTAAGGGAAATGTGATCTACTTCATTTGGGATATCTGGGAGGTTACTTCCGTCAACATTAACCCTTGAGAGACAGACAGTCAACCATAATAATCTTGGAATTATGAGAAGGTCTGTTAACAATTTCAAAACTAAATTGTAGAATATCTAGCCATCCCTCGTATATTGCTCCCTTAATTTTCTTTCGAAAGAGCGGCTTTAAAGCCTGGTGGTCACACTGCCCTATGAATTTATTTCCTCTCAAATAAGACGCACAATCCAAAACACTGGTAACAATACCCAAAAACTCAAGCTTGGTTGGTCCATAATTTCATTAACTGGTGAGCGATCTTGACCCAATAGGCACTAGGCATGTCCTGTCTCTTTCAGGGGTGCAACCTGGAAATTCATTTTCAGGATAGATCTGATAAAGCATGTAGCCAGTCCCTTGACTTGAACTGTCTACCAATATTCAGAAAGGCAGTCAAAACATGGAAAGGCCAATACATCAGAGTTAGCAACTGTTTAAGTCTATCTAAGGACTCTTGTTCTCTTGGGAATGGGACATTTTGCTTGAAAAGTCTGGATATGGGTTTTGCTATAACTGTGTAGTTTGGTATGAACGCTTTAAACCATGTTAACATACCCATTAACCTTCTAGCTTCCTTTAAATTTGTAGCAGGCAAATTTGGAATAACCTGGATCCTAGCAGCTGGCAGTCTCAGGCCCTGTTTTGAGATCTCGACCAAGAAATTCACATTTCTTTCATGCAAACACAAAATTTACTGGCCCAGGTTGGAGCTTTGCAGACCCCAATCTGTCAAATACTTATTTGATGTCTGTACATGTTATTTAAAGAACTTGCTATAGCACAATCATCTATGTAGAACAAGGTCGATTTTAAATGTAGACCATACAACACTTTATCCATTAATAACTGCAATGTAACTGCAATGCCCCTGTAGAGGTCTTCAATCCCATGGGAACCATGAGCCACTAATATGTTCCCAAACAGGTATTGAAGGCTGTGTACCTTGGTAACTCAGGATCTAAACCACATTGGAAAAATGAACTGCTAAAGTCTGACTTGCGTAATTAATTTCTCTCTCTACAAAGAATTCTGTTAGTCCTTTGAACCAGGTTCATATTAACCCTTTTGACTGTGTTTAGTACCCAATACAACAGGTAATGTAAAAGGCAAATCTTCAGCCTCAATGACTGGTACAATGATCCCCTGTCTCAACAAATCATCTACCTGGTGATCTACCATACTGACATACTACTGGCCAATCACAAGGCTAGAAATCTATGGTCTAATCACTACTGCAACCTACAGTTTTTCAAAGTTTCAACAGCTGAGTCCTCATAAATTACCCCCCCCCCCCCACAAAACTGCATCTGATCCTGCAGCAGTAAGTGTGAAAGGATATCAATCCAGAAAGGTAACCTTCATACAACGTCCAGCTTTAATTATTATGACAGTGTTAACTCCTTTCAGAAGCGTAATTTCCATTCTACCATACTGACCTACTACTGGCCAATCAGAAGGCTAGAAATCTATGGTCTAACCACTACTGCAACCTACAGTTTTTCAAAGATTAAACAGCTGGGTCCTCATAAAATTCCCCCCCCCCCATAAAACTGTATCTGATCCTGACGAAGTAAGTGTGAAAGGATATCAATCCAGAAGGGTGACCTTCACACAACTTCCAGCTTCAATTATTATTACAGTGTTAACTCCTTTCAGAAGTGTAATTTCCATTCATTGGTACATTCAGTGGTGTCTTGACCCAGTGGGACTGTCTGAGGAGGGAGCTGATCATCCCTGGGACCAGACTGGCCTGTCGGCAGGGGTGCCTCTGATGCCCGCTGTAAGGGAACGTGTGGTCTCATTTGCCATTACACTTTTCACATCTAGCTGGTTCAACTGCAGAAGCTATGTTTGTGTAACTGGCACCCTAAATCGTGGTTTTTTGGCCTCCAGTGCTTCATCTCTTTGGTATAACAACTGCTGTGTTTGAATTTTCATGAAAGAGTCAAGATCATAATTTTCTTCCATGACTGCCAGTGTTTGCTTGTTGCCGCTTGCACAATGTTCTGTAGAATGAGCGCTATTCTTTTTTTGCAAAACATAGGAAATTAAAATTTGTTTTTATTGCCCTGGTCAAGATTGGAGAGATTGGATAGAAATGGCTGGGTTTAGTGTTGATCACCACATCAGTTTTTATTGCACTCATTACATTGAGTAGAGCATGTGGTCATGCTGTGACCATCTATGTGATCCAAGTGCAAGGCCAGATGGTAGAAGTCAGTTAGACCATTGAAAAGTGTGGTCTAACCAACCTCCTCGCTACCGCTCGGAGGTGTGTTAGACCACACTTTTCAATAGTCTAACTATAACTTACATTGGTACAATCAGTGGTGTCTTGACCCAGTGGGACTGTCTGAGGAGGGAGCTGATCATCCCTGGGACCAGGCTGGCCTGTCTGCAGGGGTGCCTCTGATGTTGGCTGTAAGGGAACATGTGTGGTCTCATTTACCATTACACTTTTCACATCTAGCTGATTCACCTGTAGAAGCTGTGCTTGTGTAACTGGCACCCCAAATCGTGGATTTTTGGCCTCCGGTGCTGCATTTCTTTGCATTTCCATGGGTAAAGATCATAATTTTCTTCCATGGCTGCCAGTGTTTGCTTGTTGCTGCTTGCACAATGTTCTGCAGAAAGAGCGCTATTCTACTTTTGCAAAACATACGAAATTAAAATTTGTTTTTATTGCCCAGATCAAGATTGGAGAGATTGGGTAGAAATGGCTGGGTTTAGTGTTGATCTCCACATCAGTTTTATTGCACTCATTACATTGAGTAGAGCATGTGGTCATGCTGTGACCATCTGTGTGATCCAAGTGCAAGGCCAGATGGTAGAAGTCAGTTAGACCATTGAAAAGTGTGGTCTAACCAACCTCCTTGCTACCACTCGGAGGTGTGTCAGACCAGACTTTTCAATAGTCTAACTATAACTCTTAATACTTCTCATTTGTATGAAGGAAATCTAGTAGCTGGCTGGTGTTTAGACTTGGTATCAAGTTTCAAGTGAATTTTATGTCTTACCAGATCTCTGAAACCCAAGTTGGGGTTATCAGGTGTGACAAATATATCTTATTATCATACAGAAGTTCGTGATGTTTATGTTGTTGCGTATCTGTCACATACCCGAATTTGAAAAGTTAAACAGAGGGAAAACCTTCTATACATTGAATTATCATTTGTTTCACTAGTTGCCAGTCCAGAACTACAATGTATTTCATCTTCTTGTCCTTTTGTCTTGTCGTCTGACTGGTTTGCAAAGCCAAAATCAGTTACGTTGTATAAATTTGGGTCAATAGATATAGGTTGTAATTTTGCCAACACCATATTCTTGCAAATCAAGATATCAATGTTTGTTGCACACAAGATTTTAACTACTACAGTATGATTAACAGAGACAATGATGATAGAGTTTGCTAATATAAATCTGGCAGATATTATCTCATCACTTGGCATGCAGACTCTCTGTTTCCCCATTGAAACTCTCTGTAGTGCCTTAACCCACCTTACCACTTAATAATTGATAGATATACAGGATACTTAAAAGTAATTTTGCTACAATGGTTAAATCAAAATAGAACCGATGACCGATGAGTAAATTGCACTGGCATAGATAGAAATGTATGGCCTACCTGTTCTGTTTCATCTGACTTTGATAATGAGGCATTTAATACAGTTTTGTTTGAGTCCAGATTCCCAAGAGAGCGCCCCTCAATCTTGGGAGCTTTTAGTTTTCTGAACGGGGAGGCCGTGGTTGCTGTGGACTTTGTGGTGTTGCTTGGAGTTTGCATCTGGCAATAGAATGTCCGAACTGCTGGCAGTGGGTACATTGCAGGTTAGGGTGTCGCAAGCCTTCACCTGTCCAACTGCAGTCTGCTTGTCTGTGTCCGCGTGCGCTACAGATCCAGCATCAGGGACTTAGGGGAGTAATTTGGATGGATGTTACAGATTGCAAGCTGGCTGGGCAGGTGTTGGCATCATCTTTAATGTACAGTAGCGACTGCAAGTAACTTAACCAAAATTTGCGCGCACTCGCAAATTGCTCGCACTTTGCTCACACTTTGCTCGGGCTCGCACCCCCGGGTTGCTCGCAGTTCTTTTCTGATCTACCCGCACCCTTGCTCGCAAGCACCATCACGCTCACCCGGGAGTTCCATGTGCTTGCGGCTACTGAATAACCCGCGGGCACACTGGCAAGACCAGCAGGACAAGCCTTTTATATACATACTATATTTCAGTCTTTAAACTTATTCATTATCTAACTGGAAATGTACCCCCCCCCCCCAGCACTTCTCAACAAGTCACCCCCCCTACCCCCCAAAAAGAATGATAGTGGCTAGTATCCGTCCATAGATACCCGCATGTAGATATAGGTTCATTTGAGTATGTCTTTTTTCCGTTTGCCACATAATTATTATTTCTACACATATGTTAGGGCTGCATGTGACTCCCGGGGAAGTAAATGTCACACTCAAGTCGATTTTATTTTGCTGTACATTCGAGAGAATAACTATTGAATGTGAATGGAGTAATTTACATGTTAATTGTTGAAAGAAATACACTGCTAATAATTGATTTGACTCATGTGTGTTTATTTCGGAAAGGAGCTAAATTTGAGAACAATTTAGGAACCACGATGCAGACGTTTCCTAGCTACAAGATGCCACGCGTATTGTGCTCTGTTATCACCAGGTCCATGGGTCTATGAAAAACTGTAAATATTCCATGTACTTGTGAATAAAATCAGACCAGATTGTTCTAACGTTAGATCTACAAGTGATTGATTCGAATTTAGTAGAGATAAGCTGGGCTAGCTGGGATGTATCAACGCCTTCAAAAGTTGAAGCCAAACCGGGAAATAAGACTGCAATCGCTACAGATTTTGACCATGTTCTTATAAATTTACATTAAAACTCAAGAGCCGTTTTTACAATATTTTAGCCAAATCAAACAAACACTAGCATTTGGCTTAAGGCACCAGTGATTCCTGGCTGGTAAATTCGATAACGAGACAAGCCCCCCCCCCCCCCCAGACGTTGGGATAAAGTTGAAGAATGTGGATTTCTGGAATTTTTTGGACCCCATGGTTGCATGTATCCAGTCTCTAATGCTGCATACATGTTCATGTAAAAGTGAGTTTTTGTTTTTGCACTGTGTTGGCATTCATAAGAACCGATGGATATTTTTTTCACCCAGACCTCATTACTATGTACTTAAAATGCAAGTCAGTTCAATATGGGCGATAACGACTAACTACCATCCTCCACCCCCCCCCCCCACCCCCCAAAAAAACTTATGCAACCACCCCACCCCCGTCTACCAATTAGCCCCAGACTCCATTGTTATTGGAAGCTGGTCAGTGTGGTCAGCGGAATTTCATTACCCAGGGGCTGTGGGCACTCATGGAGCATTGGGGGCAGCATCACTTTGGTCCGCCAGGTTGCATTTTGGCAATAACCATGAAGCGGGTATCGCAAAAGAGCAGTGCGTATGGCAGTCATGAAGTACTCGAGATAAGGAAATTAGCTCAATTAGACGGCAATCAAGTCGTGTACTGCACTGGACTTACTGATTGATTGATTGATTCATACATTCATATTTCTTTATTTAATGGGGCGGGGGAGGGGGGTTGTAACCACCAGACATGTTGTATCATCTCAAGAGGGTGGGAAAGGGGTCTCCCGTACTGGGACTTTTTATTTACCGTACTGGCGTACTGGAAGCCCTCTTATTTAACGTACTTCGCACTATCCAAAATTTGGAAAGATTTTTATTTTCCGTACTACATACTCTACAAAAATGATTACCTGTACCAGCGTACTGACCCCCCCCCCCCCCCTTTCTCTCAAGTGTCAATTAATTGCGCAGAAACAAACTTTGTTTCCATGAGCAGACCACTTTTCCTTTTTTTTTTTGAAGCGTGAAGTGCCACAGGAGCAATCGGTTAACACAACAATATGGACACTATGTCACGCCACGGAGCCCAGAATGGGAAGGAGAGAGAACTTTGAAATTGGCAAAACTTGTTGCATCTGTACTTATTACGTTCCTTTGTTTCAAAGTCCACGCTCAAACTGAAAAAAATACACTTGTTTTGACAAAATCAATATAATCCTAGTGTTTATAAACATATTATTTTTCAATACCTCCTTCACATGGAGATTTTGCGTCACCCGTATAGATTGGGCTTGACTTCAAGGAAATGGGTTTTGTTTATTACTTACCTATAATACTCATTCAAATATAAATATTTGGCTCATGAAACTATTGACTTGCTTCTTTCAATTTCAACAGGACAAGTTAAAAAAAGTATATTACTACAAGTACAATCACATTTTCATTTTCATGTACATCGCAAGGAAGATCGCAACAGTTTACTTTTGTAACGATATGCACGACTTCACATAACCGCGGCATAAAACAGATACACAGAGTAGCCAAATTACCTTTTTCCTTTGTACTCTAAAAGCTTTGATCGTCTTCATGATTGACCATGGATGGTACATGCATGGCAATTCATACATTAATTTGACTGTTTTTAAAAAAATTGATCACCACCTGATTGTAAAAGATATACCAATCGGGAGGATCTCCATTAAAAAATTGGACACAGGGCAGTTTTATAAAGGTACATAATTACTTATTGCATTGAAACCTCATTATAACGACACTCAGATATCCGACATATTCTGACACCGGAAAATGTTCCTGAAGGTTATGGACAAACCAACTGATCAAAAACAATTTCGCGGATGTTTTTAATTTGAGACCCTATCAGGCAATTACGCAGAGATTACTTGGAAAAAACACCCCTAAATTCTAAATTTCCCCACCGCGAAGTTGCTCTAAAATTGACCCCCTTTCTCCCAACTAAACTGGAACGCTCATGCGTACCCGTAGTATCCCCGAGTTAGGGGGCAGGGCGGCATTGTGTTGAGCAAGATTGTTGGCGCTCTGCTCATGGAGGTATTACCGTTAATTTAATACGTTCATGCTCTACTGTAACGCGGAAAAAAACACTCTGGAGGAGCCACAGTCTATCTACAGAGGCAACAACAGATGCAAACTGAAAACAGCAGTTATTTTAAACTACATTGTATATCTCAAGATGTTGGTTTCTTCCTCCTTGTTAATAGCAAGGGATAGGCAATTCCACAGTGATGCTCGACCAGAACGAGTCACATTCAAGGATGCCTGCCTGCGAAGTCATTCAGCCGGCGAAGTACCTGCATTACAGTGTCAATGTTAAAGCCCGTCATTAATGTGTCAGGAAGTACAATGAGGGGTTTGCTTAGTTTTTCCTTAAAAATGACGCTTTTACTTTTGGGCCATTACTATTGCCAAACATTAGTTGGGGTATTTCTATAGCAGACGGTGACCGAGTTTGCCTCCTTAGCTGACTCATGCCATTTTTATCTGCTACTGGACCCAGTCACCAGTCCAAGGCGCTTGGTCTTCCAAGCAGGTTATCTGTGAAGCAGGCTTTCTACCTCCAGGAAAATTTATCTGTACATAAACATCAGCACATAAAAAAGTCTGCTTCTCAGGCAACCAAGTAGGCAGTGATTGTACAAACTTGAAAGAGCCGAAAGTGCCTTATCAAGGTTTCATGCATTTAGCACACCTTGGGCACCGATCCGTGAAGATAAAGCTGCAGCATCAACACAGTCTCGGCGCCGACCTGCTTGTACATGCAGATAGGAAGGTGTCCTAATGTAATCAAAGATCTGAAGTGGCAGAATTTCATTTACATGCAAGTAGTGGATCTAGAATGCAATAGGTTTATTCTAGTTTACCTAAAATTGTATCACCTTAAACTTGACAGACTTGAAATTAACATTAAACAAATTCTTTTCCCCACTCATCGTTATCCTTGCATTTTTCAAACTTCAGTACTTTTTATAACTAGCGTGACAAAGAACTATCCGATGTTGCCTCCCAAATTATATTTTCACCCGCTGGGGTAACACAGAGCTTGATCCGCTTCAAACAATTTTTATAACAGTTCAGTACTATATCGCTGAAACTAGAGAGTTTTGATTCTGATCCTTCCAGTTCCTAATTAAGCCTACCCACCCCCAGTGGGGGGCAGGGGTGTAATTAAATATAAATTGGATAGGTGGGGATGTAATTTAACTATTCTCTCCCATTTTTCTGGTCATTAGTCGACACTATGTCATTATTTTGTTCTCAAGTTATTTACTGACAGATTATCCAACAATCTGTGTTGATACATTCACTAGTGCAACATACTCTTACGTAATTTTGTGATGTCCCTTGCATGTTGTACATATTCTGTTTTGTTGCTCCCTGTCTGGATAACCCATTGTATTAGTCAACATTTTGTACTGTGGGGCTATCCACAATGAACAAAAATGTTTAAATCAAACGAAATAAAAAAAAGAAAGAACGATGCTATTTTCACCGTACGGTGAGAATAGCGTTTGGTCTATTTTCACCGTGCGGTGAGAATACCGTTTGGAAGGAGTTTTGTCTATTTTCACTGTACGGTCAGGATAGAGTTTTGTCTATTTTCACCGTATGGCGGTGATGGTACAGTTTGGTATATTTTCACGGTGAGGATAGAGGCGGCTCTATTTTCACCATCTGGAATTGAAATTCAGAGCCTTTTCGCAAATTTATGGTTATGGCTTGTTGCATAGAACTGAGGCAAATTAATATTGGAGAAATGCTTACTTTAGGGAGATAGCTAGCTTTATAGTATAGTCAATAGGAAACGGGACCAAAGCAAAGTGCCCACTTACGGAGGGTTTACTGTAAAGCAATTACCTTGGCACCGTGACAGCATTAAATGCTTGGCTTTTTACCATCTCAAATTAATGTATAGGAATTTACTCTACCCACCCATGAGTCTTTCATTTTTGTTGCTTCGTGGATTTTTTTTAATGCGATCCTCAACTAAAGTCATAACAAGATAGATCTATAAGTTACCCTTAAGTTCCGTTACTTCCATCTGTGACAATATTAAAAAAGTTCCTACTTTGCCTTGTTACCTAAATTTTTGCCTTTTCACATAAAAATACAGTGTTGGCTCTATAAAAACTATTAGATAATAAAAGCTGAAACAACACCTCAGTAGATCTCATTATAAACCATGCTCAACTTGGATGTTAGGCCTTTTTATTATGTCAGCAAATGCTTGTTCCAATTCTCTTTGTGTGCAATATCATGACACAATGCTTTTCCAAAATATTCTTCCCTGGTTGACTTCTTTTCATCGCCATACGTTAGAAATAGAGCAGCCCCTATTCTCCCCATTAGATGAATATATATATATATATATATATATATATATATATATATATATATATATATATATATATATATATATATATATATATATATATATATATATATATATATATAGACCAAATTTTATCATCACCGTACGGTGAAAATAGACAAAACACTATTCTCACCATACGGTGAAAATAGTCACTCCGAAAAAGAAAACCTTGCCCCCACACTGTTACCTTCTGAGTGACTTAAAAATTTTGCTACATCATATTTTTCAGGACAAGAAACAAATATCATTGAAAATTTGGGTACGGACTCAGTCTAACCATGGACCTAGTCCATGACCATGGTCTAACGCTTGCCACTGAACTAGTAAATAGTAAATCGGGGGGGGGGGGGAATTATGGCTAACATTCTTTTACATACATCAGAAAATTAGAAAGGGACTAGTTCCGTGCCTGCTTAGCCTCTCGTGCTCATCTTTCTATCTGGCTTGCTTGGGTCTGCTAAGGCCTGCTAAGGCCTGCTAAGCAGACAAGCCAGCAAAGCAAGAACACGAAACTTTCGCTGACATTGCCATTGGTATTAAGATATGCTCTGAGAAACCGGTGAGAATATTTATGTATCTCTGTAATTTAATGTTGGAGAAATGCCTTGCGCTCCCATGGGACCACAGTGGTTGACATTTGTCAGGCAGGGAAGGAACACTGGAGCTGCTGGGTGCAATGGTGGCTTCACGATGGCAGCGTGTGTATGCAGCCATAGTGCTTCGGCCGTACCGTACCCAGTGATATGCATTCGTGCATCATGTGTCGCCTGACCCCCGGCGGGCCATGCTGTGGAACATCGGGAGCGGGAGATAATGGTCGGGCCAGTATCTCCCTTTCAGGCACCACTTATGGTCATCGCATATGGGTGTGTAAACATGTGTGTAAGCTTGTTTGCATGCATCTGTGTACATGTATTGTTCAATTGTTGTATCAAGTCTGTATTAGTATTTGTAGTCAAATTTATATCATGCACGGTCATCTCATAGTCATATTATCATGATTTGTATTGTCCTGTGAGTCTTGTATATATTATTGCACGTCTCCGTCTCTGCAGAACCCCTAAATTAGACAATATTCGTACTATTGGGCTACCCAGTATAAATAAATACGTTTAAACTAACACTAAAATCAAGGAGGGTAGGAGGCCCCCCTATTTGTTAAAATATTCCTCCTGGGGATACACATGCAAGTATCTGTACGTTAGTGTGTGTGTGTGACAGTGTAGGTTTGTAACACCCTACGATTGGGGACACATTTCTGTTCTTTCCAAACTAACTGGGGCTATTTTTCAACCGAGGACTTCCCCACTTCTCTACTATTCTGCATATGAAAGAAGTCACACATATCTGTTATTTAAACACCATGTTCAAATGGCCACACTTGGATAATGAGGATTGCCCCTGTTGTGCGGAAAAGAATATTGGTTTGTGTCTTTGGTTGGACAGTAAAGAACGGGAAGTCCCCAATTAAAAGTGTGTGTCCCCAGTTGTAGTGTGTGTCTACACTTGATGATGTTCCCAGTTATGTCTTATGAGCTGAAAAACGATGTATCCCCACTAGTGACACGCTACAAGTGTGTGTGTGTGTGATACGATACGATAAGTTGATTGTGTATAGACCCCGGGCCGATACAACAAAAAAAGGAAGAAAAACAAGAAAAAAAAATTTAAAAAAATAAAATAAACCAGAGGAAAAAAGGCACAGCACATGCTCCGTCAAGATTATGCAATGTTACTTTTTTTATGCCTTTCATTGACTGTGGTCAACATTGCTCCTGAATATATAGTCTTGTAAAATAAATGTATAAAGTGTTAATACTTGTGTGTCATTTATAAAACAGGACGTGTCAACATATTAAATAGCAACTAAATAATGTAATCAGTCGGAAAATTCAGAGCTGTATACTCGGATTACATAACAGTAATGTGTGTGTGTGTGTGTGTGTGTGTGTGTGTTTGTGTGTGTGTGTGTGTGTGTGTGTGAATGTGAGACATCTGCTGCTCATACTTTTCTGAGTTTTAAGAGAGAAGCAAATGTTGGCTTCACTGAAATGAAAAAAAAGATGAAAAAGTCAGTAACGATCCTCATCATACTCATTATATCTCCCTAATGAGAGAAATAATATAAATGTACATGTACATGTACGTACAAACTGTATAATATGCAGGTATATAGATGTTGTCAACTTCATCTTGGCGCAGCTGGGCTCGCGGGCCAAACGGACATGCATTGATGCTCGGGGGGGGCAACCCATGCCCGCACCCGCCCCCGCCCGCTCGGACACCTGCATTAACACACTGACTCAATCTGTAATTAACCCGCGGGTTGCTCGGGGGCAATTACTGGCCGTGCTCGCAAATTGCTCGCGGGTTGCTCGTGCGCAGAGGTTAAGTTACTTTCAGTCGCTACTGTAAGTTGTTGGACTGCCTGGGTTAAAGTGTCCAGCTGTTTTTGTAGCAGAGTGGTGGTGGAATCAGCAGGCGGGGTGTGAAGTTGGTGACCTGGCTGGAAGAGCAGCTGGGCTTGCAGTGCTGGTGTTGGCGCCAATACAGGGCTACCTGGGTAGAGTGGGCTTTAGAGATATGTGCCTGTGGCAGCTGCAGTCCTAGCAGAGGTAGCCATAGCAGATGTGGTTGTAGCTAGTTTGTGTGTTGCTGAATGAATTCTGCCGGCAATGTTGCCAGACTGAGTGATTTATCATCTGGCCCTGGCAAGAACACCTGCTGTTCAAGGCGTTTGTCTTCATTGTCTATAAAGTAAACTGTATTGTCCTCTGGACTCAAAAAGAACCTTTTTGGCAAGCAATACTCCTCGCCATCACATACCCCATTGGCCCTTTTTTCCAATATACCATTCAAGATCACCCTGACAGCTTTCCTCCCATTGATTGTGTTTTTGACACACTCATTCCACATTTCTTGGACTTTCCATAGTGGAAAATGTGGTCCGTATCCAGCTCAAAGTTGGATCACCTGACAGGTGTGTGTCAATCAGGGATTTATCATCTGGCCCTGGCCAGAATATCCACTGTTCAAGGGGTTTGTCTTCATTGTCCATAAAATAAACTGAATTGTCCTTTGCAGTCACAAAATGTTCATGGAAATTTCTTATGTGCCTTTCCTGCTTGGCATAATTATGCACATCAGATATTCCCACGTTTGAAATAGAAACTATTCTTTTGTGTTTTTACTCTTGTCAGTTCTGCTTTTTTTATCTCTCATGATTCACCTAATTTGAGTAGTGAAATGTTTTTTCTCAACATTTATAATTTTGTAAGCTTTTATTGATGAAAATAAAGCAAATTTATGAATGGTTTGACCAAGACATGTATATTTGCACTGCAAATATAAATATCTAGGTAACTGAAAATCAATATAATGGTGTGACTGACTGGGAACATTTTGCTGGCCAGCCAGTTGCTAGTGGTACTTTATTCAACTATTGGTACAAGCATGATAGCAGCTATCATTGTAGCACAATTTAATTAAAAAAACTTGAAGCTGAATATGCAAAACATACCACCAAACATGAGAAAAATCATTGATCTCATAGAATAAGTCTCCTTTGTAACTCGCCTGTACTGGAAAGTTCAAATACATCTATACCTAATTGATAGTAAGTGCTACCTTACTTAACCTGCAAGCTTTCTGGACTAGATTAAACTGAAAAAGAAAGACACAAAATGTAAATATCATCACTTTAATATGCAGAAAACATGGCAAAAATGTAAAAAAATATATATTTATTCATTGTTATGTGGGTTGTCTTTGCTGAATATTTAGCTTAGGCAAGGAGCCGCTACTCAGAGAGACATGTATGGGTAAAAGGCTCCGAAACATGTTGAGTAGTTACCCGCTGAAGACCCTTTAATTTATTTGGGCTCATACACCCTATGTCAAAATTTTACAGAGGAACGTGTGCAATATCGACAATAGTAATTCCATATATACAGGTTAGACAGGGACAGGTTAGCTTATGGAGAGTAAAGAGTTCGAACTGCGGAATAGGATATTGACTACTAGGAAGTGGTTCTGGGCAAAAAGACACAAAAACAAATATATATATCTAACCACTGGTCATATGGCTTCATTCTAGCACTTTGAATAAAACACAGGAATTTCAGAACCTGTTCCATGAAAACCTTCAATTAATTTGGTTTGTTGCTAGATAAAGGAATGCTTGACACATTTTGGTGCTTTCAAGTTCCAAATTAGCCACGATGTGATAATGAAGGTATACAAACACCACTATAGCCAGATATGGTCTGGTAACCTTACCGAGTAGTTCTTTTATTTATTGTGCTCACTCCTTTCAGAGCCATTTGCCTGTAATTACCCAACTGTTTCAGCCAGACTATCTTATGAAGTTATCAGCCTGTTTGTATGGTTTGATGGTCACCTTGTCCATGAATAATTCAATGTTATGAACACAGGGCAAACTACATAATTATATGCAGTGACATAATGTCGCCAAGCAGCACTTGGAGCACGCGTTTCCTGGCTATGAAAGGGAAACACAGGCATAACTTTGGATTTTATCTGTAGGCTTTTTAATCTTGCATGTTTTCAATAAAAAGGGTGTCTGTACAACACCAAGTAAATAAAGTGATTCCACAAAGTCATAGGCCTTTATGCTAATATGAGAAAAGACAGTAAATGTAATGGTGGTTTCATGCCTGTAAGTGCATGCCATTTTGACTCTCAGCTCCTTCATGTTTTTTATATTAGCGCTTGTAATGATATCCTTTACTCAGTTGGGATTGACTTCCATTGACTGTCGGGCAGGTGGAGCTAGAATGTTCACATTTTTCAATGTCATTGTCATTTGGTTTTATAAGGAAACCCAGGTAAAACAGATTTCTTCCACCAGTTCCATTCACTGCAAAGGCAATCAAATGAATCTGTTTGACAATTTGAACAGTCACCTTGATAACATCCTAGAATGGCTTCAGTTCTTTAAGCAAGTCAACTTACCATCTTGTCAGCATTACCATCATATTTTTCATGACATGCATTGAATTGTACTCTGCAACTCTGAGACAGTTATAATGCAACAGTATTTTGAACTTTTTCCGTCACATTTTTAGCATTTTCAAAGGAAACATTTTGTTTTCTAAAGGCAGACTTTTTCGTTACAAATCTCTGACCAGTTGCAAGCTTTCTTGTATCATGGAAATGTTCTATCATAATGTTTGTGTCCTGTCCCTTCAATTGCTTGGAAGCCTCCATCTGATACAAACAAGTGTATGTCAAGTCTCTCTCTCTAGAAAGTCCTTTCAGTCTCTTTACACATTGCTCAGCCCAGGTTTTTCTCATCACCTTTGGAATGGTCATGGAAATGTTTTCAGAGCAATGACCAGGATGATTTGGGCACACTCGCAGGCACACTGCTGTCTCTTCTTTGTTTCATATTCTCTCCCCATTAGCACTAAGTTTGCTCTTGCAATTAATACCAAAAATGTTTATTCAGAGGTGACATTGTCAACAATGTGTAGATAGATTTGCTGGCTGGTTCAAAAAGTGGTGTACCTGTGCTTCACCCAGTCCACTATTCTACAATCAATCATGTTCAACAGTTATTGGTGCAGTACGTGGAAGACCCTTGAGTTCATTTCCACCTAACAGATAAGAACAGGTGCTCTTCATATCTTCTTCATTTAGTTGTAGCATTTCTTCAACTATTTTGTTTGACTGTTTCTGCATGCCACTTAGCAAATGGGCAGGTATACCAATGGTCATGAGAAGCATTCACATACCAACATTCAATATTCCAGTGTGGGAAAGTCCTTCTTGAAGAGCTCTGCTTGGAGCTGCATCTTTCTGGCCAGTTACAGGTTTGTCAGTTTCTACTTGTACAGTATATATACAAGACTCACAGAAGAATATTTTCGGCAAGTAAATACTTCTTGCCAGTATATGTCCCATTGACGCTCTTTTCCAATTTACCACTGTAGATCACCCTGGCAGATTTCCTCCCATTGATGGTGTGTTTAGCACACTCCACATTTGTTGGACGTTTCCATGGTAGCAGATAGCACTTCGAATAAAACATAGGAATTTCAGAACCTGTTCCATGAAAACCTTCCATTAATGTGGTTTGTTGCTAGATAAAGGAATGCTTGGTGCATTTTGGTGCTTTCAAGTTCCAAAGTAGCCATGATGTGATAATGAAAGTATACAAACACCGCTAAAGCCAGAGATAGTCTAGTAACCTTACCAAGCAGTTCCTTTATTTATTGTGCTCACTCCTTTGAGAGCCATTTGCCTGTAATTACCCAACTGTTTCAGCCAGACTATCATATGAAGTTATCAGCCTGTTTGAAGTTATCATCACTGGCAAGGCAATCAAATGAATCTGTTAGACAATTTGAACAGTCACCTTGATAACATCCTAGAATGGCTTCAGTTCTTTAAGCAAGTCAACTTTCCATCTTGTCAGCATCACCATGATATTTTTCATGACATGCATTGAATTCTGCTGTGCAACTCTGAGACAGTTATAATGCAACAGTATTTTGAACTTTTTTCCCTCTTATTTTTAGCATTTTTAAAGGAAATATTTTGTTTTCTAAAGGCAGAAATTTTCATTACAAATCTTTCACCACTTGGTAGTTTTCTTGTATCATGGAAATGTTCTATCGTAATGTTTGTGTCCTGTCCCTTCAATTGCTTGAGAGCCTCCACCTGATACAAACAAGTGTATGTCAAGTCTCTCTCTCTAGAAAGTCCTTTCAGTCTTTTTACACATTGCTCAGCCCAGGTTGTTCTCACCTTTGGAATGGTCCATGGAAATGTTTCCAGAGCAATGACCAGGATGATTTGGGCACACTCGCAGGCACACTGCTGTCTCTTCTTTGTTTCATATTCTCTCCCCATTAGCACTAAGTTTGCTCTTGCAATTAATACCAAAAATGTTTATTCAGAGGTGACATTGTCAACAATGTGTAGATAGATTTGCTGGCTGGTTCAAAAAGTGGTGTACCTGTGCTTCACCCAGTCCACTGTTCTACAATCAATCATGTTCAACAGTTATTGGTGCAGTACGTGGAAGACCCTTGAGTTCATTTCCACCTAACAGATAAGAACAGGTGCTCTTCATATCTTCTTCATTTAGTTGTAGCATTTCTTCAACTATTTTGTTTGACTGTTTCTGCATGCCACTTAGCAAATGGGCAGGTATACCAATGGTCATGAGAAGCATTCACATACCAGCATTCAATATTCCAGTGTGGGAAAGTCCTTGAAGAGCTCTGTTTGGAGCTGCATCTTTCTGGCCAGTTACAGGTTTGTCAGTTTCTACTTGTACAGTGTATATACAAGACTCACAAAGGAATATTCCGGGCAAGTAAATACTTCTCGACAGTATATGTCCCATTGACGCTCTTTTCCAATTTACCACTGTAGATCACCCTGGCAGATTTCCTCCCATTGATGGTGTGTTTAGCACACTCCACATTTGTTGGACGTTTCCATGGTAGCAGATAGCACTTTGAATAAAACACAGGAATTTCAGAACCTGTTCCATGAAAACCTTCCATTAATGTGGTTTGTTGCTAGATAAAGGAATGCTTGATGCATTTTGGTGCTTTCAAGTTCCAAAGTAGCCATGATGTGATAATGAAAGTATACAAACACCGCTAAAGCCAGAGATAGTCTAGTAACCTTACCAAGCAGTTCCTTTATTTATTGTGGGCACTCCTTTGAGAGCCATTTGCCTGTAATTACCCAACTGTTTCAGCCAGACTATCATATGAAGTTATCAGCCTGTTTGTTTGTTTTGACAGTTACCTTGTCCATGAATAATTCAATGTTATGAACACAGGGCAAACTACATAAGTATATGCAGTGATATAATATCGCCAAGCAGCACTAGCAGGACTTGTTTCCTGGCTATGAAAGGGAAACACAGGCATAACTTTGGATTTTATCTATAGGCTTTTTAATCTTGCATGTTTTCAATAAAAAGGGTGTCTGTACAACACAAAGTAAATAAAGTGATTCAACAAAGTCATAGGCCTTTATGCTAATATGAGAAAAGACAGTAAATGTAATGGTGGTTTCATGCCTGTAAGTGTGTGCCATTTTAACTCTCAGCTCCTTCATGTTTTTTATATTAGCACTTGTAATGATATCCTTTACTCAGTTGGGATTCACTTCCATTGACTTTTGGGCAGAAGGAGCTAGAGCGTTCATATTTTTCAATGTCATTGTCATTTGGATTTATAAAGAAACCTAGGTAAAACAGATTTCTTCCATGAGTTCCATTCACTGCCCAGGCAATCAAATGAATCTGTTTGACAATTTGAACAGTCACCTTGATAACATCCTAGAATGGCTTCAGTTCTTCAAGCAAGTCAACTTTCCATCTTGTCAGCATTACCATGATATTTTCATGACATACACTGAATTCTGCTGTGCAACTCTGAGACAGTTATAATGCAACAGTATTTTGAACTTTTTCCATCACATTTTTAGCCTTTTCAAAGGAAACATTTTGTTTTCTACTTTTTCATCACAAATCTCTGACCACTAGCTAGTTTTCTTGTATCATGGAAATGTTCTATCATAATGTATGTGTCCTGTCCCTTCAATTGCTTGGGAGTCTCCACCTGATACAAACAAGTGTATGTCAAGTCTCTCTCTCTCTAGAAAGTCCTTTCAGTCTTTTTACACATTGCTCAGCCCAGGTTTTTCTCGTCACCTTTGGAATGGTCCATGGAAATGTTTTCAGAGCAATGACCAGGATGATTTGGGCACACTCGCAGGCACACTGCTGTCTCTTCTTTGTTTCATATTCTCTCCCCATCAGCACTATGTTTGCTCTTGCAATTAATACCAAAAATGTTTATTCAGAGGTGACATTGTCAACAATGTGTAGATAGATTTGCTGGCTGGTTCAAAAAGTGGTGTACCTGTACTTCACCCAGTCGACTGTTGTACTATCAATCATGTTCAACAGTTATTGGTGCAGTACGCGGAAGACCCTTGAGTTCATTCCCACCTAACAGATAAAAACAGGTGGTCTTCATATCTTCTTCATTTAGTTGTAGCATTTCTTCAACTAATTTGTTTGACTGTTTCTGCATGCCACTTTGCAAATGGGCAGGTATACCAATGGTCATGAGAAGCATTCACATACCAGCATTCAATATTCCAGTGTGGGAAAGTCCTTCTTGAAGAGCTCTGTTTGGAGCTGCATCTTTCTGGCCAGTTACAGGTTTGTCAGTTTCTACTTGTACAGTGTATATACAAGACTCACAAAGGAATATTCCGGGCAAGTAAATACTTCTTGCCAGTATATGTCCCATTGACGCTCTTTTCCAATTTACCACTGTAGATCACCCTGGCAGTTTTCCTCCCATTGATGGTGTGTCTGTAGCACACTCCACATTTGTTGGACGTTACCATGGTAACAGTTAGCACTTTGAATAAAACACAGGAATTTCAGAACCTGTTCCATGAAAACCTTCCATTAATTTGGTTTGTTGCTAGATAAAGGAATGCTTGATGCATTTTGGTGCTTTCAAGTGCCAAAGTAGCCATGATGTGATAATGAAGGTATAGAAACACTGCTATAGCCAGAGATGGTCTGGTAACCTTACCAAGTAGTTCCTTCACTTATTGTGCTCACTCCTTTGAGAGCCATTTGCCTGTAATTACCCCACTGTTTCAGCCACACTATCATATGAAGTTATCAGCCTGTTTGTTTGGTTTGACGGTCACCTTGTCCATGAATCTTGTCAGCATTACCATGATATTTTTCACGACATGCATTGAATTCTGCTGTGCAACTGTGAGACAGTTATAATGCAACAGTATTTTGAACTTGTTCCCTCATATTTTTTGCCTTTTTCAAAAGAAACATTTTGTTTTCTAAAGGCAGACTTTTTCATCACAAATCTATGACCACTTGCTAGTTTTCTTGTATCATGGAAATGTTCTATCATAATGTTTGTGTCCTGTCCCTTCAATTGCTTGGGAGTCTCCACCTGATACAAACAAGTGTATGTCAAGTCTCTCTCTCTAGAAAACCTTTTCAGTCTTTTTACACATTGCTCAGCCCAGGTTTTTCTCATCACCTTTGGAATGGTCCATGGAAATGTTTTCAGAGCAATGACCAGGATGATTTGAGCACACTCACAGGCACACTGCTGTCTCTTCTTTGTTTCATATTCTCTCCCCATGAGCACTATGTTTGCTCTTGCAATTAATACCAAAAATGTTTCTTCAGTGGTGACATGTTGTACTATCAATCATGTTCAACAGTTATTGGTGCAGTACACGGAAGACCCTTGAGTTCATTCCCACCTAACAGATAAAGACAGGTGCTCTTCATATCTTCTTCATTGAGTTGTAGCATTTATCAACTGTTTTGTTTGACTGTTTCTGCATGCCACTTTGCAAATGGGCAGGTATACCAATGGTCATGAGAAGCATTCACATACCAGCATTCTATATTCCAGTGTGGGAAAGTCATTCTTGAAGAGCTCTGTTTGGAGCTGCATCTTTCTGGCCAGTTACAGGTTTGTCAGTTTCTACTTGTACAGTGTATACACAGGACTCACAAAAGAACATTTTCAGCAAGTAAATACTTCTTGCCAGTATATGTCCCATTGACGCTTTTTTCCAATATGCCACTGTAGATCACCCTGGCAGTTTTCCTCCCATTGATGGTGTTTTTAGCACACTGCACATTTGTTGGATGTTTCCATGGTAGCAGATAGCACTTTGAATAAAAGACTGGAATTTCAGAACCTGTTCCATGAAAACCTTCAATTATTTTGGTTTGTTGCTAGATAAAGGAATGCTTGATGCATTTTAGTGCTTCCAAGTTCCAAAGTAGCCATGATGTGATAATGAAGGTATAAAAACACCGCTATAGCCAGATATGGTCTGGTAACCTTACCAAGTAGTTCCTTTATTTATTGTGCCCACTCCTTTCAGAGCCATTTGCCTGTAATTACCCAACTGTTTCAGCCAGACTATCATATGAAGTTATCAGCCTGTTTGTTTGGTTTGACGGTCACCTTGTCCATGAATAATTCAATGTTATGAACACAGGGCAAACTACATAATTATATGCAGTGACATAATGTCGCCAAGCAGCACTAAGAGTACGTGTTTCTTGGCTATGAAAGGGAAACACAGGCATAACTTTGGATTTTATCTATAGGCTTTTTAATCTTGCATGTTTTCAATAAAACAGGAGTCTGTACAACACCAAGTAAATAAAGTGATTCCACAAAGTCATAGGCCTTTATGCTAATATGAGAATAGACAGTAAATGTAATGGTGGTTTCATGCCTGTAAGTGTGTGCGATTTTGACTCTCAGCTCCTTCATGTTTTTTATATTAGCACTTGTAATGATATCCTTTACTCAGTTGGGATTCACTTCCATTGACTTTCAGGCAGGTGGAGCTAGAATGTTCAGATTTTTCAATGTCATTGTCATTTGGTTTTATAAAGAAACCTAGGTAAAACAGATTTCTTCCATGAGTTCCATTCACTGCCAAGGCAATCAAATGAATCTGTTTGACAATTTGAACAGTCACCTTGATAACATCCTAGAATGGCTTCACTTCTTTAAGCAAGTCAACTTACCATCTTGTCAGCATTTCCATGATATTTTTCATGATATGCATTGAATTCTGCTGTGCAACTCTGAGACAGTTATAATGCATAATGCAACAGTATTTTGAACTTTTTCCCTCATATTTTTAGCCTTTTCAAAGGTAACATTTTTTTTTCTAAAGTCAGACTTTTTCATCACAAATCTCTGACCACTTGCTAGTTTTCTTGTATCATGGAAATGTTCTATCATAATGTTTGTGTCCTGTCCCTTCAATTGCGAGGGAGCCTCCACCTGATACAAACAAGTGTATGTCAAGTCTCTCTCTAGAAAGTCTTTTCAGTCTTTTTACACATTGCTCAGCCCAGGTTTTTCTCATCACCTTTGGAATGGTCCATGGAAATGTTTTCAGAGCAATGACCAGGATGATTTGGGCACACTCACAGGCACACTGTTGTCTCTTCTTTGTTTCATATTCTCTCCCCATTAGCACTAAGTTTGCTCTTGCAATTAATACCAAAAATGTTTCTTCAGAGGTGACATTGTCAACAATGTGTAGATAGATTTGCTGGCTGGTTCAAAAAGTGGTGTACCTGTACTTCACCCAGTCGACTGTTGTACTATCAATCATGTTCAACAGTTATTGGTGCAGTACACGGAAGACCCTTGAGTTCATTCCCACCTAACAGATAAAAACAGGTGGTCTTCATATGTTCTTCATTTAGTTGTAGCATTTCTTCAATTATTTTGTTTGACTGTTTCTGTATGCCACTTAGCAAATGGGCAGGTATACCAATGGTCATGAGAAGCATTCACATACCAGCATTCAATATTCCAGTGTGGGAAAGTCCTTCTTGAAGAGCTCTGTTTGGAGCTGCATCTTTCTGGCCAGTTACAGGTTTGTCGGTTTCTACTTGTACAGTGTATATACAAGACTAACAAAGGAATATTCCGGGCAAGTAAATACTTCTTGCCAATATATGTCCCATTGACGCTCTTTTCCAATTTACCACTGTAGATCACCCTGGCAGTCTTCCTCCCATTGATGGTGTGTGTGTAGCACACTCCACATTTGTTGGACGTTTCCATGGTAGTAGTTAGCACTTTGAATAAAACACAGGAATTTCAGAACCTGTTCCATGAAAACCTTCCATTAATTTGGTTTGTTGCTTGATAAAGGAATGCTTGATGCATTTTGGTGCTTTCAAGTGCCAAAGTAGCCATGATATGATAATGAAGGTATACAAACACCACTATAGCCAGAGATGGTCTGGTAACCTTACCAAGTAGTTCCTTTATTTATTGTGCTCACTCCTTTCAGAGCCATTTGCCTGTAATTACCCCACTGGTTCAGCCAGACTATCATATGAAGTTATCAGCCTGTTTGTTTGGTTTGACGGTCACCTTGTCCATGAAAAATTCAATGTTAAGAACACAGGGCAAACTACATAATTATATGCAGTGATATAATGTCGCCAAGCAGCACTTGCAGCACGTGTTTCCTGGCTATGAAAGGGAAACACAGGCATAACTTTGGATTTTATCTATAGGCTTTTTAATCTTGCATGTTTTCAATAAAAAGGGTGTCTGTACAACACAAAGTAAATAAAGTGATTCCACAAAGTCATAGGCCTTTATGCTAATATGAGAATAGACAGTAAATGTAATGGTGGTTTCATGCCTGGAAGAGCGTGCCATTTTGACTCTCAGCTCCTTCATGTTTTTTATATTAGCACTTGTAATGATATCCTTTACTCAGTTAGGATTCACTTCCATTGACTTTCGGGTAGGAGGAGCTAGAGCGTTCATGTTTTTCAATGTCATTGTCATTTGGTTTTATAAAGAAACCTAGGTAAAACAGATTTCTTCCATGAGTTCCATTCACTGCCAAGGCAATCAAATGAATCTGTTTGACAATTTGAACAGTCACCTTGATAACATCCTAGAATGGCTTCAGTTCTTTAAGCAAGTCAACTTACCATCTTGTCAGCATTACCATGATATTTTTCACGTCATGCATTGAATTCTACTGTGCAACTGTGAGACAGTTATAATGCAACAGTATTTTAAACTTGTTCCCTCATATTTTTTGCCTTTTTCAAAGGAAACATTTCCTTTTCTAAAGGCAGACTTTTTCATCACAAATCTCTGACTACTTGCTAGTTTTCTTGTATCATGGAAATGTTCTATCATAATGTTTGTGTCCTGTCCCTTCAATTGCTTGGGAGTCTCCATCTGATACCAACAAGTGTATGTCAAGTCTCTCTCTCTAGAAAGTCATGTCAGTCTTTTTGCACATTGCTCAGCCCAGGTTTTTCTCATCACCTTTGGAATGGTCCATGGAAATGTTTTCAGAGCAATGACCAGGATGATTTGGGCACACTCACAGGCACACTGTTGTCTCTTCTTTGTTTCATATTCTCTCCCCATTAGCACTAAGTTTGTTCTTGCAATTAATATCAAAAATATTTCTTCAGAGGTGACATTGTCAACAATGTGTAGATAGATTTGCTGGCTGGTTCAAAAAGTGGTTTACCTGTGCTTCACCCAGTCGACTGTTGTACTTACAATCACGTTCAACAGTTATTGGTGCAGTATGCGGAAGACCCTTGAGTTCATTTCCACCTAACAGATAAGAACAGGTGCTCTTCATATCTTCTTCATTGAGTTGTAGCATTTTTTCAACTATTTTGTTTGACTGTTTCTGCATGCCACTTAGCAAATGGGCAGGTATGCCAATGGTGATGAGAAGCATTCACATACCAGCATTCAATGTTCCAGTGTGGGAAAGTCCTTCTTGAAGAGCTCTGTTTGGAGCTGCATCTTTCTGGCCAGTTACAGGTTTGTCAGTTTCTACTTGTACAGTATATATACAGGACTCACAAAAGAACATTTTCGGCAAGTAAATACTTCTCGACAGTATATGTCCCATTGACGCTCTTTTCCAATATACCACTGTAGATCACCCTGGCAGTTTTCCTCCCATTGATGGTGTTTTTAGCACACTCTACATTTGTTGGACGTTTCCATGGTAGCAGATATTACCTCTATTTGGCGGCTTTGTGGATACGTACTGGCCTTGTTACTACTGTCAACATCCACCATTCATAAGTATGTTTAGTTCAACAATTGGGCATCCAATAAATATTACTGGACACAATTTATTATCATTCACATTGCATGCTCCACTATGGTTTTTCCACATTTTGCTGTGATGGCATGTGGACAGGCACAATATACCAACCACCCTACTATAGAGTCAGATGATATGATGGGCAGTGATAAGGAAACTTCGACCTGGAACCATCTAGCAGAGCTTGGATTTGATTGTCACCCCAAACCTCATTGCAAAGATCTGTTAATGGGTATGTTCATGGGTCAATCCCATTTAGGCTCCAAATGCTTCAAGATACTGAAGCACATGTGTGATTTGGTTTGTAAAAAAGTGTATGGATGTAGGTCAGTGTCTTACCACATGTGCAGTTGACACACAGGTAGAAATGCTGGCACATTTGAGTAGCATTCGCGAAAAATCCACCTCCTTTCTAAGATTTTTTCAACATTTATAATAAAACATGTAGAAACTGTAACATAGACTGTTACTCATGCTTTGGTATGTGTTTTTGTCATTTTGCAACTTTAAAACTAATGGCATAATTTTATATATTAAGCCATAAATCTGGATATATGTGGGAATATTATTGTTCCCCCAGTCTATCTAGAGAATCTTTTATTCCTGAATTACTAGACATTGGGGGAATCATGAACTGTGTCAGGTACTGGTTTGATATTAACAGGCAGAACCAATTAATGTGTACAATGTATATATTGGAGACTGTCCTAGGTCAATTTTATCGAGATATCTTTGGATAGTTCATAAACAAAGATGATCAGAAAGCATGCCTGGTATACACTTCAAATACTGTGCTGTGGTCATGAATGTTGGCCAGTGAAAGTGCAGCAGGTTTGTAGACGAGACTGTAGCTTTGGTAGACACAGAAAATCCAAATTTCTAGCGCACAGAGATTCCTTGTAGGTGACGGACTTCAGGCTGGACAAGCATAACCGTGGTTGTGTGCCCATGTATCGTGTGCAGTAAAGAACCACCACGCCAATTGTCACTGCCTACACCATTGGTCACCTGCCACATTGTCAAGCATGCCTGACAACACCTACAAACATGCAAAATCTGTGACATATGCAGAAAAGACCAAACAGTGTATGTACTTTTTAAAGCTACTTATTGAAATCTTACTTAACAAGTGATGTGGGTCATGTTAACTCAAAGTTTACAGCATCCAATGTGTTTCTTTTGATGTTGTGTGTTTCAAATAATGTACACATGCGTTAAATTCAATTCAATGGAAAATAATGACCCTCGTATTATAGTACATGTAGAAATATTATTATTATTATTATAAAATATGCATGCAGCTTATAAATAGTAAAATTGGACAGACTAGGCACATGAGTATTCCAGACATGATGAAGTTTACAAGAATATGTCTACATGTATACCCAAGGAAATAATACACAGAGTGTTCCATGTTGGCAGATACAATATACATGATACATACAAATGCTGTAGAAATATATAGCTGATGAAAGCTTGGCGTTGTTAGTTAAGAATTTTGTAAATACATATAATACCACTTCCTAATACTTGATATTATAATGCATGTAAATACTGGGTTCATTTTACCCTATGAAATGTATATTCACTTCAATACACAGCTAACATGCAATTTCCAGGCTAGCATTGTAAATTACCAGTGGATTGTTACTCGAAAATCCATCTATGCCCAAATGTATTACTTTATTGGTTTTGTTGAACAAATGTAATATCAGAAAAAGCAAATGAAATACAAATTATGAGATACATATGGAAGGTTGTAACATTATGGCACTGCGTGAGAACAATTTTTTAATGAATAAATATATATTAATAATCATGTTGTAAAAAAGAGAATTTTCCCATGACAATTGTGTATACTTAAAGGAACATCCCTTTATGTTATTTCGTAACTCCAATTTCCATTCCAAGTTGTTCTGAAGTTTATGATATCTTTGCAGTGGTCTGCAAGTTCTTAGCTTACTTTGAAGTTTCTCAGTTGCAGTAAATTACCTTTTCTCATTCAGTCAATTTGGGTCAAAGTATATTCCTTAACAGTTGGAATGCAGTTTTTCATTTATTTTTAAACCAGTATCTCTAGTTGGACTGTCTTTAATATTCATGAGTAATTAAATTACATACATGTACAAAGGCCACCACACCTCTAGAAATCGCCAGAGCTGAGAACTACACGTTTTTGTATAGACGTATGACAACTATATCTTCCAAGTTCAAACTACCACCTGGAGTTATTATTGTTATTATTTCATTATGAAATATCGAGTCTCACACACAAGGAAAAGAACCAAACCTGGTGGCAAGGTGTTCCATATTTATTAAGTTTAAATATTTAATGACTACATTAGAAAGAACAAATAAAATATGTGTATGTATATAAAATAAATATACACATATAAGGTCAGAAAAAGATATTGAAAGAAAAATCAAGAGATACACATGGAGGATGTTGCATATTTATTCCAGTTTATACATGAAATGACAACAGATACAAAAGCAAAACCCTTTTTGGACAGAATTATATAAAATCTGAGTTATCTCCATTCCTGCCTTCCATGCTGTGGAATCATGGAATACAAACACAGTTATTTTGAAAGCTGTATGTGAGGTGTCGACTTATAGGACACTGCTGTTTTCTTCCTTTCCTTCACATTCTGTATTTGTTTCACAAGGCTCCACATCCGCAAAAGAATCTTGGGGAGCAATTTCAAAATAATCACCACCTAAAATTGTGTTTATATCCTTCTCAAATATCTTGAGAAGAGGAGCATGTCAGCTGTATCGTCTATGCTGCTTCCCCCTGTGGCCTCCAATCCACTCTATTTTGTTTTTACAGATCTTCTATTTCTCGCAAACGTATTTTTCAGTATTCTTCAGTGCTTTTTCCAATATTCTTCTAAAATGATAACAATTCTATAACAACAGTGCTATTGACAACTTTACATGCCATCATGAAGAAAGCAGCTGCACCACCCAAATATCAACACAGAATAACGACCGAGAAACATAGGTACATAATCAGCTGGCATGCAGAGGCTGACAGGATGTTTTGTGTTCACATAACAAAGGCCATACACAGTCAAGTAGGCCGTTTTGGTACTTTATGAATGCATATATAGATGAAGAATGAATAGCAAGCTTGTAAACAAATTGCCAAATATAAGATCCATAGATGCAGGAACGGGACAGCTTATATGCATGGATTTGTTCACATGCACGTACATAATATGAATAGTTCACTTAGCTTCTTAATAACGGTACATGTGAAATGTTACATGTGGCAACTCCAAGTTACCTGTAAAAATGTAAGAAAATCAACACATCATGTAGAGAATTACTCTGACCAAAATACATGTACCAATCTGTTGTTTTAACCAAGTATAGGGTATATGTTTGTAAGTGTGTGGATGTTGGTTGGAAGTATGCTATGTATATGTACATGGTAATGTATGACATGGGTATTATAAAACACTGTCAATATAAATATGTATGCCGTGTGCATGTTGCTTGGTTGATGCACGTAGGCTACAAGAAGGTGTGGTGAGGTAAGCCTGGGCAATTAACAATTAGTCTTTTCTCACTTCCTCAGCTAATCGATGATAATGATTCTAAATCTTGATTAACAGCCCAAAGACTATACGCCAATCCATTTATTTTCCCTTCCAGACAAGAGGGAGATTGACCCCCCTCCCCCTTGGGCTACACAACCTTTGATACCAGCCCTTACAAAGTAATTAAATGAGTGAACAATACCCTTCTTCTATTTTCATATTCAAAGATTTTGTGTACAAGGAAGAAAGAAACTCTTACACTGGTGCCATGTTTTTAATGTATCATCCTGTTGTTTAAAATGCTTACTTTTCCTGGCAAATCAACACCAGGTCTATCACTCCGGTGGCAGACGGCACTGTACAAAGACATTTCAGACATTTCAGACATTCAGGAACAAGTGTGAACAGTCTACCTCCAGCCTTGGGCCTTGTTTTTATCAACTTATTCAAAGACCATAGGTTTTATGTGCTGAAAAAACTCTGAATCATTCAGGCTTTGAATGACGTTTCATAATTATAATTATGTCTCCCGGTGGAAGCCGGGGGACATATTGTTTTAGTGCCCGTTTCTTCCGCTTCTTCTTCTTCTTCTTCTTCTTCTTCTTGTTGTTGTTGTTCAGGTTCTTCAACACTTGGTTTCCGTGCGATGTCTTGAAGGACTTGACGGAATTTGATGAAACTTGGTAGGATTATGTATCTCGGCAAGACCTAGGTTGGGATTGTATTTGGATGACCTGGACCTAATTTTCAAGGTCACAGGGTCACTTATGTAAAATTGGTTTCCGTTCGATAAGTCATGAAGAACTTGATTGAATTTGATGAAACTTGGTAGGATTTTGTATCTTGGCAAGACCTAGGTTTGGATTGTATTTGGATGACCTTGAGCGAATTCTCAAGGTCACAGGGTCACTTATGTGAAATTGGTTTCTGTTCGATAAGTCATGAAGAACTTGATGGAATTTGATGAAACTTGGTAGGATTATGTATCTAGGCAAGACCTAGGTTGGTATTGTATTTGGATGACCTTGAGGAAATTCTCAAGGTCACAGGGTCACTTATGTGAAATTGGTTTCCGTGTGATAAGTCATGAAGAACTTGATGGAATTTGATGAAACTTGGTGGGAATATGTATCAAGGTAAGACCAATGTTGGGATTTTATTTGGATGACCTTGACCTAATTTTCAAGGTCACAGGGTCATTCATGTGAAATTGGTTTCTTTGCAATAAGTCTTGAAGAACTTGATGAAAATTGCTAGAGTAATGTATCTAGGTGAGAGCTAAAATAGGATTGTAATTTTCAAGCAAGCTTGGTCATTTGTAATTTGTTATCACCTGTAGCTTATTCAGAGACGTAAGTGTTCCACCGGGAGACATTTGATTTTCTGTTGGAAAATCAGTCTGTTCTAGTTTGTTTACGTTTTGCTTTGTTTTGGTTTGAGGGATTACGACCTCCTCACTTAATGATACTACTTATAGTTCAATATTTCTTTATCAAAGATACAGTACCAAAAATTCCACTTCAGCCCACTCACTAATTCTGGTACTGTATCGCATACATTTTCCATATATTTTCAATACAGTACATTGTTTTTTACACATATCTTTCTTAGGTTTATGGTAATTTCAGCCAATCACGACATGAAAAACTATACGAGGCATCCATGTTTGTTTGACTATGCACAGAACATACACATGCGATCTCACCCACGTGTCCGATTACTTCATAATCACATTGCCCTGTAGACTTTGAAAGAGCTGCTCGTTAATCTCACTCTCAAAGAATGCCCACCCAGGCAAGTATGTTTCAGAAATTTTAATCATATAATGCTGAATAACTTTCAATATGGTGCTACAGATCACAAGTAAGTAACGGTGCTAAACTGTGTTCCATGTTTTGTGACCTCTATGCCAACGCTGTACTCAATAACACTAGTTTCAATTATCATCTGCACATTGGTCAATAAAGTATTTTCAAACAAATGTTCAGTTGTTCTTCACTTTGCCTCATTCAAAGACTTCAGGTATTTCTACGGTACTAATTGTATACAAACTTGTCCCCAAAATTTCTCCCCTTTTATAACCAGTCAAGCCTTGTGCCTTTTTAAAAGGAAACCTGTTTCAAGTGCTTTAAAAGTATGGATCATTGGGAGTATTTTGTGGTCAAATCTTCATTTTTACCCACAATGCTTAGAACATACAAAATTGGTGCTTGAGAGATCCCTCTAATGTGTGATTGCACAGCTTTTTAAATTTAAGCTACTGTATGAAGATTTGCTTTACGTTATTATACCTCTTTTGAAAGACCACTTTTATACCTGTCCTTGAGGTGGTTTCAGATGACAGGGATCACTGTATATACAATATGTACAAAACAAAAATGAAAACTCCAGGTATCTCATTGATTCATGCACAAAAAGCTGGAAAGAGGGGTCTAAGGACAAAATACCTTAAGTACAGTCATCTTTATTAAAGTAACACCTACCTACGACTACGTTATTGATGACCTTTGATATTCTGCCTGCTGCATGTGCAGACCAATTTGCGTCTGTCCTTTGAATATGTGACCATGTCGACAATATTTCTTGGTGTCAGTTTGATACTGTGTTCATGGTTCTCCATCAGACCATAATAGCATAAATTTACGATGTATCCATAACTTTTGAACATGTATCTGCTGACAGCCAACAGGGTGGTTGCTGCAGCAGGTAGCTTTGACTAAGTTGTGATTTCTGGGACCCCCAGCTCCAATAGTCCTAAAAGTTTGTCTTTTTGGTTCTTGACAGAGTTAATGAGTGCGCCCATTACATTTACTTGATGTGGTTAAATGTTCCAGTAGTTAACTATATTGTTTGTGACAATAAATATGGAGATGCCCTCACACTCCCCATACTGAAGAAATGTAGGTTTGTGAGAAAAATGTTAAAGCAGAAGTATGTCGCCTTACATTATTCATACGCAGCTTACATACTTCTTACACAGTTGAGCAATTGTCTTACTTGGTATTATGTTTGTCACCAGTTTCCTGTTATTTTCTGAAACAATCAACATAAACAAAAAAAAACAAAACAAAAAAAACAAAAAAAAAAGAGTTGTGCTCTGCAGGGGTGCTCAGATGAAGAGAACACTTCTGAAAACTATGAGAATGGATGATCTCTTTCACACACTACCAATTTTTCGCTTGGAAATACATCTATTAAGTGTCTTGTAAACATTTTAAATATTATTGAAAAAAATGATGTACGCCTGCTTCCTTCTCTTGCTGTAAAGTCAGCTGACTGACAAAGCAGGAGAACCAAACAGTGATAGACCTACCTTGTCTCTTTTTATCTGTGGCAGCAATGTTAAAATTTGGATTTTGGGTAGTTAGGCCATTGTTTCTTTTAAATGAAGGGGTAGGTATACTGATGGTCATGAGACGCATCCCCATACCATTATTTGGTATTGTTGGTAAGTCCTACTTGCATTACTCGGTTTGGAACTGCATCTTTCTCGTCAAGAATAGGTGTGTCGGTTTCTACTTCATTATACAGTTTATATTCTGGACTCCCAAATGAACATTTGTGGCAAGTAAATACCTTTCATCACATATGTCCCATTGTGCTCTTTTCCAATATGCCACTCCAGATCACCTTCACAGTTTTCCTTCCATTGATGGTGTTCTTTCACACTCTCATTCCATATTTGTTGTACTTTTTCATAGTGCAAAAAGCAGTAAGTGTCCAGCTCACAGTTGTCATTACCTGACAGGTATGTCAATCAGCAATTTATCCCCTGGTCTCAGCTATTACATCCCCGTTTCAAGGGGTATGCCTTCATTGTTAATCAAATAAATTGAATTGTCCTTTGCAGTCACAAAATGTTGATGGAAATTTCTTGTCTGCCTTGCCTGCTTGGCACAAACAGGTACATCAGGTTCTTGAGTTGATGCATGTTGCTAAAATCGCCGCTTTGCATAGGTATATTTCCATGTTTTAAATTTTTACTAATTTTTGTGTGCGTTTTTCTTCTGTCTGCTGTAATGATTTACCCTCTTTGAGTTGTACATCTTATAATTTCTGAGTTATAGGTATTTCTTATTTTATATTTGTACTAAATATCAATTCAAAAGTGTGACTGACTGGGAACACCCGGCAGGCCACGCAGCTGCTGGTTGAACTGAATTTCTAGCAGCTGCTTCTAAACACTATCTAGTACTTTATTGAACTATTGGTAGAAACAGGACACCAGTTATCATTGTAGCACAATATATTTTTTTCATACCACCAAACTGAAAAATCCCTGATCTCTAATAATTAGTCACCTTTGTAACTCACCTGTACAGGTAAATACAAGTACACCTATACCTAATTGATAGTAGACGCTACCTTACTTCACTTGCAAGCTTTGACTGGATTAAACAGAGAAAGAAACAAACAAAATTTAAATATCATCACTTAATTACATAGAAACATGCCAAAACTGCAACAAAATATCAGGCAACCACTGGCCATATGGATTCATTCTAGCGCTTTCAATGAAATTGTTGGTCAATAAAAGCCTTCCTTTTTTTGTTTATGGCCAGATAAAGGACTCCTGGATGCATTTTGGTGTTTTTTATTTCCATGATGTGATAATGAAAGCACGAACACACTATTGGGCTGAATATGGTCTGGTTACCGTACTAAGTAGTTTTTTTTTCCAATATTTTTATTGAGTTCCTGTATTTACAGTATACATATGGTACAATACATGATGCAACTTGTGTCTGCCATACAGTATAGTACAAGAGAGTACATTATGTGCAAGATGTAAAATGTTGCAGCAACTTGTCACATATATGCAAGTATAGTGTTGCAATATATAAAAATACCATGTATAGTATATATATTCTGTTTTGACTTGTTCATTATACAACTGTTATGATTATGAAGCACAAAATACATTTGATTCAAAAGGGTTATTCATAGCCATTGTACATGATACCCATGATGGTCCACGCATTACAGTGATGTAGATGTAACAATTTAAGTAAAATTGCTTTTTGTAAGGTTTCCCATTTTGCTTTAAATTGTGTAGTTCTAGCTTTTACTGCACTAATATATTCAAATACAGAAATTTTCCTTTTTAACAAATAAAAAAGAAGTGAAGTTGATATTTTCAGAACCAAATCTTTGTGAATAAGTATAATATTTTCCATAAAAGTTACAGTAGTTCAGGTTGATTTTGTTGGGAGTGTCAAACAGACCAAATATTATATTTTCCTGTGTAAATGTAACGCTTTCATTCATATATGTTTCCCAAAAATTAGATAACTGATTCCAAAAGGAATTTGAGGAAGGACAGTCCCAAAATTTGTGAACTATTGTTTCTCTATGTTCTCCACATATTTCATTGTCTGTAATACTGATTTTATATAACCAGTGCTTGTTCACAATTATCCTATGTTTGATCTTGAACTGCAATGCTTGTAACTTTGTTTCTATTGTAGTTTTGAATGACAATGAGAAAACTTTTTTCCCAAACAACGCAGTGAGTTCAGTTCTGGAAAAATATGAAGCCACTTTCTAGTGCATGAGGGTTCACTCACTTCATTATGTTCTATCATTACCCAGTATATATCTTTGCATTTTAATTGATCCAGAGAAAGAAATTTGCCATTTATGAAAAATTTTAATGCAGTATTGCGGAAAGTTATATTTTGTTGACTTTTAACAATCTGCTTCCATTGATATGGAATAGCAGACCAAATTTGCAGATACTCAAGCAAGTTTGGCACAAACCCAAATTTTTCATTTATTTGTTCTGGTGTAAGAAATTCACCATTCTTATTTACAATATCATTGATATATTTAATTCCTCTATCATACCATTTTCTATACAAATTGGGTTTTTCTGCACTACTATATTATCATTAAACCAAAGCATTTCTTTACGTACAGAAATAGGTATACTTGGTTGAAATAGAAATAAGAACTCATTCCACGCTTGTAATATATGAATATAAAATAATGGTATTTGTGTCCAGACAGAACCAATGAAGCATCGACCATACTAAGTAGTTCCTTAATTTATTGTACTCATACCTTTGAGAGCCATTTACCTGTAATTACCCACTGCATCAGCATGATGCCAGGAAGCAGTGCTTGGAGCACGTGTGTCCTGGCTATGACAGGTAAACACAAGCATAACGTTTGATTTTATATGTAGACTTCTTACAATCTTTTCAATGAAAGGTGTCTCTACAAGATCAAGGACATAAGTGATACAACAAAAGCTATAAGTCTTTATGCTAACATGCAAATATACAGTTCATGTAATGGTGGTTTCATCCCTGCCACCCCCCCCCCCCACCCCCCCCCCCCACCCCCGCAATGGGTGCAGACTGTAGAAAACCCAATAAGAGCCTTTATTTTACATTTTGATGCATGAATGAGTTTATAATGGATTTATGTTCTTTTTTTTACATGTCTTCCCGAAAGAATTGTGAACAGTTTGGTACACAGACAACCAAATAGACTGTTTTCTCTGGCCCTCAAAGATAGAGGCCTTGGTGTTGAAGGTGAAATTTCCCAATGCAGAGAGATTAGAGGGTTACATAAAGTGATGTATTATTGTCACAACCATAATTTGAGTCAACCAGAGACTGGAAATAAGCCGTTTGTCCCATATTCCAAATTCGACAAGTTTCCCTCCCAGTTGTGGAACCACCGATAGTCAATCCCAGCACATGTACATGCAAACTAGAAACAAAATGCTCACAAACACATGTACCTCTATTCCTTTTCCCCTTGGATTAATTTTTTAAAATAGTGAACTACAGAATTGAAAAGACAAATAGAAAGAGGTAGGCTTATGTCATTGTAACCTTGCTGTTTTTTCATAATTGTGCAAATGTGTGTTTTAGCATAACTGTGCAAATGTTAGGTAATGTGTACAGCACAATCATCAGGTTTACATTTTGATCTGTAAGTACAAAATGTAGCTATGAATTCAGTGCAAGCATAATTAACATCTAACATGCATGAACAGTAGCCTTTTAGTTTTCATTTTTTGCATCATAAAATGCAAAAGTCTCTTTCTTTTCTTTTCTTGCTGATGTTTCCCTTCAACAGAATTGTTATAATTTTACACCGCAAAATAAAATATTTGGTGTACAACATTGCTACCAGGTGAAAATGAGGCAGAAACATGAGGATGCTTCAATACAGTTGAATTAGCTAAATCATTATTTAGTCTGTGTGTTGCTGCATGGATTATGTCAGATAAGTTTCGTGACTGAGTGGGTTCAGTAGGTCTGAAGCTGAAAAAAAACCTACCGGTATTACAAGTTTAAACTTTTTGACTACTGAGATGTCTTCGTGTCATCAAACCCCCCCTCTTGTCAAGTTATAAATGATTACACTGATTTTTTCCAAACAGAGTATAGTGGCATCAGTATATCAGTACCGTAGTAACATCATATATCATTATAATAGAGCATATATAGCAAAATAACATCCATGAATGCAGTAGTATACTATAGTTTGCTCCTGAGTAAAATTCTTTCAGTACTCAAAAGAATATATTAATAACGAAACTGTCTGAAGTACATATCAATTTTCAAACTGTATCAACTCAAACTTATTCCATTTTTATCATGTTTTGAATTTCCGGTTTCTTTTCTGGAAATATACATTTCCATTTGTTTTATTTTTTTCACAATACTCAGGAACCTCAGAATATTTGGAATCACATTTTTCTGTGTGCCAGCATTAACATAATTCTTCACAAGCAGAACAATTAAATTGAAGATTGGTTTTATGCTATGGGTACGAAGTAGAACTTCATCTATTATTACTTTTTTATTCTGCAATGTGAAAGAACTTGATGCAAAAATATTTTAACAAAATAACAGTCCCAAAAATAAATGCTTGATTGTTTCAACATCTTGGTTACAAAAGTACAGATATTTGAATCAACAATTTTCCACCTAAATAGTTTTTCTCTATTACTGCATAATGATCAGACTTAAAGCCCGTGATGATATAAGAATTTTGAACATATCCTTTTAATCCGAATAAAATTAAGAACTAATCGAGTTGTCCGTAAACAAGATATTGATTTGCTCCTTCTCCAGAATATTTATATGTGTCTGTGTTAGCTTGTCTCAAAATTTCAACTGAATATATTTCATCCATCCACATTACTATAATTTGTTGGTTTTTCAAGTGGGTGGTATGGTTACCTCCTTTTTAGCTTAGCCAACTTGTCAGTAGCTGAGCTTCTCTTATGGTCCATCGTAAGCAACAGACCTCTCCAAAACCGTTTGCTAGATTGACTTTAAACTTGGTGTCAATGTACCTTGGGCGGGTCTCTTGCAACTTTGTTCAAATGTTCATCCTCCAGGGATTTGACTTACTTACTTACTTACTTACTTTGGGAGCATATATTAGATCTTCTTGGAAACCACCCACCCGACTGATTTGACATCACCCAGGACGACACCTAGTGACTCCAAGTGTTTAAATTGTTCACCCTTTTTTTCAATTTTTTGTGTTTTTGCTATTTTTGACTTTTTCTCCAGAACCGTCACTTAGATTAAGCTGCAACTTCATGACATGTCACTTGTGGAAGGGTCAAACAAAGTTCTTCACTAGATGGCAATGCTGTGGGTTCCTGATTTTTAACGATTTTCTCAATTCGGATGCTTATCGGTAAATGCACGTTTCCTATTAATTACTATGTAAGTCAATGGGCACTGTGATGTTAATTCACATTTTCGGCTACTCCAAAACCATCATCCAGACTGACTTTAAACTTGGTGGCAGTGTAGACAACAAGAATAAGTTTTGACATCTTGTTGCTCTAAGTATGAGCATGTTACGTGTAGGCACTGAAGTCCACGATCAAGCATGGCGATAGAACGTGGAGTGGCATCCATAGTATGGTACCAATTCTGTAACAGGTTAATGTATCATTGTATTTTATGAGGCGGTATTAAAATTTAATGAAATTCGTTTAGTAATATATAATTACACCTGATTTCAGCGTTTCCCCATGCTGCCACAGAAGCAAAAAATAAGATGGCATGGGCGGGCTATTAAATGCATTGACTCAAGCTGACTGAACTGCTGGAGCTGACCCAGACACTAGATTTGGCAGGCGAGTGACATGATGGGGGGGGGGGGGGGGGGTAATGAAAAAAAATGCATCGACTCAAGCTGACTGAGCTGCTGGGTGACCAAGGTACTAGATTTGGCATGTGAGTTGCTGTGCGTAATCTCGCAAAATACTGTTTCTCGTTAATTCCTCACCCAGTCTTGCGAAATTCACACTGCGCACGCAGTCTGGGGAAATGCTGTGTCTCAAACAAGTTGGCGCATCAGCGGAATATGATCTTGCAGCCAACTCTTGTATTTTTACGCGTACATTGATATTACGGAAAACCGAACTACAAATGCATGATAGAATGCGTGATGACATCATGTTCCACCTGATTTGTTGAACATTGTACTGAAACATGTTTCCAAATGCAACTTTAAATGAGATCAAAATTTCCCTATTATGATTAACACGCAATCTGTTTTTCTGCCACTGTCAACTGTGGCGGGACAGTACCAATGGTACACAATCGACCTGATATGTACAAACATTCGATGATCACTTTTGGTAAGAACTCAACAACTAGTCTTTATCCAACCAATATTGACATGTTGGGAAAAAAACACACTTTAATAGCTAAAGTTTAGCTATTAAATATGCATATATGTTTATATAATATATATATATATATATATATATATATATATATATATATATATATATATATATATATATATATATATACACGCGGAACATTAAAATATTTAAATGAATAATTTTCACAATTCAGCTGTTAACGATAGTGTCCATATGTATGTATGTATGTATGTATGTATGTATGTATGTATGTATGTATGTATATTGGTTATTACTTACGATGTTCAAAGCTGGCTATATAGCCTAGGGCTAGGCCCATAAATGTAGCTTCCATTTAACTTGTGACACATTGTTGCCATAACTGTTGTAGTGATCTAACTAGATAGATGAATAAACTTCACGATATAGCTGACTACAGCTTATATAGACCGTGTATGGCAACAGTCTGATCGATATATTGACTGCGTGAGATCCAATGTTTAGGTCCAGATTTAAAGGTAAATTACCTTAGTATGGGGGTAAAATACATAGCATAGAAACTGAAAACCTGTTGCAAGGAGTTTCAACTGTTTGTAGTAATCTAACTGTCCAGCCTGACTGATACACAAGCAGCATGTTCAAAGGTAGAAAGTCATTTCTTCTGTCAGATAAAACTTCTAATTGGTCCATGATGGTTCTTACAGATTGAATTGGTCATGGTTTAAGGTAAGTATTTCAAAGAGCTGTTATAGCCAACATTTTGTGATCAAATTCTTAGTTACGCTATAGATACATGTAGTTTACTGTTTGTTTTTTTTTCTCTCAAATCCTGAAATTCAGTTTTCCACAATGTAGTGAGCACTGTCCGAATGAATGGTGACTAATCTATAGTTTACAGCTATTCATTCATGTATGGTAGGGAGCTACTCAGTGACACATGGAGGATCACATGGTTCAGGAAACACCTGGAAGGGGACATACATGAACAACTAAGTGACGAGCTGCTGCAGATTTTGAAAGCTTGGATAGATTGTTATTTTGGCATCGATTGTGCCTTCCTTTGTGACATGCTGAAGTGCATGTTGATCCAGTTTCTCTGCATTGGCACTTATGAGTCATGCACCAAGTCATGCACTTCGCTTTACATCCACAACGAGCTGGTTTCTGCCGCGACACACTCATCATTTTGGCAGCAGTCTTTACTGTCAGAAGGGGTTCCTTCTCCCAACGGTCATCTTTGATAAGGCTTGGTCCACACACCCTCTCCAGCTAAATGAGTGACACCCTCTGGATAACCCCTTTAGAACACCTGTTTGAAAATGTAAAAAAAAGTGGGGATTTGTGATTCGATCATTAAACTGCTGGTCCAGCTGACAGAACACTTATGGTCAGTGTGGCTGCCCCCTCTTCCACATTATCCTGTCTGGTAAAAAAAAAACGCTGTTCATAAATCTCCAATACTATATTGGCAGACACGAATGCTTTTCCTCGGAGTGACATGTACTGCTGCAGATTTCATGTAATTTGAGTGGGCAACACTCTGCACTCTTTCATGGCGCTTTGTCGTTCCGATAGATACAGCAGAATATCTGCGGTCCTGTAAAAATTGGGAGTACTGGTGCATGCATTGTCAATATCTGTGGTGCTGTGAAAATTGGGAGTACTGGTACATGCATTGTCAATTTGTGAAATAAACAGGATACTTTCTCTCAAAGCACAACTGGATTTGAACGACAAATTCAAAGGATTGGAATTATTTTTATAATAAGTGGACAATTAATTCCTGGGAATCATTTTTTTTTTCTGGTTAAAATTTGAAAGATTGTACGATCAGTCTGAATTATTATAATGACAAATTGCTGTGCTCTTTTTGACTTCAGTTACTAATTTATCTTATTATATGTACCCCGGGTACTCATCTTTATTCATACACACTGGAGTATGTGTTTGCTGCAATGAATTTTGAAAAAGTCTTTCGGAATTAATGCACTTGATTATTTCCATGATATCATATGGTAGTGTTTTGTCCAGTTTATTATATTTGTGATAACCCAAACTGCACAGTTTGTCTGGGGAACTAAATATCCCAGGTCTTCACTTCAATCAATTAATATTTAAATTGTAGAATGACCGTGTGGACATACTTAATTATTATAAAATTTTGAATCCAATATACCGGTACAATGTTTCTGTAGTTATATCATGACAGTTCTTTTCCTCAAAATGCATGCATATGATTAGTCTAGGGAACTGTTTATCTTAAAGTTTGGGAAATAGGTTTTACCCCAAACACTTACATCCAGAAGGCCTTCCCCTCTCTCCTAGAGTAAATCACTGGCAGGTTCATTCTCATTTGAGATGTCAGGTTCTTGCATGCAATGCCAAAAGAGACACAGGATCAGAGGCACATGAAAAGACTGGAGCACTGTAGAACACATCAGCCTGAAGATACTATACATGCGAGGATAATACAAGCTTATGTACACAATTTTCATTGCTATACTGGTGACTGCATGGTGAATAGTTCATGGAACTGAGTTACTCTCATGACTGTACAATCAGTCTGCAGAATTATAAAATTTAAGTTGTTATAAGCTCTTCTCGACATCATTAATTCCAGGTACAAACTTTTTTTTTGTACTGGGATTTTCTTTCATCCAAGTTAGCACACTTACAAACTTACATGAAACTGATTTTTATCTCGTTATATTTGTGATTCTCCAGACTCCACAGTTAGTCTTGAGAACTATATATATACCAGGTCCTCTTCTTCACTTCAAATCATCATGAAATTGAAGAATGACCTAGAGGACGTACATATTTAAATGTGTATAATCTTTTGAATCCAATATTCAATGTTCCTCTTGTCAGATATTATCACTGTATTTCTATTCTCCAGAATGCACGATTATTCTGGGGAACTGTTTATTTTAAAGTTTAGGGAGTAGCTTTTACTCCAAACACTTACATCCTGAAGGCCTTCCCCTCTCTCCCAAACTACATCACTGGCAGGCTCATTCTCGTTTGAGATGTCAGGTTCCTGGAATGCCAATTGAGACATAGGATAAGAAGCACATACAAATGAGAAGACTGAAGAACTGTACAGTAAATTAGTAAGCCAGCTCCATTTTATATGACTGCCAAGAAAAATACAATATCATGATCACAATCTAATAGCTAGTTTTGGAGACTGCATGGGTGAGTAGAACATGGAAGTAGATTATTCTAAAGGCTGTACAATAGGTCTGCAAATTTATAACCTGTTAGGTGTTAAGCTCTTTCTGACATCATTTCAGATACAAACTTTTTTCATTATATGGATGATTTAAAAAAAAATTAAAGATATTACAGATACAATCTTTTTTTCATTATATGGATTTTTTTAAAATCCAAGATATATATACATGTATACAGAAAAATAAAACTAATCATATTTCATACTATTTCTGATTCCCCCAACAACACAAGTAGTCTGAGGAACTGTACATCACAGTTCCTTTTCAATTAAAATAGAACATAATTGGAATAATATGTGGATGTCACGGAATTGTGTTTAAAATTGAGAATCCAACACATTTCTCTGATCAGATACCATCATTGTATTTCTATTCCACAGACTGCACGCTTAGTCTGGCGAACTGTATAACCCATGGTCCTTTTCTTCACTTCAAACAATAATGAAAGGGTAAAAAGTCCTAGAGGGCATGTTCCTTAATCATGAATAAAATTTTTATTGCAACATACAATGTTTCTCTCACCAGATATCATTATAGTATTTTAATTCCCCAGAACGCATGATTAGTCTGGCGAACTGTTTATTTCAAAGGTTAGGGGATAGCAACGTACACTTACATTCAGAACTTCCTCCCCTCCCTCCTGACGTACACCACCAGCAAGCCAAATGTCACTTAGATGTCAGGTTCCTAGAATGCCAAAAGAGACATAGGATCAGAAGCACCTAGAAAATGAAAGGACTGGTGCACTGTAGAGTAAATCAGCAAGAATATTACAATGTCATGAACACAATCTAATTGCTACTAATTGAAACTCCAGTGAGTTTTTAATTCATGCACCTGAGTTATTCTGAAGATTGTACAATCAACCTGCAGAATCATAGCTGTACATTGTCAATCTCCTTCTGACATCACCTCACATATAAAAACTTCATTCTATGTGTTATCTTCTAAGATACAATATTACATATATATATATATATACATACACACACACACACACACACACACACACACACACACACACACACACACACATATATATATATATATCACCTGGTAAAGATAGAAATGGCCTGGAAAGAGAGAAGGAGGAGGGGGTTCATACCATATAAGTGAACAATAATTATGATTGACACAAAATTCACCAGTCCTCAGTAAGTAAACTTTCTCACCAAGCCTCAAAACATCAACATTCCTGTGGTTACCTGTACAGTCTTAATAGCATCAAAATCACCACGCAGTTTCCTATAAGTCCCGTTACATGAGACCTTCACTAGAATGTTCAACTCTACATCAAGTGAACAGTCCACCAGTGTTTAGTTAAATCAGACAGAAAATAAGTTTGATGACATAAAGAAAAACATAGGGAGTGAACAGCAAAGATTGTCTGATCAGTATGTCCTGTATACGTCAGTTACAGTTTACTGCATCCTTTGTATCTTGCATTTGGACAAAAAAACAAATAAGATATATTCTCTCTTACCTCATGTACCTGTATATAATATATATATATATATATATATATATATATATATATATATATATATATATATACATATATATATACATATATACATATACATATACATATATATATATATATTTATATGTGTGTGTGTGTGTACATGTACTACCTACATGCAGCTCAGCTAAGTCTTTCATTAGCAACAAAAGCACTTATCTGAGGTGACTTCTTGACTTGCGGCTGAAATATCCCATAAACGGGGGGGAGGGGGGGTGGGGGGAGAGAGCATAATTTGTATCATTGCACCAACTTACAAGAAAAATTGAAGATATACGAATTAAATGCATTTGTTAATTTTTTCTCCCCTTTTCTCTCTCTTTTTTAAATCAGATGTATGTATGTCTACGTGATGTTTTCGTTTGACTCATCTCTTGTGTTTATGTTGTGTACCTCGAGTGCTTTAATAAAGATACATGTATATTATATATGTATGAAGGATAACCTACCTGTTCTTTCACTTGGAGATCACGATCTTGTCATTGTTCAACATCTGCAGCGCAGCATTCTCGCAGGTTTCGCCTTGTTTAATATATTGGATAATGACGTCCAGTTTAGCCCTGGGCATTGTTTTTGACTTTGCATTGTCAAAGAATTGGGATAATGCCCACTCATTGTAATCGTCCTGGTTTACTGCGTCCATCGTCATGCACTGAAAGCCCGACAAGAAGTGCAGCGTCAAAGTAACTGCGGAAACAACTTTGCATGGCATTATCACAAGAGTAACTACGTGATCTGGGGAACACAAGAAATTCTTGAGACTGCGCACTTCCCCAAACTATGCCTAACATGGGTTACATGATGGGAAGTGTCAGAAAACCGAGCATCAGTTTATTGCTTTATGGAAAATTTTGGTACAAACCATTATGTAATCAAGATAAATATTCGAGAAAAATCTATACAATATGCAGGAGACTTTCCAAGGAAAGAGCTCAAATGGTTCCTTGGTTAAATTTTGTTTGTGATATTTTGTATAAATTGGGACTCAACATTTGGGACCAACAAGATGCTGCTCATGTAAACATTGATTGGTTGCATAGAACAGTGGAATAAAGGCTTAAAGATCAGTTTACTCAAGAATGGCAAACACAGATAAATGAATCAAGTCAAGCATACAATTACAAAATTGTAATGATGAATGGAAGGCAGCAAACTACCTGACAAAGGTGCCATTCCACTATGCGTTAAAACATTGCCAGTTATGTACATATAACCATAAGTTCCATGTACAGCATGGTAGATACACCGACCTTCCAAGGTGCATGAGGTACTGTGAAATATGTAATGACCAAGTACTTGGTGATGAAATGCATTTTATACTAGAATGTAGTGGCCTTAACATTAAAGAAAAAGTTTTCAAGCCCATACTTTTGTAAACATGCACATGTAACACAATTAAGGTAATTATTTCAGGAAGAAAGGAACAATTCATTATGTAATCTTCAAAATTTTATCACTCACGGAAACAAGTTTATAAAATGATTGGAGTAGAATTTCAATTTGAAAGGTGCTACCATTAATAACCAGATGAGGGTTTGCAAGCTCACTATTCATGGTGCTCATACATTTTGTAAAATGTCCGAAGCAATCAAGTTAAAGTTCAAATTCAATTAACCTTTTTTTCGAATATTCCGTTCATATATAACTCTAAATTATCGAGAATGGTTCCAGTTTGCGGTATTTTGCCCAGGGGCTGCCGTTATAATGGTTCCAATACGATATGTTGTGGAAGACCGCAACATAGGTGGCGATAGCACATATAAATGATGCGTTTTTACTGCATGTTCTCTTGGCGTTCAAATGTTTCATTCGTACCGTATAAATGATGCATGTTTACTACCATTATGAGCCAGATTTACAACAGGGCTATTTGTTTGGTGAATTATGAATATAAATAACTCCAGCCAGAGATGATGAGTTTGGATTGACGAGTCTTTATTAAACGGACATCAATGAATATGGATTATGCAATTTCAATGATCTTTCATGTCAGATTGACCTCTTGTCACACAACTTCCTGGTTCCTTAATTTCCACAAACCGATGTATCCAATTCGATGAAAAGAACTGTATGTGGACTCAATCTAACAAAAAATGAGTGCATCGTACTGTAACAAAAATAATGCTTTTATAAAAATATGTTCTAAATGCTGCAAAAAGGGCACACAGAGACGTATCTCGTTAAACAAAAAAATCCAAGTTGATTTCCGCAAAATTACCTCACAGAACTGTATAAAATATTATAAATACCTGTTTCAATTCATCCCCTAAACTTGGAACGCATGCAACTTTGTAAGATAATAATATTGTGAATAAACCTGCCTTTATGGATTACAAACGTGGTGATACATGTCTTCAGCAAGTTTCACAGATCAAAACCTGCGAATATCCACAAAATACTTAAAACCTGGATACATGTTGAAATATGAACTGAAGTTAATTATACTTGGTATCAGTACAGAGTAAATAAAGGAACTTACTTCTTTTTGTCTGTATCTCTGGCATGTTTCAGATATGTCTGAACAGTAGCAAAAAGACACGCCTGAAGAATGCCGAGCCAATAGGTAGATCTTACAATATTCACTGAAAATATATGATAACTCTAGGAAAGTTTCAACACACACAAATCAGCATTCACAACTCTCACTAGAAATGACTCCACTGCCTGCAAATATTTTATTTCTGTGTTATCCTGCTTGTCAGTTTGCTGCAAAAACGTGAAATAATCTCCACTGGTCAACTAATTGGGTGAACTCCTTTCCCAAAGAACATGCTGTGGTGCAACTGCACCCTCTTGGGTACCAGTATCCAACTGATAATGGACACCAGATATGTCTTGTCATGTTCCTCTGCATCTTCACCCACAGCGGCCTCTCTAGTGGTGCCCCCCCCCCCCACTTCCCATGCTCCTCTGTAGGATCAATAGCCTGAGCCTATGTTCCACTCTAAGTCTGAGCCTGCATGTCTTTCCTAGCATTAGCCTGTGTGTCACTCTCTGTAACTTTAGTTTGCGCTTCAATCAGCCCCCCCCCCCCCCCCCATGACATCATTTGGTGCACTGTGCTCAGGAGGACCATATGTCACAATAGTATCACCATCAGAAAATTCACTACTTGAAGACACAAACCTTTCCTCTTCAGCCTCCTCTTATCTTCTTCCAGATCTCAGAACTGGTCTTCTCTCTTTGTGAATGCAGGGAATTTCCACGTTTTTCAACTGAAAATTGCACCAATAGGAAGTACAAGATTGCTGTGTAAGGTTCTCTGTCATTTGCCCCTAGTCTCCATCTGTACTACATACACTGGAATCTCTGTATTTGGCTGGTCTAAAACTATGTGGGGGTCATCTTTCCATTTGTGTGAGAGCTGGTGCTTGCTATCAAAAGCAACAAATTTTACCAACACCCAGTCATCCTTGTTAATCACAGCACCTCATAACCTTGCATCATACAGCCCCTACTGTCTTGACGGCTGTGTTTCCACATGAGTTGATGCTAGGTGACAAGCATTTACAAGCCTCACCTTAAGCTTTTCAACATATGATGTCTCCTCATGCTCTTCACTTAACTCAAACACAAGATCAACTGGCAATAAAGGATCACAACCAAACATAAAAAAATAAGGAGTGTATTCTTTTGTCTCATGACGAGTACAGTTGTAAGCATGTACCATGTGACTTCCAATCTTCCTTCTGATCATTCTCTCCAGTTTCCAACATGGTGAGCAATGTTCAGTTCATCCACTCGCATGGTCCATTGCCCATAAGATGGTAAGGTAAAGTATGAGACCTCTCAATCCCTATGATTTTGCAGAATGCCTTCATCAATTTGCTTTCAAAGCATGCAGCTTGGTCATGATTTGTGCATTGCGGTAGGCCATAATACACCACAGAGTGGTTGAAGAAAACATCAGCTGTGGTCTTAGCTGTGCTGTTCTTTGTTGATATAGCCCAAGCATATCAAGTTGTCTGTAATGACAACGATGTTGTTAAATCCACTTTTGAAAGTCTCCAACGATAAATAATCCATGCAGATCAACTATGCAATAATGCTTTACACACCAATAAAATATATCTGGAAGAACCGATAGACTTCTTCCTTCCCAAATGTCCCATCTGATCATGTACCATTTTGAGCACAACACCTACTTGAGACTTTGGTAAGGGCTGTTCCAAAAAATGTCCTCTGGGATGGGCGGCAACGACTTCGATATCCGGGGGGTTCGGGGGTATATGTCTCTAATCATGTCCGCGAGGTTGGAATAGGAGATAACCTATCATGTCCGGGACATTGGGGTATCAGCCTCACACACGTCCGGAGTGTGAGGGCCATTTGACATAATTTCATTTTAGTAACCTATCACCTTTGTGTCTTACTTTAAACTTGCTCTTTACAGATGGAGTCTTTCTGCCTTTTGTGCTGTAAGTCCCCCATGCTATTAAATGCATTGACTCAAGCTGACTGAACTGCTGGAGCTGACCCAGACACTAGATTTGGCAGGCGAGTGACATGATGGGGGGGGGGGGGGGGGAATTAAAAAAAAATGCATCGACTCAAGCTGACTGAGGTGCTGGGTGACCAAGGTACTAGATTTGGCATGGGAGTTGCTGTGCGTAATCTCACAAAATACTGTTTCTCGTGAATTCCTCACCCAGTCTTGCAAAATTCACACTGCGCACGCAGTCTGGGGAAATGCTGTGTCTCAAAAAAGTTGGCGCATCAGCGGAATATGATCTTGCAACCAACTCTTGTATTTTTACGGGTACCTTGATATTACGGAAAACCGAACTACAAATGCATGATAGAATGTGTGATGACATCATGTTCCACCTGATTTGTTGAACATTGTACTGAAATATGTTTCCAAATGCAACTTTAAATGAGATCAAAGTTTCCCTATTTTGATTGACACGCAATCTGTTTTTCTGCCACTGTCAACTGTGGCGGGACAGTACCAATGGTACACAATCGACCTGATATGTACAAACATTCGATGATCACTTTTGGTAAGAACTCGACAACTAGTCTTTATCTAACCAATATTGACATGCTGGGAAAAAAACACACTTTAATAGCTAAACTTTAGCTATTAAATATGCATATATGTTTACATATATATATATATATATATATATATATATATATATATATATATATATATATATATATATATATATACATATATATATATTTATATATATGTGTGTGTGTGTATATATATATATATATATACACGCGGAACATTAAAATATTTAAATGAATGATTTTCACAATTCAGCTGTTAACGATAGTGTCCATATGTATGTATGTATGTATGTATGTATGTATATATATTGGTTATTACTTACGATGTTCAAAGCTGGCTATATAGCCTAGGGCTAGGCCCAAAAATGTAGCTTCCATTTAACTTGTGACACATTGTTGCCATAGCTGTTGTAGTGATCTAACTAGATATATGAATAAACTTCACGATATAGCTGACTACAGCTTATATAGACCGTGTATGGCAACAGTCTGATCGATATATTGACTGCGTGAGATCCAATGTTTAGGTCCAGATTTAAAGGTAAATTACCTTAGTATGGGGGTAAAATACATAGCATAGAAACTGAAAACCTGTTGCAAGGAGTTTCAACTGTTTGTAGTAATCTAACTGTCCAGCCTGACTGATACACAAGCAGCATGTTCAAAGGTAGAAAGTCATTTCTTCTGTCAGATAAAACTTCTAATTGGTCCATGATGGTTCTTACAGATTGAATTGGTCATGGTTTAAGGTAAGTATTTCAAAGGGCTGTTATAGCCAACATTTTGTGATCAAATTCTTAGTTACGCTATGGATACATGTAGTTTACTGTTTGTTTGTTTTTTCTCTCAAATCTTGAAATTCAGTTTCCCACAATCTAGTGAGCACTGTCCGAATGAATGGTGACTAATCTATAGTTTACAGCTATTCATTCATGTATGGTAGGGAGCTACTCAGTGACACATGGAGGATCACATGGTTCAGGAAACACCTGGAAGGGGACATACATGAACAACTAAGTGACAAGCTGCTGCAGATTTTGAAAGCTTGGATAGATTGTTATTTTGGCATCGATTGTGCCTTCCTTTGTGACATGCTGAAGTGCATGTTGATCCAGTTTCTCTGCATTGGCACTTATGAGTCATGCACCAAGTCATGCACTTCGCTTTACATCCACAACGAGCTGGTTTCTGCCGCGACACACTCATCATTTTGGCAGCAGTCTTTACTGTCAGAAGGGGTTCCTTCTCCCAACGGTCATCTTTGATAAGGCTTGGTCCACACACCCTCTCCGGCTAAATGGGTGACACCCTCTGGATAATCCCTTTAGAACACCTGTTTGAAAATGTAAAAAAAAAAGTGGGGATTTGTGATTCGATCATTAAACTGCTGGTCCAGCTGACAGAACACTTATGGTCAGTGTGGCTGCCCCCTCTTCCACATTATCCTGTCTGGTAAAAAAAAAAACCCTATTCATAAATCTCCAATACTATATTGGCAGACATGAATGCTTTTCCTTGGAGCGACATGTACTGCTGCAGATTTCGTGTAATTTGAGTGGGCAACACTCTGCACTCTTTCATGGCGCTTTGTCGTTCCGATAGATACAGCAGAATATCTGCGGTCCTGTAAAAATTGGGAGTACTGATGCATGCATTGTCAATATCTGTGGTGCTGTGAAAATTGGGAGTACTGGTACATGCATTGTCAATTTGTGAAATAAACAGGATACTTTCTCTCAAAGCACAACTGGATTTGAACGACAAATTCAAAGGATTGGAATTATTTTTATAATAAGTGGACAATTAATTCCTGGGAATCATTTTTTTTCTGGTTAAAATTTGAAAGATTGTACGATCAGTCTGAATTATTATAATGACAAATTGCTGTGCTCTTTTTGACTTCAGTTACTAATTTATCTTATTATATGTACCCCGGGTACTCATCTTTATTCATACACACTGGAGTATGTGTTTGCTGCAATGAATTTTGAAAAAGTCTTTCGGAATTAATGCACTTGATTATTTCCATGATATCATATGGTAGTGTTTTGTCCAGTTTATTATATTTGTGATAACCCAAACTGCACAGTTTGTCTGGGGAACTAAATATCCCAGGTCTTCACTTCAATCAATTAATATTTAAATTGTAGAATGACCGTGTGGACATACTTAATTATTATAAAATTTTGAATCCAATACACCGGTACAATGTTTCTGTAGTTATATCATGACAGTTCTTTTCCTCAAAATGCATGCATATGATTAGTCTAGGGAACTGTTTATCTTTAAGTTTGGGAAATAGGTTTTACCCCGAACACTTACATCCAGAAGGCCTTCCCCTCTCTCCTAGAGTAAATCACTGGCAGGTTCATTCTCATTTGAGATGTCAGGTTCTTGCATGCAATGCCAAAAGAGACACAGGATCAGAGGCACATGAAAAGACTGGAGCACTGTAGAACACATCAGCCTGAAGATACTATACATGCGAGGATAATACAAGCTTATGTACACAATTTTCATTGCTATACTGGTGACTGCATGGTGAATAGTTCATGGAACTGAGTTACTCTCATGACTGTACAATCAGTCTGCAGAATTATAAAATTTAAGTTGTTATAAGCTCTTCTCGACATCATTAATTCCAAGTACAAACTTTTTTTTTGTACTGGGATTTTCTTTCATCCAAGTTAGCACACTTACAAACTTACATGAAACTGATTTTTATCTCGTTATATTTGTGATTCTCCAGACTCCACAGTTAGTCTTGAGAACTATATATATACCAGGTCCTCTTCTTCACTTCAAATCATCATGAAATTGTAGAATGACCTAGAGGACGTACACATTTAAATGTGTATAATCTTTTGAATCCAATATTCAATGTTCCTCTTGTCAGATATTATCACTGTATTTCTATTCTCCAGAATGCACGATTATTCTGGGGAACTGTTTATTTTAAAGTTTAGGGAGTAGCTTTTACCCAAACACTTACATCCTGAAGGCCTTCCCCTCTCTCCCAAACTACATCACTGGCAGGCTCATTCTCGTTTGAGATGTCAGGTTCCTGGAATGCCAATTGAGACATAGGATAAGAAGCACATACAAATGAGAAGACTGAAGAACTGTACAGTAAATTAGTAAACCAGCTCCATTTTATATGACTGCCAAGAAAAATACAATATCATGATCACAATCTAATAGCTAGTTTTGGAGACTGCATGGGTGAGTAGAACATGGAAGTAGATTATTCTAAAGGCTGTACAATAGGTCTGCAAATTTATAACCTGTTAGGTGTTAAGCTCTTTCTGACATCATTTCAGATACAAACTTTTTTCATTATATGGATGATTTAAAAAAAAAATTAAAGATATTACAGATACAATCTTTTTTTCATTATATGGATTTTTTTAAAATCCAAGATATATATACATGTATACAGAAAAATAAAACTAATCATATTTCATACTATTTCTGATTCCCCCAACAACACAAGTAGTCTGAGGAACTGTACATCACAGTTCCTTTTCAATTAAAATAGAACATAATTGGAATAATATGTGGATGTCACGGAATTGTGTTTAAAATTGAGAATCCAACACATTTCTCTGATCAGATACCATCATTGTATTTCTATTCCACAGACTGCACGCTTAGTCTGGTGAACTGTATAACCCATGGTCCTTTTCTTCACTTCAAACATTAATGAAAGGGTAAAAACTCCTAGAGGGCATGTTCCTTAATCATGAATAAAATTTTTATTGCAACATACAATGTTTCTCTCACCAGATATCATTATAGTATTTTAATTCCCCAGAACGCATGATTAGTCTGGCGAACTGTTTATTTCAAAGGTTAGGGGATAGCAACGTACACTTACATTCAGAACTTCCTCCCCTCCCTCCTGACGTACACCACCAGCAAGCCAAATGTCACTTAGATGTCAGGTTCCTAGAATGCCAAAAGAGACATACGATCAGAAGCACCTAAAAAATGAAAGGACTGGTGCACTGTAGAGTAAGTCAGCAAGAATATTACAATGTCATGAACACAATCTAATTTAATTGCTACCAATTGAAACTCCAGTGAGTTTTTAATTCATGCACCTGAGTTATTCTGAAGATTGTACAATCAACCTGCAGAATCATAGCTGTACATTGTCAATCTCCTTCTGACATCACCTCACATATAAAAACTTCATTCTATGTGTTATCTTCTAAGATACAATATATATACATATATATATATATACATATACACACACACTCACACACACACACACACACACACACACACACACACACACACATATATATCACCTGGTAAAGATAGAAATGGCCTGGAAAGAGAGAAGGAGGAGGGGGTTCATACCATATAAGTGAACAATAATTATGATTGACACAAGATTCACCAGTCCTCAGTAAGTAAACTTTCTCACCAAGCCTCAAAACATCAACATTCCTGTGGTTACCTGTACAGTCTTAGTAGCATCAAAATCACCACGCAGTTTCCTGTAAGTCCCGTTACATGAGACCTTCACTAGAATGTTAAACACTACATCAAGTGAACAGTCCACCAGTGTTTAGTTAAATCAGACAGAAAATAAGTTTGATGACATAAAGAAAAACATAGGGAGTGAACATCAAAGATTGTCTGATCAGTATGTCCTGTATACATCAGTTACAGTTTACTGCATCCTTTGTATCTTGCATTTGGACAAAAAAACAAATAAGATATATTCTCTCTTACCTCATGTACCTGTATATAACAATATATAACTGTATATATATATATATATATATATATATATATATATATATATATATATATATATATATATATATATATATATATATATATACATATATATATATATATATATATACATATATATATATATATATATATATATTTATATGTGTGTGTGTGTGTGTACATGTACTACCTACATGCAGCTCAGCTAAGTCTTTCATTAGCAACAAAAGCACTTATCTGAGGTGACTTCTTGACTTGCGGCTGAAATATCCCATATTTGGGAGCATAATTTGTATCACTGCACCAACTTACAAGAAAAATTGAAGATATACGAATTAAATGCATTTGTTAATTTTTTCTCCCCTTTTATCTCTCTCTTTTTTTAAACAGATGTATGTATGTCTACGTGATGTTTTCGTTTGACTCATCTCTTGTGTTTATGTTGTGTACCTCGAGTGCTTTAATAAAGATACATGTATATTATATATGTATGAAGGACAACCTACCTGTTCTTTCACTTGGAGGTCACGATCTTGTCATTGTTCAACATCTGAAGCACAGCATCCTCACAGGTTTTGCCTTGTTTAATATATTGGATAATGATGTCCAGTTTAGCCCTGGGCATTGTTTTTGACTTTGCATTGTCAAAGAATTGGGATAATGCCCACTCATTGTAATTGTCCTGGTTTACTGCGTCCATCGTCATGCACTGAAAGCCCGACAAGAAGTGCAGCGTCAAAGTAACTGCGGAAACAACTTTGCATGGCATTATCACAAGAGTAACTACGTGATCTGGGGAACACAAGAAATTCTTGAGACTGCGCACTTCCCCAAACTATGCCTAACATGAGTTACATGATGGGAAGTGTCAGAAAACCGAGCATCAGTTTATTGCTTAATGGAAAATTTTGGTACAAACTATTATGTAATCAAGATAAATATTTGAGAAAAATCTATACAATATGCAGGAGACTTTCCAAGGAAAGAGCTCAAATGGTTCCTTGGCTAAATTTTGTTTGTGATATTTTGTATAAATTGGGACTCAACATTTGGGACCAACAAGATGCTGCTCATGTAAACATTGATTGGTTGCATAGAACAGTGGAATAAAGGCTTAAAGATCAGTTTACTCAAGAATGGCAAACACAGATAAATGAATCAAGTCAAGCATACAATTACAAAATTTTAATGATGAATGGAAGGCAGCAAACTACCTGACAAAGGTGCCATTCCACTATGCCATAAAACATTGCCAGTTATGTACATATAACCATAAGTTCCATGTACAGCGTGGTAGATACACCGACCTTCCAAGGTGCATGAGGTACTGTGAAATATGTAATGACCAAGTACTTGGTGATGAAATGCACTTTATACTAGAATGTAGTGGCCTTAACATTAAAGAAAAAGTTTTCAAGTCCATACTTTTGTAAGCATGCACATGTAACACAATTTAGGTAATTATTTCAGGAAGAAAGGAACAATTCATTATGTAATCTTCAAAATTTTATCACTCACGGAAACAAGTTTATAAAATGATTGGAGTAGAATTTCAATTTGAAAGGTGCTACCATTAATAACCAGATGAGAGTTTGCAAGCTCACTATTCATGGTGCTCATACATTTTGTAAAATGTCCGAAGCAATCAAGTTAAAGTTCAAATTCAATTAACCTTTTTTTCGAATATTCCGTTCATATATAACTCTAAATTATCGAGAATGGTTCCAGTTTGCGGTATTTTGCCCAGGGGCTGCCGTTATAATGGTTCCAATACGATATGTTGTGGAAGACCGCAACATAGGTGGCGATAGCACATATAAATGATGCGTTTTTACTGCATGTTCTCTTGGCGTTCAAATGTTTCATTCGTACCGTATAAATGATGCATGTTTACTACCGTTATGAGCCAGATTTACAACAGGGCTATTTGTTTGGTGAGTGATGAATATAAATAACTCCAGCCAGAGATGATGAGTTTGGATTGACGAGTCTTTATTAAATGGACATCAATGAATATGGATTATGCAATTTCAATGATCTTTCATGTCAGATTGACCTCTAGTCACACAACTTCCTGGTTCCTTAATTTCCACAAACCGATGTATCCAATTCGATGAAAAGAACTGTATGTGGACTCAATCTAACAAAAAATGAGTGCATCATACTGTAACAAAAATAATGCTTTTATAAAAATATGTTCTAAATGCTGCAAAAAGGGCACACAGAGACATATCTCGTTAAACAAAAAAAATCCAAGTTGATTTCTGCAAAATTACCTCACATAACTGTATAAAATATTATAAATACCTGTTTCAATTCATCCCCTAAACTTGGAACGCATGCAACTTTGTAAGATAATAATATTGTGAATAAACCTGCCTCTATGGATTACAAACATGGTGAGACATGTCTTCAGCAAGTTTCACAGTGACAATTATCTATCAAAACCTGCGAATATCCACAAAATACTTAAAACCTGGATACATGTTGAAATATGAATTGAAGTTAATTACACTTGGTATCAGTACAGAGTAAATAAAGGAACTTACTTCTTTTTGTCTGTATCTCTGGCATGTTTCAGATATGTCTGAACAGCAGCAAAAAGACACGCCTGAAGAATGCCGAGCCAATAGGTAGATCTTACAATATTCACTGAAAATATATGATAACTCTAGGAAAGTTTCAACACACACAAATCAGCATTCACAACTCTCACTAGAAATGACTCCACTGCCTGCAAATATTTTATTTCTGTGTTATCCTGCTTGTCAGTTTGCTGCAAAAACGTGAAATAATCTCCACTGGTCAACCAATCGGGTGAACTCCTTTCCCAAAGAACATGCTGTGGTGCAACTGCACCCTCTGAGGTACCAGTATCCAACTGATAATGGACACCAGATATGTCTTGTCATGTTCCTCTGCATCTTCACCCACAGCGGCCTCTCTAGTGGTGCCCCCCCCCCCCCCACTTCCCATGCTCCTCTGTAGGATCAATAGCCTGTGCCTATGTTCCACTCTAAGTCTGAGCCTGCATGTCTTTCCTAGCATTAGCCTGTGTGTCACTCTCTGTAACTTTAGTTTGCGCCTCAATCAGCCCCCCCCCCCCATGACATCATTTGGCGCACTGTGCTCAGGAGGACCATATGTCACAATAGTATCACCATCAGAAAATTCACTACTTGAAGACACAAACCTTTCCTCTTCAGCCTCCTCTTATCTTCTTCCAGATCTCAGAACTGGCCTTCTCTCTTTGTGAATGCAGGGAATTTCCACTTTTTTCAACTGAAATTGCACCAATAGGAAGTACAAGATTGCTGTGTAAGGTTCTCTGTCATTTGCCCCTAGTCTCCATCTGTACTACATACACTGGAATCTCTGTATTTGGCTGGTCTAAAACTATGTGGGGGTCATCTTTCCATTTGTGTGAGAGCTGGTGCTTGCTATCAAAAGCAACAAGTTTTACCAACACCCAGTCATCCTTGTTAATCACAGCACCGCATAACCTTGCATCATACAGCTCCTACTGTCTTGACGGCTGTGTTTCCACATGAGTTGATGCTAGGTGACAAGCATTTACAAGCCTCACCTTAAGCTTTTCAACATATGATGTCTCCTCATGCTCTTCACTTAACTCAAACACAAGATCAACTGGCAATAAAGGATCACAACCAAACATAAAAAAATAAGAAGTGTATTCTTTTGTCTCATGACGAGTACAGTTGTAAGCATGTACCATGTGACTTCCAATCTTCCTTCTGATCATTCTCTCCAGTTTCCAACATGGTGAGCAATGTTCAGTTCATCCACTCGCATGGTCCATTACCCATAAGATGGTAAGGTAAAGTATGAGACCTCTCAATCCCTATGATTTTGCAGAATGCCTTCATCAATTTGCTTTCAAAGCATGCAGATTGGTCATGATTTGTGCATTGCTGTAGGCCATAATGCACCACAGAGTGGTTGAAGAAAACATCAGCTGTGGTCTTAGCTGTGCTGTTCTTTGTTGATATAGCCCAAGCATATCAAGTTGTCTGTAATGACAACGATGTTGTTAAATCCACTTTTGAAAGTCTCCAACGATAAATAATCCATGCAGATCAACTATGCAATAATGCTTTACACACCAATAAAATATATCTGGAAGAACCGATAGACTTCTCCCTTCCCAAATGTCCCATCTGATCATGTACCATTTTGAGCACAACACCTACTTGAGACTTTGGTAAGGGCTGTTCCAAAAAATGTCCTCTGGGATGGGCGGCAACGACTTCGATATCCGGGGGTTCGGGGGTATATGTCTCTAATCATGTCCGCGAGGTTGGAATAGGAGATAACCTATCATGTCCGGGACATTGGGGTATCAGCCTCACACACGTCCGGAGTGTGAGGGCCATTTGACATTTCATTTTAGTAACCTATCACCTTTGTGTCTTACTTTAAACTTGCTCTTTACAGATGGAGTCTTTCTGCCTTTTGTGCTGTAAATCCTCCAGAACAGCCATCTCAAGAACAGGTTTAGATTTAAAAATGAGAACTTGAGAAACTGTTTATTTATTGATTCTCATGTGTGATGGAGTACATGCAGGGCTTGACTTTGATCAAGCCCTATAGTCTAGGACAAGTAAATTTTTTGGCCAGGACAAGAAAAATTTTGAGCTGAATAGAAATTTAATCCATTACTTGACTGAAAATTGGAGAAAAAGTCATGTGGGACAAGTAATGAAAATTCTTAATGTCAAGCCCTGACATGTAGTGAAAGCACAACTGCCAGTGCACCTCCCATAGGTCCATACTTTCCAGGGGAGCATACCACCCATGCGTGGTTACAAGAAAATCAGTTAAGATGCAGACATTTGCCTGAAGTCCACCTCAACAGGGATGAAGATACAAAATATACCAGAGTTCGAAATTAAGGTTTTGTTACTTGTCCCACTACCCTTTTTGTTCCAATTTTACACAAGTAAGGAGTTAAATCTCAACTCAATATTTTGCTAGTCCTGTGTGAAAATTTACTTGTCCCAGACAACAGGAAAGCCTGATGTCTAAATATCCGGCCCTGTATACAAAAGTTGTAATATCTTTTGCATTCGAGTAATCTGCAGCTATTTAGAAGATTTGTAAATTTAAAAGTGGAGGTGTAGGTGGTCCATATTTTTTAGGACATTGCGTTAGCGCAATGTAGGTTAGATCTGTTTAAGACAGGGTCACTTGAGCGGACGCGATTGGAAAGTACGTTTCAATTATGACTTAATCTTGCAGTGCCTTTTCTTTCTTATGCTAAATAGTTGTCCACGCACCAGTGGACCGCTCGTTCTTCCAAATTCAGTTTTTTCCTGTGCGTCGCCCTGTCAAGTCAGTTTTTGTTCCTGCCCTATGTGTCTTCGTCGTCCTTACCAAACTAACATGGGACAAAAGTGCAAGAAATGTAGAAAACCTGTAAAAGGACATCCTGGTAAGACTGGGAAAGCCTGTACACAGGACACAGATATGGACAGTACCCAGGACAGTACCGAACCCGAACCAAGACAGTCAGAAGCCTCCTTGAGGAGTAAAGCGCCGTCCACGGTGAACCTAGCCAGCAGGGTTCCCCCATACAGCCCAGATATACGCCAGCAAAGGGTTAATTCGGCTACAGTAGCAAGCCGGCAGCTTCATCCGAGGCAGTTTCGGAGCAGGGACACCATGCCAGTCTGCATAACCCCATCCATGGGCCTTGGGTCCACATAAACGTGGATTCCCATCCAAATATAGCGGAAGAAAGTCAGGCAGAGACCAGAGTGGACCTTTTGCGAACCGCCACTGGTCAGATTACAGGATTGAGAGACGTGCGCACTTTGCCATCTGTTGCAGGGTTGTGCCCCCTGGAGGGAATCAATGAGAAGACAGTTAAAAGTGCGATAAACGGTGAGTTTCTATAGCTGGATGAATTTTTGCTCAATAGGTGTTTATCGGATGAATCCGAATTCACTACATTTATGGACAGTAATGGCATGTTAAACTACAAGCCAAAATGTGCAAGGCATAAGATAAGTAGCTTCGCTTCATGGCTTGAGGCTTGGTCCAACTATGAAAAGTTAATGGTTCGAGTGCATGGGGTTGAACTTTATTTTCACATATGGGAGTACAGAACATACATCATGGAGGCAGAAAAGAAGTACAGTTGGCCTATGGTCGCCATTTTTGACGCAAGACATACGGCTGCACTATCAGGTAGATCCTTGGAGTTTGATAAAATAGACATTTTACTTGCCAGTACCATTCTTGACGCCTCAGCATTGAAACCAAACGCCTTGCAATGTCTGCGGTGTCGTGCTTACGATCACGTGGTATATGAGTGTCCTTTTCCCGAGCTTCACGCACAAACGGCGGCGCAAGGTCGTAAGGCTGAAAAGTTGCAAGAAATATGCCAAAATTTCAATCGAAACAACAGGCATGAGAATTTTCTGGCTTTTGCCGGAAATCCGGCTTTTTTGCCTGAATTTGGGACCTATCGATATTGTTTCAAATCTGCAAAGTTTGTTTTTAGAGGGGGGAATCTGCAAATACAAGTCACCAAGGGAAATGAATTGGCAGCAACCTCACGGAAAGGAAACCCAGTGATCACTCTTGGAGACAGAGCAGTGAAAATAAGCAACCAGGCAATAATACTATAGTTTTTAATTCTTAAGTTGTGAAATATTATGACAGAGATTTACAGGAACATGAGAATGAATTCTTGCTTTATCAGTTTGATAGTTTGTGTATAATAAGTTTAAATTCTACCCCTTTACATCCATGTATTTTTCTGTAAATGTTCAATCATTTGATACAATGGCAGATGCAACTTGTATATGGGATTATTTAAGTGAAAATTAGTGAACATACATAAATATTTCTTGCATTGAATTTTTGATTTACTTTAAAAACATAAACAGTGATTTCATGAGAAATTGATAGGCAATGAGAGAAACTGATTAAAAAAAATATATATATATAATATAATAAACAAATAAACAAATTAAAGAAAAAGAAAGCAAACATGGAAGAAACCAGTACCTTTTATTACATTTGTCCTACAAAATTTTTCATTGCAGGTCTTGCATGATCCACAGGTAATTACATGTGTGAATACTTTATAAAAATGGTGACTGTGGCTAAAACTATATGCTGGTGATGCTTAATACTTAGTGTACAGATATGGTTATTACTGACAGCAATCCACACATTAAGTTAATATGTGGATTGCAGTCAGTATCAATGTGGTTAGCAGGCAGTAGGAATAGGAGGCTGGAGCTTTTTAAGAAAAAAGATTGAAAAAAGTAATACTGCACTTGGTTAACAAAAATAATAATAGGGGCTTGGTGTATTAGTGTTAATATTACTATTAAAGAATACAGGATAGATTTATCTTTGAATTAATACAGATGAAACTGAACAGGTGTGGTGTGGATCCTGAAGTTAAACTTATTAGGTCCAGGAACAAATTCTTATTTCATGGTGTAATACCAGGTGACAATAGAACATAGTTTGGAGTGCATACCGTTTGACCATCTTGTATATGTTTTCTCTTGATTGTTTTGACACTGATCACTCAGTTAAGTTGATGTTAAACTGAACATGTGCAGGACACAAGCTCAAAAGATGATGGGCCAGTGGGATAGGGTTATAACCTTGATTAAAAATAAGGAAGTCTTGTTGATTTTATGCACAAAATCAAGAAATTTTTTTAAAATCAGAAATGATATAAGTCAATTTCAATTGCAGGCAATGGTGCTTGGTGTGATTGCTGAACATTCATTATCACTCAGCTTGGCCCCCAGTCTTGATTGACCTGGCGAAAGAACTTGCAAAGGACAAGAAAGCCCTCGACAGTACGTCTATGGATCGCACAAGTGTATCTTACAAAATGCAGTATGGTATTGGAAAGACATTTACGGAGAGGACTCTAGAAATAATCAGAGAGCGTCCCTTCTCATTAAATATTGATGAGAGTACCAGCAACAATCATAAACGTATATTGGCAGTTATTGTTAGCTATTTCAATGATGATGTCGGTGGTGTTGTGCTTGTGCACCTTGGATCCCTTGAGGTCATCAAAGTGGATGCTGAAAGTCTCTATGTGAAATTAGTTGAACTTTTTGAAGAACACAAATTGCCATGGAACAATTTAGTCTCCATTCTTATGGATTCGTGCGCAGTTATGAGAGGCTCCAAGAATGGCTTAGAGCAGAAAATTCGTCAGCAGTTAGCTCCACAGTTGTTGGACATTGATGGCGATATATGCCACCCCATGCATAACGCCACAAAGAAATTTTGTGCACCATTTGCCATGTGGGCCGAAGGCCTGTTTGGAGATATATATACAGACTTCAAGTGGTCTCCAGATTTAAGGGACAACCTTGTTGAGATATGTCAGATCCTGGGGATTCCGTTTACAATGCCAGAACGTTTCGTGAGTCACAGGTAATTAATATAGGTTTTCATTCCTTTAAAAAAAAAAAAGGGGTTAATTATTCTGATAGAATTCAGGTTCGCCATTATAATTGAATTCATAAAGGTGCACACGTTAAGTCACACAGTGCATGTCCTTTAAAGTTTAAAGCAATGGCATTAATTATAATTAAAGTTTAATCAATAATAGAGTCAATTAATTAAAACATGAAGGAAGGGAAAAAGATTATCAACTGTGAGATTTTTCTTTATTCATAAATAAATTCTACTTTTAAGAAGTGATGTTATTAATTTATGAATAAATGGAATTAGATGCTAATATCCAATCTGGTTTCAACTGTTGATGTTCAGACTTTCCTCCTTAAATTATTTTTTCACATTTTAATCAGAATTATTTTCACACCATCTTTTGCACATACCCTAAGATTAAAAATTCACATTTTTATTTCATTTTTTCTTCAGGTGGTTATCTTGCTATGACCTTGCCGTGAGTACCCTTCAGATTATAGATGCACTGCAGATATTCTACCAGGCATTCCTACCTTCACAACTGGAAAACACGTACCAGGGTGTAAAGCTAACAATCATGAGGAAAAGGAATGTAAGTCATGAGGCAAGGAAGGAAATAAGGAAAATTCTAAAAACAATGTCACAGAAGACAATGACAAAAGATGGCAAAGAAAGAAAGAACAGAATTGTGGAAAAGCTGATCTACAAACTGGACAAGACTCTGCTGATTCTAAATTTTTCCCAGTCAGTTACCAATGATGAAACGTTATGTGTGCCTGTTCCAGTCAAACGAGCCATTGCTACATAAGCTTCGATAAGCAAGAGGAACTGTTTGCTGATTTTCTGTCTTGTTTCATGAAGCAGGAGTATGTTTCAGCAGCAGGAAAACAACTGCTGAAAATAGACCTTGCTACAGATGAAGGCAAGTTCTTGTCTAAGCGTGACATATTCTGTGGAGATGGTGCGAAGTCCTTAATAAAAGAGAAGAGAAAGGATGATTCAACAGTGGTTGAATTTCATGCTCAGATGTTCAATTCATATCTGCTGTGTGCCAAGTACCTCCAGGCCAAATTACCTTTGGGCAATACAATCTTGCGAACATTCTCAGCACTGGACCCAGCTTTGCGTGGTCATCATATTGGTTGCAAGCTCCTGAAGCCCTTGAAAGATTTAATCAAGATGCCAGGGGATTTGTCAAGTACACAAAGGGATCAATATGACCTTGAGGTCCAAAGGTTTGGGGTTGATTTGTCCCTGCCAGCTCAGGGGAGTATGCGGCTTGACACCTGGTGGGACCAAGTGTTCAGGACAGACAAGTACCCACTCCTGGGTAAAGTAGTCAAGTCAGTATTAAGTGTCTTCCATGGACCTCAGGTGGAAAGTTCGTTCAACACCATGGGAGACATAATGGATCAGAAGTCATCCCGCATGAATGTAGATACATTCAGTGCCATTCAGACTGTGAAGTACTCTCTGAAGGCACATAGCAAGACTGCTGTGCAATATTTTAGCAGAACACCAAAACAGGTTGTTAATCCCAAGTTGTGTGCCAATATGAAAGGGGCTGCTGGACAGTATAAAAGGGCCAAGGAGGAGCTTAGGAAGCTGAAGGAAGCCAAACTCAAAAGGCTTCAGCTTCAAAAAGCCCAACTAAACAAGGCTGAACAGAAAAGAAAAGTAGATGCTGCAGCCAAAGCAGCTCATGACAAATTTAAAAGGATCCAAAAGAGGAAGGCTAATGAGAGAGTATTGACAGAGCTGGCAGCTAAAAGGAGGAAGAAAAACAATATGTGATCACTTTAAAGAGAATCTGTCCCAAATGATGATACATCCAACTAGTTTTTGTGACATTTGAGTTGATCTAATGCAAATCTGATAATAAGTAGGCAATAATAGAATAGCATATAAATAGTAGTGGCATCATGGACTTTGATACACCTTGATGTTACAGACCCACCAGTGATTTCTAACTGAACAATGACTTTGCATCATTTTCTTTATTTATTGACATTTTTGAGGAAATTGACATGCAAATTTTCTAGAAGGAAGCTTTATTTGAACATCTAAAATCAACTTCCAAGTTGCATTAACTGCTTTGTATGACTATGTGTAAATAAGAGATGATTTTATAAAGGTATGAAGTCCACACATATTCCTTGTTTTATGACTTTCAAAAACAGCATATTAACTTTACCATGGTATTGAATCTGTGGCAAATACTGATGAAGTACAACCAAGTTTTTGATCCAAGAGCAGTGTTTACCCCCTGTGAAATGCCTCCAATATTGCTTAAATTTCTACAGCTTTTGGTCCCAGAAGTGGCCAGATTTGGCCTTCAAATGTCTAAAAATGCCTGAGCTTCAAGGGGGCTTCGCTTCCTGGGCCCCCGGCGGGGCGCTGCCCCTGCGCCCTGTTGGGGGCCTAGGCGGCCCCCAAACCCCCGGCCCATTATCAGGCTTTTCCATCTTGGCCTGTTCTCATGCCTGAACAAGTGTGCTTTCCCAAAGTGCAGGCTAAAACACGTATGCAAGGAGTGCCAGGGAGGATTACCGTACGAAGACTGCACAAAGACCGGCCCATGCAGCCGGGATAAAAGCTCAGTGTAATCGCGAATTCTGGGACACGCATCTCGACGGTTTTGAGAACAAACAACTATTGTTGGACTACATAGATAACGGAGTGAACATTAAATACACAGGTGCTAGGACAAGTCGCATTTGTCCTAACTGGCCTTCCGCTAAAAAACACAAAGCACACGTTCGTGCTTCAATGCTGGAAAATGCCAAATTTGGCAGAGTGCCTGGTCCCTTTACACAGCCTCCATCTGAACAATATATCGCTAGTCCCCTTGGCACCTTCCAAAAACGCAATTCGACTAAGGTGCACACGATCCACAATTTATCATGGCCGCCGGGTCGGTCTATCAACGACGGGATCCCAGCAGAAGAATGTTCATTGGAATATACTAGAGTAGATAAAGCCGCCGACTTATGTAAAGACTTAAGTGATCCATTTATGTGCAAAATTGATCTTAGTGATGCCTTTCTACATTGTGCCATTCGCGAGGATGACAGACATTTGCTTGGCTTCACCTGCCAGACCAAAATGGTGTGAATATTGGTATTCCAAAGTTTTAAGTTTTGGCCTGAGATCTAGCCCTATGCTATTTAATCATTTTGCCTCTGGCCTGGAATATATGATGAAAGGGCGAGGAGCAGGTCCTAGAATAATTCATTATCTCTACGATTTTTTCTGTGTATTCGACGGTAAGGACGCTTGCGACAGAAGCCTGGCTATAATGTTGGCCACGTCGCCAGGCTGGTTTTACTGTGCAAGACAAGAAAACTGTCAGTGCAACAAAACGCCTGGAATTTCTGGCAATCATTATTGATTTAAATACAGCGACATTGGAATATCTCGGGATAGAATGAGTGATATAACTAGTGAGTTGCAAGGATGGAGGGACCGGACATGGTGCACTAAACGTCATTTGCTGTCTCTGTTGGGTAAATTAGCATTTGCAGCTAAAGTCGTTCGCAATGGTAGGACTTTCTTACGTCGACTGATTGAGTTATCCAAGTGTGCCCGCCACTTACACCATCGTTTGTGCCTTAACCGTGAGGCGCATGCTGACATAAACTGGTGGCTGCAATGTCTGCAGTCACACAACGGAGTCGCCTTGTTTCCACACGACTGGGTCCAAAGTAATACCATACAAACATTTACAGACGCTTCAGACCTGGCATTGGCTGGTTTTAGTGACCATGAGTGGCTTTGTGTCCCATTTACGGGAGAAAATGCTTGGTTAGCTGTGACGCCAATAGCTGTCAGGGAACTATTAGCAGTATTACTTTGTATATGTACCTTTGCTGATAAATTAAAAAACCAACAAGTGACATGTAATGTTGACAACACAGTAAGCTGCTATTGTATTAATAATGCTTACAGCAAGGATAGGGAGGCCCACGCTCAGTATGCTTTCACGCTGTCACACACGCAATATAAGTCAAAAGTGACCGCTAATTTTCATACTAAAAAACCATCGAATCACGTTTTTTTTTTAGGAGTGAGCAAACATGGTACAAATATTTGATGTGTGAATTTTTATTGGCATACGATGATAAGTAAAATATTTACAGCGAGTTAAAAACTGCCTTTTGTGCTACGCGCACTGTGGACTTAGCGCAATCGCCCAAGGCGTCCTGACACAGCCAGTGAAGTGGACCGCTGACTCTGAATGGCTTTACAAAACCTCCAAAGTACGGCATATTCAATTGGTTCGTGCTTCGTGGGAAATTTGAATTCAGCCAATTGGAGATGCTCTTATGAAAGATCTCCGCAAGACGGATGACCTCTGACATCGGCGGTTTAAATTGATTCAGTGAAAAAGCGTGCAAGTACCCTACAGACTTTGATCAAATGTTCAATGTTCCACATATTTGTTTGATCTGCCGATCTAGCAGATGTTTAATAAGATAATGAAGTATCCTTCTGTGAAGTTTCATTAAAAATGGATGAAAATTGACAACGCACCGATCAATTTTGTTTGCATGTATCAGACGCATTCAAGACCGTCCATGTTTTGCTTGCTGCTCCGCTGAGCGGATAGCGTAAACTAATTTCCGGTACAGCTTCCGGTTACAGCGAAACAGCGTAAACATTGCATTTTCTCTACAAAATGTTCCAAAGATAATGCTATTGAACGCAAGAAAACTATTCCTCGTGAACTTTTCGCTATTAACGTTCGTTTACAGTAATTTAAGAGGGAAATTCAAGCTTATTTTGATCGATAAAGGAGCATGTAATCATATGTCCAAATTGCCAGTCACTGCTCACTGCTATAGCCTAATTAATACTGTTCATTTTGGTCAATCTTGTCCTCCAAGGGGCAATTTTCTGCATGTAACAGAAGAATTAAGCATCAATAAAATTCATATGACCCATTAATAGTAATATTCAACCGTTTTCACATTGTAAACTTGAATGAATTAAAAAATAAATGAAAAATCCGGCTGTTTTGCCGAGCTTGCTGTTGCAGTGCCAGTGTGGGTCAATTTTTTTTCTAGAGCACTTCTGCAAGTTCTGGGTTTCATTGATGCCAAGGACAAAACATTGATGGTTTTGGTACGCACATTGTATCACATTACTTCTGTGCATAACATGAGTCACAAGGCTTGTTTTCTTGACACACATGCAAACGCAATCGCTGAGAGTATCAGTAGACTGGAGTTCAGTCAATTTAGAGAGTTGCATCCCAGGGCAAACAGATATATGACACCAGCTGCCAATGTAAAGCAAATCATAGGACTTGGCCTGTAACTTTAATAGTACACAAAGATGCCATATTCTAGAAGCTACAGTGGACTGCATAATATGTATATATATATATTTTTCTCTCGTTCTTTGATATTTGTATTTGTGTAGGTTACCCCTTGTGTGTGTTTTTTTTTTTTTTTTTTTTTTTAGTAGGTGTTGGTCCTGTATTTGTAAAATTTTTCTTTTGCCCCTTGTCTGCTACATATACTTGCACTTTTGCAGGTCTTGACCAGCTGGCAAATTACTTGATCTCACGAGCCTTGAGAGACAATACCAATCAGGACAGACAGATTATCTTAACTTTTGTTGCAGACTGGTTATTACACCTTTACCCGCTTCTGAAGAAACTTTGTTGAGGTACCTGACAGCAGCACATGGTAGAGGTGTTAGTGCAGCCTCTATGCGAATGTACTTAGTTGGGCAAGGTCACTGCACATTCGGTTGGGAGTTCTCTTGCATTTGCTGTACACACTGCGGGTAAAGGTATTGTTGAAAGCTGTGGAAGATTGATCTCCCCCACCAAATCAAAAACTCCCAGTTACTTATGACTTATTGCGCTCCATTTTGGCCACTTTGGGACAAAATTTTGACCATGTTTGGAGAGCTATATTTTGCCTTGCTTGGTTTGCAGGTCTAAGGGGTTCAGAATACGCACTACCTTCTTCTAGTACACATGACTGTCAGTACTATATGCTACGTTGTGCTGATGTAGAGTTGGGTACGCACCCCTCTGGAGATAACTTTATGCAAATACGTATCCCTCACACTAAAACGCACAGATCAGGTTATACTATAAGCGTAGGCTGTTCAGGGACTCCATATTGTTCTGTCCGTCATTATCTGAAGAGTAGACGTATAGCATTTAGTGGCTTACTCCACGACCCTTTGTTTGTGTTTGAAAATGGGCAAATTTTGACTAAGGCCATGCTAAACGCCAAAATAAAACAGGTTACGTTTGCCTTAGGACTTTCGCCAGATCACTTCACCTCCCACTCCCTCTGGGCTGGGGTCGCCAGTTCAGCTGCAGAGCTTGGCTTTCAAGACTGGGAGATAAAAATGCTAGGTAATTGGTCCTCGGACTGTTACAGGCATTACATCATGCATGTGGACGCGCATGTCCTTGGTTTCGCGCAGAGATTAGCATGCCCTCGACATGGTCCCAAGTAATTAATATTATTGCCTATGTGGCATTGATTTTTTTTTTCCACTTCACTCATTCAAGCTAACATACTGACACTTTTTATAATTGGGCTTCTCTCACTTCGTTCGTATGGGAAAATCAACCCAATTATATTATGAGGAACCATGCCAAAACATAGGCCATCTCAGCATATCTATTGTTTGTGGACTGTGCGCTTGTGCATAACTATGCCCAATGTATGTTAAATGTCTTTATGGTATATTATATGTTTCATGGGATATATGTGGATTGATGTTAATAAAATTATGAAACTATACACCTCATCGTCTTTGTCAGATTTAATAGGACATTGTGTTAGCGCAATGTAGGTTAGATCTGTGTAAGACGGGGTCACTTGAGTGGATGCGATCGGAAAGTACGTTTTAATTATGACTTAATCTTGCAGTGCCTTTTCTTTCTTATGTTAAATAGTTGTCCACGCATCAGTGGACCGCTCGTTCTTCCAAATTCAGTTTTGTCCTGTGCATCGCCCTGTCAAGTCGCATATTTCGTTTTTCCCCTCGCCCGCCCTTTAGCCTAATTTTTTCTTCCTCAAAGTGATATCATGGGAATTTATTTTATTCAGTGAAAAATACGATAAATTTATGTCGACCTGTATGGGATTCGAACCCACTACCTTTGGCACACTCGCCTAGCCAAATGTTAAGTCGAACACGCTGACCTCTAGGCCATCAGGGCAACCCAAAAAAGGTTGACCGAGGACCCAGGGTGATGTTATAGCAGGTGTGGCTTGTACATTGACACGGTATACATACGGGCAAATCAACCCAATTATATTATGAGGAATCATGCAAAAACATAGGCCATCTCAGCATATCTATTGTTTGTGGACTGTGCGCTTGCACACAACTAAGCCCAAAATTTTTGTATGTTAAATGTCTTTATGGTATATTATATTTTTCATGGGATATATGTGGATTGATGTTAATAAAATTATGAAACTATACACCTCATTGTCTTTGTCAGATTTTACTTATAATTTTTCTTATAATTATGTCCAGGCCTGCCTCCTGGAGGAGTTCCATTTAAGCTCTTACCCACTGGCCATTCTCATGGGGACCAAATCTCAAAATTTAGTTTTCTTTTATCATTGAAAACTTCAGAATATAAAAACAAAAGACTTCATTTTATTGACATATCTTTATTTTCAAATTGGAAATATATTATTGTAAATTATCATGTACTTACAGTATTATCATTATTATTATGGATGGAATTGTACACACAATATGAAAGCAAGATCGTGGTTTGTATCTGGCTACATTTCTGTAATGAACTGCTTTCTGTCCAATATGGATTTGGATGTATCTGGACAGTGGAAGCAGCTCCTCTGGCAGGGAAACTGTAATACTGTAGATACATGACAAAAATAATAATGCATGGCTTGTTCCATATCAGTACTCGCATCAGCACTTCGTACCTTCACATCAATACTCGTTGCTGATACTCGTACTGATATTGAAAATGCTGTGCATTATTACATACATATCTGTCAATATACAAATCTTTGGTAGAGCTTTTTTCAGAACCATCATGTACATGTATGTTCTGGATGGGGGGGGGGGGGGGATGTAGGTTTTAAGATCTGTCCAGGCTATGAGGGTTGAAATACTATTAAAATGTCCTGGGTTTTGGGGGTTTCAAAACTTATGTCTGTCCTAGGGGTAAGGGGTTCAGAATGTTCCTTCTATCCTGGGTATGGGGGTGGTTGAAATTTTTTGCATCCCACCCCCCCTGGAGGACATTTGCTGGAACAGCCCTAACAGCAACTGATCCTTGGACTCACTTGACGATATAAGACACCACTCTTGAGTTTCAGCTTGCTGAATAATACGTGAACATTTTCATCAGGAATGATGTTCCTTGCAGGCTTTTCTCCTTTATCCACATATGATATCCACCAGCTGAGATCTGGATCTTGCTATTGTTCTACTTGTATATTTCGTTTAAAGCTGGTTTCTTGTTCTTGGGTGAACAAAATCAATGATGCAGCTGAAATGGCAACAAAGGTCACAGGCTTATTGTCAGTAATCACTTTGAAATGGCTACCACATAGATAATCATTAAACTTCTTGGTTATTGCCCACTTAAGAGCAAGAAACTCTAACTTGTGAGCTGCGTACTTCTTATCAGGTTTGCTTAACCTCTTGCTAGTGTAAGCTATTACTCTATTAATACCATCCTGCTGTTGATATAAAATGGCCCAAAAACCTGGGCCAAAACTATCAGTATGGACTTAAAAGGACCTACTGAAATATTAATAACCTAGTATTGGGGGATTGACTAAACATTGCTTAAACTGATTAAATGCCTTTACTTGCTCTTCACTTTATACCCACACTTCTAGAGGTTTTTGCTTTTTTTTTTTTACTGCCACAGGAATCAAATCCATTCAAGATCGAGCACAATATTGTGGAAATTCTTAATGAATCTCTGATAATAGGTTATTATAAACAACGAACCAAAGGAAACTATGGACATCTTTATTATTCTAAGGTTGTGGCCAATCAACCACTTTTTCTACTTTCCCAGAATCTGGCTCAATGACCATCTCAGAGACAATATGCCCAACATATTTAACCTTTCTCTTCAGGAAAGAACACTTTGATGGAACTAACTTTAAGCCAACTGCAGCAAATCTACTAAACACTTTCTCCAAGTTATCAGACACTGTACTTTCATCTACCCATTTCATCAATATTAACATGTTGGAGTTCACACAACACTAATCTTGGCTGAATAATGGAAGGTCCCAGCAGTGGCGTTCGCAATGGGCACCTGCCGTGTGCCTTTGGCACTATAAGTCACTAAAGATGGAAGTGAGTGCTGAACCTTCTGTACTCTGAATCAATGCACAGACATTAGGAAAAGACAACCCCTTATCCACATAGCCATCTAACGTGGCCTTTGAATTTGGAAATAAAAACTGGCCTATCTCCACTCAATCTCACTTTTGCCCAACAATGGCTGTTTTTAGCCAAGTCTCTCTCCCTTAGAGTAATGCGTCAAAAGACTAAATAAATAGGTGTAATAATTTTACCCTTTATAAAAATGTTGCACGGAAGTGTTGACACTCCCCTTCAACTTGTTCAAAAGTGTTTTAACAATAGATATGAGCTAGCAAAGAAAACAAATTTAACATGTAAGTGAATGGGGACTTGAATTAGTGTCCATCACTGACTCATTCTGGTTTCTGCTACCAGAGGTCTGTGATGTTCGTCAATATTAACATGTTGGAGTTCACACAACACTGATCTTGGCTGAATAATGGAAGGTCCCAGCGGTGGCCGGGACTTTTGAATAGTTTGTAAAAAGTTCCAATCCAAGCTTAACCCCACTTTTGAATAGGATGTATGGAGTTCCAATCCAAGCTTAACCCCATAACCCTGCACACTACATGCAAGGCTATTATGTCATAAAAGCAAGCAATTCACAACTTGGTTCAAGCCAAACAAATTTGTCTTTGTGCTTTTTACTCTTCATGAATGCTAAAAGTCATGAATAATTTTTATATCTTGAGATCATTAATGATAAAGCAAAACAAATAGGCAAAGAAACAAAAAATGAATAAAAACATAAACATTAAAACTTATGTCATTAAAATATCCACAAAAATAAAAATTAGAAAAATCAAAAATCAAATGAGGGGAAATAAGGAAACTACATTAACACTCCCGATACATGTCCAATTGATTGTTGTACACTTTTGACACCGAATCAAACTCAAACTGTACTCCTAAAATAATAAGGTAAATTACGGATGTCGGGGGCTTGAAAATTCATGTAAACTAATAATGACCAAATTTTTTAACCTGAAAGACAACCCTATGTCTCCTCTGGAGATCCAAAACAGGTGTTCACTTCAGGGGTCGGAAATTGTTTATTTTTCTGCAGCCCTAATGAGAGGAGTTGTGCCAAAATTGAATGAATCTGTGTCGTGAGCCACCTGATCTTCTGGGGAGACAAGCTCAGTAGGCCAGATGTCACACTGTTCAAACCTGTAAAAACCGGAAATCTTTCAGAAAGTCGAAATTGTTGGGGGGGGGGGGGGGGGGGGGCGGGGGGTTAAGGGGGCCCCTAGTATGCTGGTACAAGTGAAACTTTTGCCCCAGAGTCAGGGACATGATCTGAGCCGTGACAAAAGTTGGTAACATGGCCTAAAGCCTTAAGGCTGGGCGTTCAGTAGATGCAAGTAGCTTTTTGTCAGGCAAGGTGAGGGCCCACATTTGCAATATTTTGGTGAATGAATTTTGGATATAAAAATTCTTAACGACTCAACATTTTTTACATATGGAAGCTGTGGTTTTTTCATAAAGTCACACACACATACATACATACATACATACATACACATAAAATGTTGAAGCATCCTTTTGAATTGAAGAACTATCAGTGTCACCAAATTATAGAAAACTAGTTTATTCACGTTTAAGTAAAATTGCTGCATACACTGCAGAGTGAGCAACTGGTTAGCATAGTGATATTCTCAAGCATATCCTTATACATACTATATAACATATCATAAAGTATAACATATACAATCAAGTTCCAGTCTGAACATGTCCAAAGATGCATCAGACAGAAAAAATCCATTGAGCATTCGTTACAGTGATCTATAAAGTCTACGAGAAAATGTAATCAAGTTATCACTTCCCTTTACGAGTTTTGTGCAAGTGCACCGTTTTGGCGCAATATGTAAAGTGATTTAAAGTGGGTGAGTAGAAAGTATTGAATTTGGTTTGGAGATGGAATGAAATATTGCCGTTTCCAGTGCAGATTTTACAATGTGTATAGGTGATTGGTACATTTGCTGGGTCCTACTTTGCAATGCGTATTTTATAATTTGCCAGGTTCAAGCAGTTGTTTTTGAATGGCGATGTTAATATAGCAAGACGTTTCAAAGATAGTTAGTACCAAGAATCAACAGTCCGACGGCATAAGTGGCATTCTGTATCTTTTGCGTAGGTTTAAAGTCCTACATTTGTCCAAAAAGACCATCGTTTAGTTCATCAGCTTGAATGTCATTGGCATAATGTAGGTAAATAACTAATGCTGTGCAAGCACAATGTTATAAGATCTTATTACCTTTCGGGGTTCAGGAAAGAAGCGCAATGCACTGATTTTACCTTTTGCGAATAACACGAATCTTTCACTTTGATGTATACTGTTTAAAGAAAGGACAGAACAGAAAATAGATTTTTTGGATCTGTTGTCGTCTACTTTTGACATAATCAAACTAGGGTGGGAGTGAGAGTATTTTGGAGATCGTTTATGCGCATGCGTAATGTGTTATGACATATGTAAAGCAGCCACAGTGACGTATGAAGAGACCTGTTGCTGAAGCCACTGCAAAGAGGTGCAACTAGAAGACGATAAAAATCCTGAGGATTACTCAGGAGTTTCACAAGTAAGTGCGTGTTTTTACCTCAGCTGACTTGTCAGTCAGCTGGGTAAATCTTAAAAAATCTTCTTCTCAGAAACTGCTTACCCAATTGCTTTGATATCACACAGGAACACTCCCGGGGATTCCTAGTTCTTAATTTGTTCACCAGGTGGCGCTGCAATTTTTTCCTAATTTTTTATGAATTTTTGTGTGTTATAGCTATTTTCGACTTCTTGTCCAGAACCGTCACTCATATTAAGCTGAAACATGGTGGATATGTTTCTTGTAGAAGGGTCAAACAAAGTTGTTCACTATGTGGGAATGCTGCGGATTCCTGATTTTTAACGATTTTTTCAATTCGGGTACTTGTCGGTCAATGCAGCTTTCCTTTTGATTACTATGGAAGTCAATGGGCATTCTAATGCTAATTCACATTTTGTACTTCTTCTCCAAAACCGTCATCCAGATTAACTTCAAACTTGGTGGCGATGTACCTTGGGTGGGTTTCTACCAATTTTGTTCAAATGGTCATGCTCCAGTGATTTTTGGATTTTTAATGAATTTTTTTTTTTTTTTTTGACAAATCTTAAAAAATCTTCTCCGAAACTGCGTACCCAATTGCTTTGATATCGTACATAGACACTCCCGGGGACACCTAGTTCCCAATTTGTTCACCAGGTGGCGCTGCAATTTTTAAAGGAATTTTTTGTATGGTTTTGCTACTTTTCACTTGTTGTCAGAACGGTCCCTCAGATTAAGCTGAAATGTGATGGATATGTTCTTGTGGAAGGGTCAAACAAAGTGTTTACTAGGTGGCACTGCTTCAGATTCCTGATTTTTAAGTATTTTCCATTCGGGTACTTATGGATCAATGCAGCTTTCTTATTGATTATTATGTAAGTCAATGGGCATTCTAATGCTAATTCACAGGACAACTGACACGAAATTTACTGTTTACTTGATAACTTGAGATCTGTTTTGAGTTAGCTACACATGTTAATTATTCTGTATGAAGGTCATACTGAGACAGTACATGAATGACCTTGACCTCGTTTGTGGGGTCACAGTGCAACATACATGAATTTTACTCTTCATTATAACTTGAGAACTACTTGAACTTTGATGGTGCACATGTAAGTGTTCTTCTATAAAGGTCAGACTTACTCAGAACATGGTGTCCTTGATCCTTTCCCAAATTCATAGAGCTGCAAGTGTGATGAATGTCAAGATCAGCTGAGGCACAGGCTGTTCACACAGCCCTCTTGTTCATATTTCGTTGTATTCATAAGGTTTACATGGTGTGTATTACACGAGTGAAGATGTATTCGTATAAAATTTGACAGGTTTTTTTGCCACTTGCGGTGTCATCGCATCAATGTGGTATCCACGCCGTCATTGCCATGTTTACCATTACATGAACATTAATTGCGATGTCGTTCATCATGAACACATGCTTTTGAATATCGGTGCATTGCTCACAAATTAAACTATATGCGTGTTTTGATGTCGTATACTGAGTTGTTATTGTATGTCACTTGGTCTGCTTTATTGATTGCGTTCAATTGATTGTGGGATTCCGAGATGAATCAAGATCTCGGTCATGGATCTGAACAAGTGGATGTTTGTAGAGATTGCCATGCTGATACTGTCGACATTTTCAGTTCATGTTTTGAATGACCTATCACTCAGTGCTGTACACAACCTTGCGCTCATTTAGGCCACTTTCAGTTTGATGCCACAACTATTTTTTCTTCGATTGATAGGTTAACTGTGCGCCAGAACAGTCACAAAGAGATGGGAAAAGTTGTGTTTTAATCGGAGGGAAAATGGCGTCAGTGAAAACTTTTAAAGCAAAGCAAAACGTATATAACTTAAAAGTTGATTTGATTCATTTGCATGTTGAGCTTTAGATTTGTCACATCGTTATCATTCATAACTTGCCTTTTTTGAACGTTCAGAATACAGGTTACAAATGTAGGTAAATTTACATATATGTATATTTTAAGTGTGATCAAAACCCCATCTCTGCTGGGGTTTTGGTGTGATTTGTAAAGTCCATCTTTGTGCATGCCCTTGGAATGGAAAAGGACAATCCGTATGTATCAAATGTGCAGGGTGGCCTTTTAAAGATCAAGGGTAGAAACTAAACCAGAGGAGAAGCACTTCCAGTGATAAGGGGGCTAACAATTCTGTTTTTATTTTGCACCACTGGATTAAAGTGTACTGGAGATCAAATGGAATAATACAGTGAAAACTCAAAGCGACACTCAGTTATCTGACATATTCATCATAATGACACAAATTTGAAGGGACTTTAGTTTGGTTCCTTTGTTTTTTGACTCTTTAATCTGGCATATTCAGATATCTGACACATTGTCTTGGAAAAAAATAGTGTCATACTTACAAGTTTTCATTGTGCCTACTATGTGCTTACCCTTACAAACATTAAAAATATAGTTCCATTATGTAGGCCTACAGCCACTTACTTTATTAATTTTTCTCAAACAGCATTCTGATAAAATATTTTTGTGTGTGTTCTGGCTGTGTGAAATGGACCAATTTTCAAAAATCCGTGTGACCATCTCAGAAAAGGTATCTTTTAATGTATTGCTCCTGATATCCAAATTTTTTTCTTACTATGTGAAGGAGTTGAAATAATTTATGGAAAATAAAAACTAGTACCGTATTATCGTTCGCGTCCAGCGTCCATCAGTCCTGTGGCGTCCACAGTTCACATTTTCGACTTCTCCAAAACCATACGCCACCTTCACTTCAATTTGGTGGCAATGTACCTTACTACCAAGTTTGTTCTAGGTGGCGCTGCAATTTTTTGTTTAGCTCAGCTGACTTAAGTCAGTCAGCCGAGCTTATAGGATGCTGATGGCTGTTGTCCATGCGTCAAAAATTCACATTTTTGACTTCTTCTCTCAAACCGTTCGCCAGATTCATTTCAAACTTAGTGGCAATGTACCTCTGGTGGGTCTCCACCAAATTAGTTCAAATGGTCATGTTCAATTGATTTTTTGATTTTTTTATGAATTTTGGGGGTTTTTTGGCCGAATCTTAAATCTTCTTCTCCAGAACCGCTCACCCAATCGCTTCCAAATAACACAGGAACATTACTGGGAACTCCCAGATGTTAATTTGTTCACCATGTCGCGCTGCGATTTTTTTTGCTATTTTTTTAATGATTTTTTAGGTACTTATGCTATTTTCGACTTCTTCTCCAGAACCATGTGATAGGTAGAGCTGAAACTTTGTGGAACAATTTCTTGTTAAGGGCTCAAACAAAGTTGTTCACAGGTTATGTTACTATGGATTCCTGATTTTTTACGTATTTTTCATTTTGGGTACTTATCGGTTAATGCATTAACTCCAATTGATTACTATGTAATTCAATGGGCAGTCTTAATACTAACTGACATTTTTGACTTCTTCTCCGAAACCGTTAGCCAGATTCACTTCAAACTTAGTGGCAATGTCCCTCTAGTGGGACTCTCCCATACTTCAAATGGTCAAATTCAGGTGATTTTTTTATTTTTTTATGAATTTTTTTGTTCTTTTTTGGGGCTAATCTTAAAAAATCTCTTTCTCCAGAACCTCTAAACCAATCACTTCCAAATCACACAGGAACACTTCTAGGGATTCCCAGATGTAAATTTGATCATCAGGTGGCGCTGCAATTTTTTTTTTTTTTTTTTTTTTTTGATGATTTTTTGGGTACTTACACTATTGTTGACTTCTTCTCCAGAACCATGTGATAGGTAGGGCTGAAACATGGTGGAAATGTTCCTTGTTGAGGGCTCAAACAAAGTTGTTCATGAAGCTATGTTACTGTGGATTCCTGATTTTTGATGAATTTTTCATTTTGGGTACTTCTCATGGAGGAGGGCGTACATCCAGCAATCACAGATTGCCTTTTAAACTACAACCTCAACACAGGTCTGTTCAGTTTCAAAATTGATGAGAATTAGAGCTTATTTTAAAAGATATATCAGAGTCAAATAAGTCCATATTTTCCCTTGGTGATATCACACACATTGAGACCCTCTAATTGCGTGACCATGAAGAGTTAATACTGGTATATTTAAAATACTTCTTGGACTAAGGCACTTAAACTTGGTATGACTGTACCATACATCATAATCTAACAGCACACAAAATATAAACTGGTTTTGAGATGCTAAGTAATGATCCATATGTAGATCTACAGTATATATATATGTATTGAATACTGTAGGATTTAATTCTCCCTTGCAAAAGACCACACTATTCAGGGCTCGACATTAAACATCTCCACTACTTGTCCCACCCAAGTTTTTGTCTCATTTTCAGACAAGTAATGGGTAAAATTCCTATGCAGCTCACAATTTTTACTTGTTCTGCCAGAAAATTTACTTGTCCCAGACAGTAAAGCTTGCCTTGATGCCAAGCCCTGCTATTTCATTAAAGTAATCAACCATTCTAAATTGTTAACTTTACAAGTCTCTATTCACATATTGAAGTAGACATGTTTCTCTGAAATTAATTACAAAATAAGAAAACTAGTTTTCTCGCTCTTTCTGCGTGATAAATGCTACTGTTTGCTGGATTTTCCTACAATATTAACAGGTAGGTGTAAAATTACTTTTTAATGAATTAAATATATTTCTCTAGATTTCAATAATTCATATCAAAATCTCATCACACACTGTGTGATGAGATTTTGTTCACATGCAATGTATTAAACTGCATAACATATATTCTAGAAACAGTTGAACATTTTTTGTAATAAATAAAATTTCTGATTTTCTATTTAAATGTACAGTGGTACCTGCTTGAGCGACCCCTCTAATGAGAGACCAAATATCTTTTAAGACCACTCTCTCAAAACACTGCTCTATTTTGCATGTTATTGTACCTCTAATGAAAGACCACCTGTTTGAGAGACCACATATTGGTCTGCCCTAGGGGTGGTCTCTCAAGACTGTATTTAAATTATTCATATACAGTGTATTAAACTGCATTCATCTAAACTAGCACATGTAGCAAATGTTATCATCCTTTTTGGACTAAAATAAAAGATTATAGTGTACAGCAGTGATTACAACACTAAACATAAACTACCAATTAAATGCAGGTGTATGAATGAATGGTTCGATCAGAGAATTATATAATTTATTGATAAATATAACTTTAAAAACTTTTTTCACAAGTAAGCAAATATTGCATGTATTGAGTTTAATTTTGCAACATCTTTGTTACAGAACATATTGGTCATTTTTACCCCAAAAACATATTTGCATTTATACTCACTGATATTCTATTGCAGGAAAATGGTCAATACAAAGGATTATATTTACTTACAGCATTTATATCTTGCAAACAATAATATACTATTTTTGAACAACTGTTTTGTTTATATGGTTGCAGAGATGGCAAAGTTAAAGAACAGGGAGGAGGGAATTATCAAAGAAGTATATAAACTTCACCCTGTGGCTCATACCAATATAATAAAATTTCCCAAGGAAGGCGGCAACCTTGACAGCCTTACGAAGGTCGCGTTGCTGGCACCTGAGCAAAATTATGTGGCAACAGTATACCAAGAGGAAAGCTTTGGATTGATCACAGATGCAGTGAAGGACCATCATCAACTAAAAATAAGCAACTTTAGAATGTCCAAAGGGCTTATTGTCATAGGAGAGAAGACAAAAGTTAGCAAACTGGCACTGCCAAAAACTTTTGACTCTGTCTTGATTGAAACTGCAAGACAAGCAATGTATGCGCCTATCCTCACTATACAGACAGCCAAAACCCAAGAAAACAAGAGAAGGTTATCCCTTATCGGAATAGTTGAAGAGGTAAATCATCTATTATTCACACACAGTTTCATTCTTTTTGTGTTCATATATGGCCCAAAATATATCATATTCAATAAAATTTATTGCTGAAACAGTAACTTAGTATCATTTTATAGTACATATACCATGAAAATACATATCAAATTTGACACACACACCCCATTGCGCCAGCATAATGTTATAATTTCATAATAATAATAATAATAATAATAATAATAATAATAATAATAATAATAATAATAATAATAATAATAATAATAATAAATATGTTGCACATGCAGTGATAAGTTCATAAGTGTGCCACAGTAACACTAATCTTGTCCAGGGTCACTTTAACTGTACCATGACTCTTAGATAATTTGTTAAAACAAGCCATAATTTATCATATACAAGCAAGTTTTTCACCTATATGCGGCTAAATACATAAACACTCTATGCTTTCAGGTTGAGGTACCCACCACCACATGCAGGAAGATAAAAATGTCCGACGATACTGGTGACATCCAAGTTAATATGTGGGCCCCACCCCATGAAAAAAGTATTCAGCAAGGATACAATCACATTGTGGGATGCGCGACTGAGGAACTACTTTGCATATCCTACACTGGATACTAGTGCCGGTACTGACATCAAGCTATGTTATGTGTAAACTTAAAATGCTGCACAAAAGTAAATATTTCCAAAAATTCACTCACCATTCATAACTTAATTTAACCATGGAAGTCCTACAACTCCCTCGAAGTTGGGCAGCCAGTGACGTTTTCATCCCCACCAAACGATGGAAAAATTGTATGTTAAGACTAAATGGTTGCTGTCCATCAGGGGGTGGCAGCTTTTGTGTTTCAGCCCTACATACTTTAATGGACATGGGTTAAATAAGGGTGGTGTGTTTTATTTGCTTATGGATATAAAATTTAAGTCGCACAAAGGTGTGAAGGTTACAACTCTAAATCGTCTCACTTTGTATTTGGTGTGAGTGTGGGGGAGGGGCATAAAATTATGATTAAGACACGTTGCAAGAGCCATGATATTGCTACCTCCTCCATCAGATGGTGCCTTGGTAAACAAAGTTTTTACTACCATGAAGGATGATCATGCTACTATTGCTTTTAAACACATCTTGATATTGCAGCTGGCTGTGAAAGAATATACGAAACTTGTTCATGGCCCCGCCCAACATTCATACATTAGAGTGAAGATAAGAGAACTTGGAGGTTTCTCATCCAGCTACTGAGATTCGAAATCCTAGTCGCATGAACTTGTTAGACCCAAAATATTTTTCACCTATTGTGACAGCTGTCAGCACAATATCAGACTTTGAGGACCAGACACAACCAAATACATCACATCCAGCTTAGCTTTAAAACTTGGCCATAAATGTGCACAAATTTTAAAAGCAACAGCAATCGAAAATAATGACAAGACTCTACAAGAACTAGCAGAAAATAATCCACAGTTGTGCGACTTGCGCTCAGGTGATCAGTTGCAAACCGTCCTCACTTCACCAACAAAAGGGAAACAAACATAAACCTCCTCTTACTGAGGATGTGATGGGATTGCCCAAACACCTCAACGATGTCACAAATGTACAAGAGAATGCCCTTAACAATGGGTTTCCTGAAGAGGCAGTTACCACATGGAAAACACTTTATAATACCGAGGCAGTTCTAACTCAATCCTGTTCAACCGATGAAGGCAAGGGAAGGGTCAAAGCTGACCCTGAGTGAATATGCAAGCAAGGCATCCATGAGTTAAAAAACTGCTCTGTAAAATACCAATGAGGGGGGAGGGAGAGAGAGAGAGAGAGAGAGAGAGAGAGAGAGAGAGAGAGAGAGAGAGAGAGAGAGAGGAGGGAAGTCTGTGGGCTTAAACATGTTTGGAATAAAAAGGGTCGTAATGCAATTTATTGTTGTTTTTGCTTTGATCTTACTTGATGGGTCGAGTTAATTACCGAGATCGCTATCAGCAACCGGTTGATCCTGTTTGCAATACACATTTTTGTCAGAAGTTCATTTGAAATGTAAGTATATAAGAATAAGTGCCAAACGGACCTGTTAATGGTAATCAATGTTTGCTAGCAAGGATTATTACAAGTCAATGTGCCATTTGTATTTTGGAGTCCTGTAGCGCATTTTGAATAAATAAGGATTTTTAAGTCCGCATTTTGTGATAGTTGATTACCTTGACTGGAATAAGGAAGTGGCATTTTATTGCTCACGTACAAGGAATATATAAGTACCTATTATCCATTTTTTTGCCATTTAATCATTCCAAATTTAATTCAGTATTCATGTATCATCTCGCATCAAATTATCAACTGATTAGTAGACCAGGTTCGGGGTGGGAACAGGGACCAAAAGAAATAATACACTGCCCATCCTGTTCACACAAGATATAACTTATTGAACAGATATCTTGATCCAAAGCAGCAGGCTGTTTCAGTATAAGATCAAAACTGTTATGTGTTTGCACGACTTCACTGTGGCTCACTGGTTCATATCAGAGGTTGAGATGCCCATAGGAAGTTTGCCGATACGTGAAGAGATAGCCATCCAGCTTCTTTGAGGTCTCCACATCTACCTCAACAAGTTTGCACCTTGTCGCAAGTGATTAACCTTAAACACAATGAGATTGGCATGACTGCACAATTCATGGGCCACGACATAAGGGTACACTGAAAATACTACAGATTAGAAGTCCAGACATTGCAAACTGCAAAGCTCTCAAAGATATTTATGGCCCTGGACAAGAAAACCTTACTGGTACAGCCAAGAAGACCTTGGAAGAGATGCAAAGGACAATGGAGGCGAGTTTATATTTCACGATATTGAATTATGATATGCATACCCCATCCATAACCATTAAATTTAGGACTGTTTATCCCCACATCTGCAATCCCATTTCAGTAAAGAAAGTAATGAAAATGTTAAACTTTTTCTTCGACCATATCAATAAAGTACCGTTTAATCTTAACTTATTTGGGTTTCAAGCTGATCTTTTTTGCATGCAATTACGAAAACAAAAGCACATACATTGGGGTTAGCTAATTCACTTTGCTATGTGTAGAGGTAAATGGTGCTTCATTATCAAGTAGAGGAAATATTGTTAAAGCAAAATTTACATTCCCACCCACAAGCTTAATAACAAGGTAATATTAAGTAAATTGCATTCAATACATTGCGTAACATTTAAAGGCAGGGAATTTGCAGTTTGAGAGCCGCTTTTGTGTGGTTCATACGTCACAAGCTCTTGCAACAGATCCTGAAGAAGACATCAACTGATGATGAAGGTTATGGCAAGCCAGGACAGCAAAAAATACAATTCTCATTTAAAACAGATAATTATACATAAAACAGACCTAAAAAATAAAACAAAACAGATATTTCTCATTTTAAAAAAAAGATTAATTGTAAATAAAACAAAAAGAATAATTGTAAATAAAGCAAAAATAATAATTGTAAATAAAAAAGTACAAAAAAACAATGCAAATGTTTCTCATTTGATACAGAATAGAAATAATGCGAACAAAAAAGAAAAAGAAAACAGATATTTCTCATTCATAACAAAATAATCAGAAAAATAACACAAAAAATAAAACAGATGGAAATGATAAATAAAACAGACAGTTTTTAGAAAAATATATTGACCAAGAAATGGAAACAAACTATTTATATTTAAAGCAAAACAAAAACAAATGATAAATAGAGAAAGCCTTTATAGCTCCACTGAGCTAATAGGATGGTTTGTCTTCCATCATCTGGCAGTTCACAGTGTACCTTTTTTAACTTCTCCAAAACCACCAGCCAGATTTACTTCAAACTTAATGGGGATATACCTTGGGTGGGTTTCTACAAAGTTTGTTTAAATGGTCAGGCTACAGTGATTTTTTGGATTTTTCATATCTTTTTCTTCTTTTGGGAAAATCATTAAAAAAAATCTTTTCCAAAACCGCTCAGCCAGTTGCTTTGATATACATAGAGACACTCCTAGTTCCAAATTTGTTCATCTTCAGAACCATCATTCAGATTAGGCTGAAACTTGGTGGATATGTTCTTTGTGAAAGGGTCAAACAATCTGAACTGTGTTATCTCAATGTTATCCCTAACCCACCTCAGCCACATTCACTGGCCTCATCCCTGATAAAAGGATGTCCCACCCCACCCCCACCCCCCATGAACTGATGACATGATGTGTGAAGGATATACATAGGTCCATCACAGACTCTTCCCATGTATAATAAGTGGTGATGCTGGTACTTAGGTCCTGCTGGGCTCTTTCCCAGAAGTCAATGCATTTGATTGGTACTTAGGCCCCTGCACTGGACTCTTTCCCATGGATTAATAAATAAGCCAACCAACCCACCCTACCCAGATGAACACATGAACACAGTGATTCTTCTATCCCTTCCCCTGTAAACATGTGTAATGTATGCAAGTCATTTGACATGAGATGCATGGAAAATTGCTCTCAAGGAAGGCGGTCTACAGCCAAGTTTAGCCTTTTGACACAGACCCCAACCATGATTGGTGCCCATATATGGAATGTTTGGACCAATAATTTCTAGCAAACAAAATGACAGACACGGGGAAGCCATGTGCCATCTAACTCTGTGTGTGCAGGCAAAGACTTACAAACATGGTATGGAGTTTGACTGCAGCAAGCAAACCCTCAGAAAAGTCATACAAAGGCATTGTGAACTCGTCAAAAAAGACCAAAACCCTGTACCTTCTGCCATTGTTGAGAGGAGTAAGTTTACCTGCCATGTTTGAAAAGCAGACAGATCTCTCTCCACATTTACCACAGAGTTACGAAAATTGACTCAGCATTTCGTAACTACAGGGATTTGCTGTCTGAAATGATCTAAGAGGTTCGTATGTGGCATAAATGACAGATGTGGAGCCTCTGCTCCATTGTTGACAGTGAGATCCCTATTGTGGCTGAAAGGCCAACAAATGAAATTGAATTCCCTCTTTAAGAGATAGGAGGTATGATGCATGCAAATGAGCCTCCTTTGTGTCAACATATAAGCCAGTGCTCCATCTCGGGCAGCCTCTTTGCTGCATATTCTGTGTGGGACCAGGGTGTTGACCAGATACCCTTCTATTTCCCCACAAAGACCTCTAGTTTCCCAAGGTGAAGATTATCACACATCTTTCCAATTGCAGGTAAGTGTCAGTCTTACTAATGATTATCATACATTCATTTTATTTTTTTACTTTTTACACACTCTTGTCCCTTTTGAGGTCTCTTTTAAGTAAGCAAGATCTCCAGCACAGTCACCCATTTTCTTTTGTCTGGAAGGAAAAGTCATACTGGAGTGAAAGGAAGGAAAATGGCTCTGACTGTAACGTTAAGTGACCAGGAGAGGACATGGCATTGCAGTTTGACACCTTGTTTTGCTTTTTTATCAATTATTGTATTTCTTGTGTAATTTCAAAAGTCTCGCAATGTAGCGTTTCTTTATCTTACGGCCTCGCCACATGGGCCAATTTTTAGTGGTCTGGTTTGTTTCAAATCGTATTTTAAGACTCGATGTTGTCCTAAAGCCAGATAAATTGTGGATACAAACTCCAGATTCATGAAAGTTTGTTGGTCCATTTTCATGCATTATTAACCAAGTTTCAAGTTCCAAGTTGTCTCAGTACATCGTCTTTTTTGTAAACCTTAGGATTTGAGACACTGTTTCCCAGTTAAATGAAGTCCATGTATTTTGGCATGTAGGAAACTGTACCTCTTGAAACCATGAAAAGAAGAAGAAATTAGTGTTCAAGTCTGGAAAGTAAGAAATTTAACAATGCCAAGTGGGCTTGGTCCCCCAAACTCAGTGGTAACTTGAGGTCACCTCTAGTGCTTCAGCAGGCAAGATGCTTGCATGCTCAGTGCCAAGCAACACGATTAGGTGGTGCTGCCTCTATTGGGAGTTTGGTGAACTAAGCCCCAACAATTTTGGCTTTTAAGTGAAACTTTTCTCTTTGCTGTATATTCTTTGTGGGACAACAGTGTTGATCAGATACCCTTCTATTTCCCCACAAAGACCTCCAGCTGCCAAAGCTGAAGATTATCACACATCTTTCCAATTGCAGCCAGCCAGTCCAACACAGAGAAGTGAATCAAGACTAGCCATGAAACCACGTCCATCATTGTTGTGTTCTTACTGTTAGGGTTAACCCTAGACCTTTCAAGTACCAAGGTACTCCAAGCCTACTGGTACACCAGTTACAGGCCCTTAGCTGGGGGGGGGGGGGGGGGGCTTATAGGGGGTAGGATGACACCCAACCCATCAGCCTAGTAGCACAATACCCAGTGTCACACAAAAGATAAATGTGTCATTCTGATGTGTTTACCAACAGAAGATAAAACAGTTGAACATTACATGGTTACTGTTGTCTCTATGCATGCTCTGTGGCCTACTGGGGACAAGTATATATTACATGTAGGCAGTGATAATCACTTTGCACTTTGTCAGTGCCTGATGCTGGACTCCTGTCACCACAATCTCAATCACACTCGTGAAACGATGTCATTTGCACTGGAAATTGATACTGCAGTGGAATTTTGGTATACTATATATAAATTGGTCCTATTATTTCACAATTCACTGTTCTGTACAATGACAATTATTTCTTGGACAAATGTGCTTATTAAATCTCAAATAAAAATGTTACCATTTAAAGTGTGACTGCCAACCTTAATTGGATGACCTAAGATGAAATACCAGACGATAGAACAAAAGAACAAACTGTGAAAATTAATCATCTTGAAAACAAAGTGACTTTACTGGTATGGGCAATCCTACCAAGTTTCATCAAATTCCATCTAGTTCTTCAAGACTTATCGCACGGAAACCAATTTCACATAAGTGACCCTGTGACCTTGAAAATTCGCTCAAGGTCATCCAAATACGATCCCAACCTAGGTCTTGCCAAGATACATAATCCTACCAAGTTTCATCAAATTCCATCATGTTCTCCATGACTTATCGAACAGAAACTAATTTAAAATAGGTGACCCTGTGACCTTGAAAATTAGGTCAAGGTCATCCAAATACAATTCCAACCTAGGTCTTGTCTAGATACATAATCCTAACAAGTTTCATCAAATTCCATCATGTTCTTCAAGACTTATCGCACAGAAACCAATTTCACATAAGTGACCCTGTGACCTTGAGAATTCGCTCAAGGTCATCCAAATACAATCCCAACCTAGATCTTGCCAAGATACATAATCCTACCAAGTTTCATCAAATTTCATCAAGTTCTTCAAGTCTTATCGTATGGAAACCAATTTCACATAAGTGACCCTGTGACCTTGAAAATTAGGTCAAGGTCATCCAAATACAATCCCAACCTAGGTCTTGCCAAGATACATAATCCTACCAAGTTTCATCAAATTCCATCAAGTTCTTCATGACTTATCGCACGGAAACCAATTTCACATAAGTGGCCCTGTGACCTTGAAAATTAGGTCAAGGTCACCCAAATACAATCCCAACCTAGGTCTTGCCTAGATACATAATCCTACCACGTTTCATCAAATTCTGTCAAGTCCTTCAAGACTTATCGTACGGAAACCAAGTGTTGAAGAACCTGAACAACAACAACAACAACAACAAGCGGAAGAAACGGGCACTAAAACAATATGTCCCCCGGCTTCCACCGGGAGACATAAATATTACTGAACTTCTGACTTCAAATGCATATTGTTTATTCAAATGCATTACATCTGAATATACGAAATGCATTTGAAGTCAGAAGTTAGAGAGTGAGTGAAGCATAAACATACTGGCAACAATGTATGAAAGTAACTTAGATTTAGATACTATATTTCTTCAAAGGTTTATCAGATAAAGATACAAAAGAAGCAAGTGACAAAAGTAACACGTCAGATGTATCAAAAGAAAGTCAGCAGCAAAATATATTTCAAGACAGAAGTGAAGGGGCCCCATGTTTGCAATCTGAAGTTCAAGATATTGTGCCAAATGAAGAGCTAAAGAATGATATTTGCCATTTTATAACAGCTACAATGTCACCTAAACAGGTGAACGAAGTAATAGCCAACATGGAAAAGGGACAAAAATATCATCTTCTACAAAATCACGACAACCCCTCAAGGCATTTCCTGTACCCAAGTCACTTTCTAGGTGGATGTTACTGATCATTAAAACCAGACTGGTGGCAACATACAGCTGGTTGGCTTATATCACAAAATTAGACGGTGCATTCTGTGTATATTGTGCACCTTTTGCAAAAAATCGGAAGAAACTGGGTACACTTGTGAATTCTCCATTCACAAAATGGCAATACAAGTCAGAAAATATCAGTACTGATGCATCAAAACAACACCATGCTGAGGCTTATGAGGCTGCCAAGATCTTCAGGCAAAGCATTCAGAATCCAGGATCGACAGTAACTGTTTTGCTTAATACCACCACAGCAAGCTTTATTTATGACCACAAACACATTCTGAAATTTGTGACAGAAATGTTTCACATTGTGGAAGGCAATGTGTAGCCCTGAGAGGCGACCATGAAAATGTGAACTCTCTTGGAAATCCGGGTAATTTTGTTGCCATCATGAAAGTGATTGCCAACCATGATTCATTGTTGAAAGAGCACTTGCAAAAGCCAAAACAACATACCTTTCCCCTCAGATGCAAAATGAAATGATTGATGTCGTAAGAAAAAGCGTCATCCAAACCAGTATTGTGGGTGAGGTGAAGGAAGCCAAATATTCTGTTATGGTGGATGAAGTAAAATCAAACACTGTTGAGCAGATGCCAGTATGCCTGAGACTTGTTGACAGTGAACTCAACATCAGGGAAGAATTAACTGACATCAGAAAAGAGAATCACTGGCCAGCACATGGCAAATGAGATCAGAAATGTACTAGACACACTGATTCTAAAAATGGCTAACATCAAAGGGCAAGGTTATGATGCAGCCTCAAACATGAGCAGTGAAGAGTAGGTGTTCAGGCAATCATTAGACGAGAAGCCCCTAAAGCTGTCTACATTCATTGCAGTGGTCATGCCTTCAACCTGGTGATTGCTCATTCATCCTCCTTACCTGGGGTATGCAATACCCTTGACAAGTTGAGGTCAACTGTTCACTTCTGCACTGACAGTCCAAAGCGTGAGGGCCTGCTCACAGCTGTACTGTCAAAACACCTCCCAGAGGAAGGAAAAAAAAGGATAATTGATTTGTGCCAAACAAGGTGGGCAGCAAGGCATGATGCATATGATCATTTCTATGTTGCTTATGAATACCTTGTAACTTCATTGCAAGTGACTGCACATGGTTTGCACAGAGATAAGTTGATGAAGATTTTACTGCTGCCATGTACGTGGGATATGAAGTCGAAAAATGATGCTAGTGGTATTCTTCAAGGCATAACAAACTTTGACGTTGTGATTACATTTGTCACAGCTTATCAACTGTTGTCCAATTTGGACTAAATCACAACAAAGTTACAAAGTACGACCATTTACATCATAAATACATACCAATTAGTGGGTATACTGTGAGTGGGACTGTTTTGGACCCTTCTGCTTGAAAGTAGGTCACAAGTCAAGAGGCATGGACTTTTGTACACATGCTTGGCATCCAGGACAGTACACATGGAACCTAGACGACTTCACAACTGACACATGGGGGGGGGCATGGGAGAAGTAAATCTGTGCCATCAGAAATGAAATCCTGAGCCAATCCAGCATCCGCCTAGACAGCTTTTCCCTGCATACATTCTTGTATGAGGCAATGACCATAGTGAAAAGTAGGCCACTATCAGTTGAGAGTCTAAATGACCCAAGTGGTCCCAATGACGCCAAATCACTTGTTGACCATGAAGTCACAGGTTGTCATGCCCTTGCCTGGAAACTTCACAAAGGAAGACCTGTAGGCCAGGAAACATTGGCCCTAGGTGCAACTACTTGCCATGATTTTGTTCAAGCAGGAAGAGAGCGTATGTGGTCCATCTTCAAACACGCAGTAAATAAAAAGAACAAAAGAGGCACATCCATGTTGGAGATGTCGTAATTTTGAAAGATGAGGACATGGTGAGAGGACACTGGAGACTGGCACATGATAAGCCAAAAGAAAGCAAGTTGGGCCATGTCAGGACAGACCGTTTCCTTGTGGGAGAATCGACCTTGACACACCAAGGGAAGCTTAAAGGTAAAGCCACCTTACTGGAGAGGCCCATTCATAATGTCACAGTGCTTCTCGAAGTCAGCGCCTCCTAGATTCTGATATTTTCCCTATCCCTGTGATTACTATGTATCATGGGTGAGAGAGTCTGTCCTTGTTCACAATGCATTTGTTATTCAGACAACTGAACTCTTGCCATTTTAAAATCATGTACACACAATTTGGGTGGCTGTGAAAATGTCGCCGCAGCAACCAGTGCTATTTACATATCCTAGTCTAGAAATTTATCATTGATATGGCATGGTGCCAGCTGAAACCGCTCACCCAATTGCTCTGATATCATATAGGAACACTCCTATGGACTCCTAGTTCTCAATTTGTTCACCAGGTGGTGCTGCAATTTTTTTATGATTTTTTGTGTGTTTTCGCTATTTTCGACTTCTCCAGAACCATGACTGAGATTAAGCTGAAACATGGTGGATATGTTCCTTGTGGATGGGTCAAAGTTGTTCACTGGGTGGCACTGCTGTTGATTCCTCATTTTTAATGATTTTTTAAATTTGGGTACTTATCGGTAAATGCACCTTTCCTATTGATTACTATGTAAGTCAATGGGCATTCTAATGCTAATTTACATTTTCGACTTCTCCAAAACCGTCTACCAGATTGACTTCAAACTTGATAGCAATTTACCTTGGGTGGGTCTCTACCAGGTTTGTTCAAATGGTCATGCTCCAGTGATTTTTGGATTTTTTGTGATTTTTTTTTTTTTTTTTTTTTTTGTTCTTTTTGGGGGAAAATTTCAAAAATCTTTTTCTCCAAGACTCCTCACCCAATTACGTTGATATCACACAGGGCACTCCTAGAGACTCCTAGTTCCTAATCTGTTCACCAGGTGGTGCTGCAGTATTTTCTTTGTGTGTGTGTGTGTGTGTGTGTGTGTGTGTGTGTGTGTGTGTGTGTTTTCACTATTTTTGACTTCTTCTCCAGAGCTGTCACTCAGATTGAGCTGAAACTTTGTGGATATGTTCCTTGGCAAAGGGTCAAACAAAGGTGTTTACTAGGTGGCACTACTGTGGATTCCTGATTTTTAACGATTTTTTCAATTCGGGTACTTATCGGTAAATGCACCTTTCCTATTGATTACTATGCAAGTCAATGGGCATTCTAATGCTAATTCACATTTTGGACTTCTCTGAAGAAACTGTCAATTCATATTGACTTCAAACTTGGTGGCAATGTACCTTGGGTGGGTCTTTACCAGTTTTGTTGAAATGGTCACACTGCAGTGATTTTTTAATTTTTTATGATTTTTTGGCGAAAATCTTTCAAAAAGTTCTCTAGAAGATCACAGATGGCTTGGAACAGATTCCCAGCAAGATTACGACCCTGATCAGTGTGGATTTGCAATTGGGAACCTAGTTTTGCCACAAACTAGTGCACAAATTTTTCCGCTACTGTTTCTGCTGATTGATCAGGCAGTGGGTAGCACTCTAGCCATTTCGTAAATTGGTCCACAACCATGAGGACATATACGTTTCCTGCAACACTTTTTATGAAGGGACCTAGAATATCAAGATGTACTCTTTCTAAAGGACTACCTACATGATATCTCCCTAATCTTGCCTTTAGACACTGTCCTGGCTTTTTATTTCTGCTGCACTTCTGACAACTTTTCACGTAGTCATCACAATCTTGGCTCATACCATGCCAAAAGAATCTCTGTTTTAAGTGCCGTAGTGTTTTGGTCGGCCCTAGGTGACCCGCTAGCTTATATCATGATGCGCCTTTAAAACATCCTCCCTTAAGGCTTTTGGCACTAGAAAACACAACTTCCTGTCAATAAGGTCTTGCCATTCATAGAGCAGGACTCCATCTTGAATTTTTAGCTGTGATTTGCATAGCCAGAGATGCTTAACAGCAGGGCTTGCTAACCATAATTCATGTTGCAGAGGCTCTGAGTTAGTTTCAATCCAGGCTATCAGTTGTGACAAGTCTGAATCTTTTAACTGAGAGTCTCTCAACTCTTTGTTGGTATACTGTGCTACCCAACTACTTTGATTTTCTACCTCAGAGTCATAGGAGGCATTCCCTCCTGTATCATGACTATGGCCGTGAGTGCTTACAGATGGAATGTTACTGTGTTGTGAATTAGAACTAGATGGATCTGTTCCGACTACTCTGAGTGACAGAGGCACAACATCGTCTACATCCTCCTCAAATCTCTGCCACTGTTCCTGTGCTCTTTAACAAAACTTAGAGCCACCACATGGCAATGACTTTAACTGTATACCTGCTACACAACAGTCGCAATATGTCACATTATCAGGGATTCGGCTAAGGCTGTCAGCATTGACGTGGCGCTTTCCTTGCCTATGAATTATTTGCATGTCATACTGTGCCAGCTCTTCTAGCCACCTGTCAAGTTGTCCCTGAATTTGCTTAAATCCCATAAGCCATGCCAAACTGTTATGGTCAGACCTCACGATGGATTTATTGCCAAGTGGATAATGGCGGTACTGTCGAGTGAATCTCACTACTGCTAACAACTCCTTCCTGGTGGTACAGAACTTTCTCTGTGCAGGTATTAACACAAAACTACTGTAAGCAATTGTTTTTTCTGTACCCTCTTGTATTTGACTCAGTTCCGCCCCAATGGCAATGTTGGAAGAATTGCAATCCAAGATGTACAACCCCTCTTTTGCAGGAAGTGCAAGTACTGGAGCCCCAAGAAGAGCAGACTTTTGTTTGTCAAATGCACACTGATGTTTTTCAGACCATTCAAATTTGGCTTTTGGACCTGTCAGTTCATAGAGACATGCCCCTTCTTCAGCTAAATTTCTGAGATGGTCCCTATGATAATTTATGAACCCCAAGAAGGATTCTACCTCCCTGATTGATTTCAGAATAGGCCAATCAGCCACAGCTTTGACCTTTTCTGGGTCCACAGCCAATCCATGTCCTGAAACTACTTTTCCCAAAAACTTTATTTCACGACGAAATAGGGAACACTTTTTTCCCTTCAATTTCAGGTTGTACGCCTTGAGCCTAGAGAAGACCTCATGCAAATTAGACAAATGGTCCCAGAAATTTGAACCAAGAATTATTACGTCATCTTGGTAGGCCAAAACTGACCTCCAGGTTAGGCCTCTAAGCACCAGGTGCATCGCTCTTCGTAAAGTTTGAGACGCCCAACATAACCCAAATGGCATTCTGGTAAATTCGAATAGACCGAACTTCGTGACAAAGGCTGTCTTCGATTTATCACGATTAGCTACAGGCACTTGCCAGTACGTGGCAGCCATATCGAGAGCACTATAGAAGGTCAAACCACTAAGAGTGTCAAGGCATTCTTCTATAATTGGTAATGGATAACCATCTTTGACCGTGACACTATTTAGGTGACGGTAATCTATGCACCATCTTACAGTTCCGTCTTTTTTTCTTACTAAGAGAGGGGCTGATGCCCATTCTGAATTAGATGGTGTTATCACGCCAGGATCTAACATATATTTTAAATGCTTTTCTTCTTCATATTCAAAGCCAACTGGTGTTCTGTGCATATGCTGGCGAACAGGCTTTACAGACCCTTTATCAATGTGATGCTCACCTCCTTTAAAACACCCTAAGTCTGTGTCTGATTTAGTAAAGATACCTTCAAACTCTATCAGTAGCTTTGCCACTGCCTCAGACTCTTCATGTGAAAGACCAATACATGATCTATCAAATAGATCTTTCAAGTGATCTGGTTCTTGTTTATGACTTTGCTTTAGCATGTCTAACTTGCAGACAGCTGGCAAGGTGTACTATGTGTAAATTTGGAGCTTTGCACTCCAAACTTGAATAATTCTCTTGCAACTTTAAGCTATTACAGCTTTGCAGACCCTTTATCAATGTGATGCTCACCTCCTTTAAAACACCCTAAGTCTGTGTCTGATTTAGTAAAGATACCTTCAAACTCTATCAGTAGCTTTGCCACTGCCTCAGACTCTTCATGTGAAAGACCAATACATGATCTATCAAATAGATCTTTCAAGTGATCTGGTTCTTGTTTATGACTTTGCTTTAGCATGTCTAACTTGCAGACAGCTGGCAAGGTGTACTATGTGTAAATTTGGAGCTTTGCACTCCAAACTTGAATAATTCTCTTGCAACTTTAAGCTATTACACTCCAAGTGTCTATTATCCCTACCTTGACCATCTGTAAACTCTGAGCTACTACACTCTGAGTTTATATTGTGACCAATCTGTGACCCTGAGCTATTACACTCGGAGTCCTGATTATCACTACTCTCCCAGCATGCACTACCTGTCACCTCTGAGCTTTGACACTCCGGGTGTGGGTTATGGTAATCCTCAGATTCGGAATATACAAGTAATGCAGTTACTGCATTCCCTACAACTCTCCCAGGCTTCAAAGTGACAAACTTGTCACTGAGATTTACCACTGAAAGTGGCACTTCAGCTTGCCCTTCCAATATTAAACCTGGCATTATGGTTGGTTGATATTCCCCTGTGGGTGAAATTACACAATCTCCATTAAGGGAACTTCCATTTTACCCGTAAACTGAACCATACTGTTTGGGGGTAGAACTGTTCTCTTTTGTACAGTTATTCGCGAAATCTGAGGATCAGTGCCTCCCTTTTTGAGGTACTGCAGGGATGTCCCTTGACCCAATTTTGAGTTGTCTTGCTTTAAAGTCAACACTACACTGATGTCCCAATAAAAAATCTAACCCCAGAATGAGATGATCAGTTATTGGTGCCACATAAACATTCCATGTGTATGACTGATCACCAATACTGATTCGAACGCCTTTCAAGAACCTAGCTAGCATAAACCCTTCCTTTGCAGCCCCCCTAAGTTTTACTGGTTTGCACAGGGAAAGCTGATGTTTAAGGTGCTCACACAGGTCTTCACTTAGGACTGTTACCTGTGCAGCAGAATCTATAACTCCTACTGTCTCTTTTTCATTGACTTTCACTGGGCTGACAAGACTTGCATCTTGACTACATTTTCTGACTAACATATCTCTAGCTGGAATCAAAGTTCTTGGGAACCATGTGCTTGCTGGAGCTTCCTCCATCTCTCCCTTATCACTGGTAGTGGCTTTATTTATCTGACCTTGAACTTTGCTATGGGTTGACTGTTGGTCAGACAGGACAACCCCTATTAGTTTGACTCTTATGAGAGTACAATTGCCTCGACCTTGGGGATTTTGAAGGGCACTCTTTGGCAAAATGTCCATAGCCATTGCAGTTGAAACAAAGATTTTTATTTCTGGATGGTGTAGTAGGCAAAGGACTGTTTTTTCCCTGATCTGACCTTGCTGGAGATTGATCTCTTTTCTCCCAAGTTTTTCCTATCGGAAAGTACGTTAGTGACCACCCCCACTATTTTTTCTGTGGACCTAGCCGATTCCTGCTTCAATTTCTTTGTGGACTCTTCCCTGTCCTCCTTTAAAAGAGCTCTTAGGGACTCTGTGTCCAGTGATTTTATAATAATAAATAACAAAAACATTTTCATTTCTTTATGTCACGTGTTTAGACCTACATGTATCTAATGCTTCAAAAAATCCAGGCAGGGAAGTCAGGATATTTCTTTTAAACAGGCTCAGGTGGCTAAATTTCTTAGCATTCCAAAGCTTCCAAAACTTCGAGTTCAAACAATGTGCGATTTGATGGAAGCAGATAGTTCATAAATATTAAATTTTTATTTTAAAAAAAATACTTGTCCTACAGAGCCCTTACTTTTGATAATTTCACTCTCTTTGAACGATGAAATATTATCTTATTCCATTTCATTTGAAATTAACTACAACGTGATATAGACTAGTACACTTTCAATTTTGTACTTATGATATAGGCTACAATTTGATAAAATACACGACAATGATATACCCAATCATGGACATATATGCCAAATGACAAGCTGATTCTGTTTACAACAATGTCCTGAGTTTGCGATCATTTTTACACACATCTTACATCGTCAAAACACCCTTTTATCGCTCAAAATCCCCCACTTCCCCGCCCCCCGACTGGTAACACCTCGCAGTGTCGAAACTTTCCAATTTACCATTTCAAAACAAACTTTTTGCTTGTCAAACATAAACTATAAGTTTACCTGTGTTTTTCTCCGTGTCGTCATCCAACTGCAGATCAAAATCTTCATCATCTGCAATTCGAATTCGGCATCGAATTCCCAGGTTTCCAACTGTGCCTGTTGTTGTACTGGCGGATCACTTTGCCTTTGAACTTCACTGCCTTCCACATTTATGTGACAGCTTGACTGCCTGTGTCATATCTTTCGTCAAGTTCAGCACATTCGTATTCATCATCAATGCTTTGTCTTTGCTCAACGTGAATAGCTCGATCAGGTTCCAGCTCACACTCACAGGGAGTCGAGGGACTTGCTGGCTGAGCGCCAGCTTGCTCGTGGCTGTCCGGCCCGTCGTCCAACGGCATTGCAGTAACGTTTTCCTCTATATCAATATCTAATGCTGCCCTTTTTTTAGGCTCCAAGCAGTCACTTTCGGAACTTTATGCCCAGGCGTTGACAAATAGTCCTTATATGATGCACGTTTTGCCATATTGTTTGTTTGTGTATTACACGCGTTTCATTCCAGAAGCGGATAGGTAGATAGCGGTAGAGAAAGACCGGAAGCGCACTTTGCGTTGCGTTGATTGGCTCTGCAGACAGAAACATTCATACCGCCAAAATTTTGAGCGCTTAAATTTGCACGTCGATTTTGGAATTTTGCTCGAAGTCAGAAAATTATGGCATCAATGCTTATATATTGGTATGAGGAAAGATTATGGTCAGTACAAAACCTTTCCACGATCGTTTCGCCCAGAAAGGAATTTGCGGAATATCGAGTGGAGTTTGTTCAGGCTAAATATTCCAGCGGTGGCCAGCATCCAGGCCTCATCATTGAAATTTCGGGTGAGTTGTTTGCTTGACATTACAATTATTACTCTGAACCGTCACTGAATGAACCTGTGTCATAAATGATGAGAGAGAGAGGGGAAAACAAACGACACACCCTACGTTATGTAACAAAGTCTGGTGCTTCCATCCAATGTTTTTTAATTTGAAGGCATGTGATAGGCCTACCTGATGACAACAAGAAGAAAGAAGTTAATGGTAATAAAATGGAGGTATAATGACTGGAAATACTCCCTATGTTTTTTAGTTACCAGGGTTTCCACCAGAAGAATTTTTAAGGGTAGGAAATTGATGTGAAAGCTATGCCTTGGGATATTATTCTCTTGAAAATGTGTATATTTGAAGCTGAAAAGTTTTATTTAAGGGAAAAAAACTATCATTTTGAGGAAATAATAGATCTTTTAGGGTAGGAAAACATACCCCATCATTTTGTAAGGGTATTATATTTTACTCGGGTCTGTCTAAACACCAAAACAGACCGAAACGGATCAAAATGGACCAAAACGGACTGTTTGTAAGTAGGCATGGATCTATTAGAACCAAAACGGACCGAAACGGACCAAAACCCAAGTAGATATGGATCTACTAGGACTTTTTTCTAAGTAGGTCTGACTTTATTAGGCACTGAAATGGCTTGGTTTCCAAAGAAGAAAAGTGTAACTTCAGTAGGTGGGTCAAAATGGGCAGAAACGGACCTAAACAGACTTTTTGTAAGCAGTAGGTGGGTCAAAATAGGCAGAAACGGACCTAAACAGACTTTTTGTAAGTAGGAGGTGTGATAAGGCATTGGAATGGCTTATGGGGCGGTCATTATTTACTGGGGGGGGGGGGGGGGCACAAAATTACACATGCTCCTAATGAGGGGTCACAAAATGACTGACATGGGGGGGGGGGATAGTGTCATCAAATTGTAAATCAGTTTATAACAAAGTCATACAACATGTAGTACCACGTGCTGAATCAGTTTATAACCAAGTCATACAACATATAGTACCACTGTCAATATTAGCCTCTTTTCTAAACAATTTGAAAGACAAAATGATTTCTTCTATACGCAATATGTGATTTTCAAGTTCATGTTATTGTACCTCTACTGAAAGATTACCTGCTTTGAGGGATCATATTTTGACCTGCTGAAGGGCCGGTCTCTCAAGACATCGACCACTGTACTTTATTTTTTCAACTTGAAGCAATAAACAGAACAACAATTCAGCATAACTGAAACACATTATTTAATCAACTGAATGAACACAGCTTTTACTTCACATGAAAAAAAAAAGAGGGATAATTTTTTTTAAAAAAAGAACCACTGTGAAATTTGTCCATTGTAATATACATGTATCAAATAAAAGACTACATTGTGCATAACTATCCTACAAATACTAGTCCACATGTGTATGTCTTTGCCCTGACACACGGCATGCTGTTTTTTTTTCTTATTGGTCTTTACCTGAATTTTTAATTAGCAGTTCTAACAAAATATGAAGTTTAAAATGACATTGTTGCTTTAATATAGGATGTGCATTTTCTTTGATTTTCCTGTGCTACATGTGCAATAACCAGTATAAGGCTAAAATAGTGAAGGGAACTCCAAGTGTGAATGAAAGCAACACAATTGATGTATGAACTTTGAAAGCACATCACTGTGTTGATAGTTACAATGCAACCAAACCTGATTGATGCAAAGAGTACATGTATTGTATGTATTTTAGACTGGCCTTGGACATGAACTGTAGTTGATCTTTTGAACATGAAATATTAAATGTTGTCGTCCCATACATGTATATTGTTCATATATGCAAGTATTTTTTTTTTCTCTGAGTTTTAGAAATATCACACAATGTATCTATATAATATGAATATGGTTAAACTTCACAATGGGTAATGCACTTCCCAAAAGTCAAACGGGTCATCTTTGATGGAACTGTCCAAATCATGCATGGAATCAATGGGTATACATAACACGACTGCACACGTGGTGGTGAATAGCACTCAAAGTCTATTTCCATATCCTCATCCTCTAGTGGGATAGCCATATTGTCCTCTAGTGGACTGACTTTGTTGATTTCTTTGTGATTTTTCTTGGCCGGTTTAGTCATTTTCACCAGTTTTGCATTCTAGATCTGTTTGATAAAGTTATATGTTTCTGTAGTAAATGTTCCCTTCTCCTGTAAAATGTCCATGTATTTACTGTCCAAATTTGGTCTTATCACATCATATAGGTTGTTAACCAAATTGCCCATTTCTACCTGGTATTTTGACTTGTCAAATCCATGTGGATAGCACCTTTCTGAAATATTATTCTTTGTCACCTTGTCCAAGAACACTTTACACAGAGTAGTGTCTTTTTTTCCTTCCCTTTTCTTGCTTTCTTTCTGTTTTCCTTTTGTCATCTGCTGATTTGATTCTGAGTCTTTATGGAACTAACCCCTTTGAAAGTGTTCAAGCAATACTGTCTGGGTTGTCAAAAGTTGACTGTGAAACTTCTGCAGGTCACTGATTGTGGTGTTTATGAGGCTAATGGCTTTTACATGCCAGTCAGCCTGGCCCATGTGCCTCTGTTTACACACATTATTGTCATAACATGCATCATATGCACACCTCTCTTCCTCTAATGCCTCCCTCAGTTTGCTCATTTTCATTTCCACTTTGTCAAGTTTTGTCTTTATAACTGTTTGGTCTAGAGATGTGCATTCTTTTTTCATCCAGTAAATGCTTGGAAGAAGCTGGGTTATCTGACATCTCAAAGTTGAGATAACTTTCTATGTCATGTACCTGTTTCTTTACTGTCCATCTTCTTTTGAAGTCAATATTTACTGGTGATTTATAATGGTTAGTATTGGGAATACACAACCCCAATGGCTGCATGCATACACAGGATTCAGGATTCAGGAATGACTTTATTTGACCAGATAACAGATATATATACTCAAGTCAATTAAAGAAATGAGTACTTGAGTGAATCTAACAGTTATTCTTAAAATTACAAATGAAAAAATATATTTCTGGGTCAGGGAGACACACATCAAGGTCACTTGAAGTTTGTCAGACCGCTATCATGTGTGCAAGAAGTGACTTTTACTGCAGTGCCTTCTGCTGAAATGCTCATGAACCCATTAATCTTGACATGGCATATTGTTCCACAAAGAAAGTCTACGGTATGCTGACAAAATTCAAGGGAAACAAACTATACAATACCCCAAACTCCAAAAAAAATCAATCCATGATTGGGTCAAACAAAAAAATACCTGCTTCAACGCAAAAAAGAAGTTCAGAAATTATAGTCAAACATACAAGTAAAATGTAAAGGACATGTACAAAAATAATTTTACCATCCTCCCCCTTGTTTTCTATATCACTATTTTTCTTGAATTTGATTTTCAAATACTGTCAAACATGGAGCAACAACATAATGTTCATGTGATTACAGTGAATATACATGTACTTTGTATCATATCTTTACTTGAGAGGCAAATGCCACCAGCCACTTTACACCTTTCTCCTCCCACTAAATGTCAAATCAACAGTAGTAAAAATAAAGTACTTCTTCAGGCACCACAAGGTATTTGCCCATTTATTTCACATTGCTGGATGTTGCAATTGCTCAGGAACACTGGCACTTGGTAAGCAACCTCCTGAATATACTGAGTTTACAAAAAAAAAAAAAAAAAAGTGAAACTCCAATGTTATGTTTAACCCTTCCCCCTTCCAAGAGTTTCTTGGAAAGTTGGAAAGGTTTTTTTTTGTACATGATCCCTAAGTCAACAGGACCTCATGATCCACACAGTAATCTCATTTATTTGTTTTTTTTGGGGGGGGGGGGAGGGGGTGTATGTGTTATATGATGTCTATACAACATGAAATATCGCTGACATGCAGTTTGATTTTATTAACATATATGGTATGTGAAACATGCATGGAAAAGTTCAACATTTACATCATTATAGAATGAGTTACAGTACACCGGAAGACAAGGGGATTAACTTAGTATGTATACTTTTTCAATTGAATTGAAAATGAATTGATGATTTTTTTTTTACCCATCTACCGGGATAATTTTGTATAATATTAAGAAAAAAAAACATCATTTTCATAGTGGGGGGGGGGGGGGGGGAGTGTCAAAGAGGGGTGGTTTTTCAAAACTAGACCCCTACTGTGAGTAAGTCTATCTATAAAAAATATAAAAATGATGAAAATGCTGAACAATCTCTAAGATAATTGCAGTTATCATCACAAATTGACCTCATGCAGTGTCATATTTTTTGCGTAAAATATGAGTTTTTTTTGTTGTTTTTTTTTTTTTTTTTGTAGCTCAAGATTAAAGTTTGTGCATCTACTTTATTTTTTGCATAAACTAAAATGCTGCAGGTCTGGTTTCATCATTCATTAAGTGACCTTGCCCGATCCACATATTTCACGTGTTTGCCACATGTATTTTTTTTTTTTTACCTGCGTAGTTCATTGTTTTATTGTTCTATTTGCCGCGCCAGGTTGCCAGGTAAACATTTCCAGAGTTGACCAATCATAATTAAGTTACCCCATCGGCCGTGCGCACCTAGTCACCTCACCCCTTTCTTTTTTATGCACGTGTCTCCCGATCTTAGTTCACTCGCCTTACTGACCATTCCTGCCGACGGACGTGCTTCTGCTGGTCAGTCCAGAATATGTTCTTTTTGCCACACGGCATCGTGGCTTTATAGTTATCGGCGAGCATTTTAACAGCATGTATTCTGGAGAGCGCTATGTAAGTACTTTTCTCCGATTTATAGCTGGTACAAATCGAATTCATGCTTTGTGCTTTTTTCTTTAATTTTTTACCAAGTATTTTTTTTTCTTTCCGTCATGCCACATGTAACTAGTGTATATAAACCTTTCGTTTTCTAGCTGGTCCCTGGTACAGTAACCGCTATGACATTCCAGCAGTTTAAAGCGACACATAGAGCTTTGTTCCCGCCACCGTTTCTTGTAAGTTTATTATATATTTGTCGTACATATTTATCGCAACTTTGCCTAGGCGCAGTAGACTGAAACACCAGTTCCATTTGGTTATCGTCGCTTTGTCAGTATAGATTTCGCGCGTAGGAAGTTTAATTGTTTAACGTATTAGTCATTTAACGAAGGTACTTCTTGTGGCGCAAGCAAACATTATCTGTAGTAGCTGTTTAGTTGCGCCACTAGATAGATATTCTTAGTTCATGTTCATTCAGTTAAGATGTAAATGTATCTGTAGTTGTATGGCTTTATCAGTATCATTATAAGCTGCTTTATATCTGAAGCCTTGACCCTAGCTTGCGAGACCTTGAAAGATATATATGTATTTTATTACTGTATTGCGCGTGTATTATCACACGCGCACGCACGTGCACGGGAACGTGTCAAGATATATTCATGGATTAATGAAAAGTATAGCGTGAATTTTGCATTACGACACGTGTCATGATATTATGTATATACATGTCTGATTTGTAGTAAGTGTCTATGCTGAACGAGAATATCATTGTAATTCATGAGTTCATGATTAAGATATTTGACATGTATGTACGTACCGGAGTATTTAAATTTATATGTGGCTGATATTAATGAAAATCAGCTACAGGTCATGGCGTAAGATTTGCACGTCTATCGTTGCATATTATAAACGTAATTCATATCTGGTTTCAGTAGTAGCATTAACGTATAAGTTAATAGCTTTGCTAAGTTGTAAACCTGATACGATACGTAGGTGCATATCAGTCTATTTGACTATTTCATAATTACGACGATAAAACGTAACTTACGTATAATGCAAACGGCATAAGTTAAAAAGATTTGTAGTAAATGTTATACTATTTGTGTCAACGTCTTCTCTTATGTGATTTATAATGTGATGTATTTTCGTTGTAGCTTTATGGAATGTAACGTCACAATGTCGTCCAATAAAGAGGGTGAAAAGAACAGCTTGGTGTCCCTACTTTTTACTGCCGGTATACCACATGCAGTACATGTACTAAAAGAAGATCCTGGATCCCGGGGTGGTGGTGGTGGGGGGGGGGGGGGGGAGGTGAGTGTTAGTGTGAGGGGGTGGGAAGGTTGGGTCCAGTTGATGGTGCTAAGGTTGCTTGAGCATTCCTCTTATTTTAAACATATTTATTTATTTTGGATTACCCTGTAGTACAATACAGACTAATATTAATGGGTTCTCCAGTACACGGAGAGACACACAGTGTATATATACAAAGACACACAAACTATGTTACTACTGCAACACTTATAGGGAAACAAAAACACATCATAAATATATATAAAGGCTTGGTTACAGGGAGTGTATTATTTTATTTCAGCGGTATATTTGGTCCTTATTATAAGTTGATTATGTCTGCCCATACAAAAAAGTTTGTGGGTAACCCATGGTTCACCCATGGGCAACCCACTGTACTGGCTTAAATTTCAGATTTGTGTAATGTGCTACAGTTTGCCCACTATTCATCCACTGCTTGCCCATTATTGATGGCCTGACCAGTGGGTGAAAAGTGGGCTACAGCTTGGACAATGGGTCAACACTGGGCCATGTGGACTTTGAAATTTTCAGCAGTGGGCGAACAGTGGGCAACATTAACTTAATTAAGAGTATCATATTTTGGTACTGGGCAAACAGTGGGCTACGTGGAAAAACTATCCCACAATCCTTTGTGTGGTGTCATCTGACTTTCTGGAGGGAACTACAGTTTTATTGCAGCCATTTTGCCAACATGTTTGAATTGTGGCTTTCTATAGTGAATTGCCAAAATTCACTGATCAATGCTGAACAAAGAATGCCAGGCAAGATGAACAGACATGGTAATGTGCAGAGAACACTTTGGAGTGGAAATTTTCTACAGATATGATTCTAGGGTGGAATAGAAGACACAGTTGAGTTAAATTTCAGTTATATTCATGCACACATTAGTTTTCAAACTGAAGTTGAATGGAAGGCTATTCATGAAGCTCAATGTATTATTTTTTCTATAGAAAAGCTATGGAATAGACTAGAAAAGTGCAAGTACTCCATAGTTCTAAATTTCCTTGGGCATGCATTCAGTACACATATTCTCCATGTATAAGCTTACATGGAGGTACATTTTACAGATGCATGGCATTCATTCATTCATTGACTCACATCTGTAGCCCAGTTGTTGCCCACTTTAAAAACAGTGGGTAACCCACCGTTCACCCATTATCTTATTTACATACTAAAATCCTACAACCGTAGCCCATTTGTTGCCCATTTTACTGGGCGAACAGTGGGTTACCCACTGTCAGCCCACTACCTCATCAATATTGATTTGACATTAGACTTGTCTTGTCAGATTCCCAAAAAGTATTTGAGGTTCAACTATGAAGCTTGAACACAGGCACCTGGTAGTCCTACACCAATTGCATGCTACATTGAAAAGATAGCACAATGTCTTAATACAGTGGTCTTAAACAGATATGCAGTTTCCCATTGGAGGAAGTCTTTATAACAGGTACCACTGTAGTAGAAAGGAACGTGGGAGGTGGAGAAACAGAGAGGGAAGGAAAGAAAGCAGAATCAAAACAGAATAAATGCCTACAGCATCCATTTTGCATCAAAAAATTACAGTACAGGTATCATGGTATAATGACTCTAGAGTCAGTGATGATCATACTGTCAGGGAAAACATGTACAAGTTGGTTTCAAGTCAAGAGCTGTTGATTTTGTATACAGAAACAGCTAGCAAAAGAGTTTACACGGTTAAGTCATAGATATAACTGCCTGTGAATAATGAATTTTATAAGCATGATGCTGGGTTTTTTTTGTTTTGTTTTTTTACTACAAATACACTGCAACATGTATGTATATAAAATTATAAGGTCTTCAGTCCCTTAATATGGAAAGAGATTTCATTGCAGCTTCTCTTCAAAAGTTTGTGACAGTTATCAATGGTGCATCCAATAATCATGTGATAAATCATGTTCTTTATTTACTAACCGGGCGGGCCCTATGTTAGATAAGTTTTTTGCTTTGGTAAATTAAGTTTACTATTATTATTATTATTATTATTATTATTATTATTATTATATTTACAAACTTCAAAACATTTAAATATTTTAATATTTTGTTGCACACAGACAGGTGTACTTGCAAATTTATTCTTTCTAATGCAAGCTTTTATTTTTAAAAATTTGAACAAAAATTATGCAAAAATACCCCAGTAATGTGTCTTGAGTGACCAGCATATCTAACACCTGCGACTTCATGAGAAGTTAGTACCTCAAAAGCATATTTTGGTAGTCCTTTGTGTGGTCTCAGTGTAGTGAGATATTACCACTGGATAGAGTACATTGAGAGCACACACACACAATGCCTGTTGGTAACTTTCTTTTTTGTGTGTGTACTTTCAGACTTAAAGATGCTTCTAAAAAAAGTTACATAAAGGTCAAAGCTGCAGTCCAAAGTGAGAGGCTGTTACACAGGACCTACAATGTTTCTCTCCCAACAATTCCAGATGGCATCCCATGGCCACCTGGTGTACCAGATGAAAAATCCCGGCAAATCCTAGAAACCTTCCACAAAATTATCTTGGAGGATTATATGCCAATCAACATTCAGGCTGATGGAAACTGCATGTACCATGCATTATCAAGGGCACTGTATGCACACGAGGGAAATCACCAGATAATTCGCCTATGGACTGCTTTGGAAATAGGTGAAAACAGGGCATACTATGACAGTAAATAAAAAAAAACAGTCATGTGGACTTAATAAAGGATGACAGGATTGTATGTGACCCCTATGAAAAAGTGTTTGGTTCAGCATGTACTCCTGGACATTATGCAGACCTTTTCCACATGCTTGCAGCCAGTACAGCTCTATATAGGCATATCTATGCGATCTTTTTGCCCCGCCCTAGTGCATACAGAATTTTTAACCGATCCGCTGAACAGGAAAGTTGTTGGTAGAGGTATGCGGGCATCAGCAACCAGACACTTCACCCTCATGTGGACACAATTGTCAGTACCAAAACGTGCATCCCAGTTTCGACCAAATCACTTTGTCCTCTTGTGTGAACAGGAGGTTCACCAAGAAGTTGAATCCATCTCCGTTGGTGATAGTGATGACCACATTGACCATGCCGAAGACCATGAACAGTGTACAGAAACGAGCCATATCACCATCGATGACAGTCACAACACCAACGATAAAAGAACTCTGCCGAATATATCCAATGAAACATCCAGTCCCACCCCTCACAACCACGCGACTGGAGTGCAGCATTCCAAAGAGACATCCAGTTCTGCCCCTCACAAGTATTCTACTCCAGGGCCATTTTCCAACAAAACATCCAGTTCTACCCCTCACCACCACTCTACTCCAGTGCAGGCTGCAACAGTTACATGTAGGTCTCCAAGTCAACCTAAAATGTCTTCCATAATTCCCTTCAGAAACACCATGGACCAGTTTCTTTCTGATGGCACATTCTCTACCAGTGGGAATGCAACTATGCATAGTGAAAGCAACACAACAGGCAGTCCTCAATCTCAAGGAAACAAGATTGGTGAATCAAATGATGGAAAGTTCCTGAGCACAGAAGAAATTATAGAAATCTTAACTAAAAGCTTTCAGCCCATTGAAATATACCCAAGAATTCCCTGTGGAAAGAAAGAAAATGTTTACTTGCTAATGGACAACCAGAGGAACTTGAGTAAACGAGGCAATGACCAAAAAAGTGACTTTAGTGATGACTGTGGATCTTGGCAGGGAACAGGTGCAACACCCAAGACAACATATGTGATAACAACAGATTTCAAATTGCCTGTATTAATGGAAATCAATCCAATCCCTGTTTAATCCAAACCGGCGTGCCCCAAGGATCTATTCTTGGGCCGCCTCTCTTCATTTTATATATTCAGCGCATTCAGAACAGAGCAATGAGAATAATTCTTGATTGTCACCCCAGAACGCACATCACGGAAATGCTTGGCACACTCAAATGGATGAGTATAAATCCACGACTCAATTTAAAACAACTCGAATAAAACTTCTCAAACTTGTCCGTAATAACAATTCGAGTCAGCGAGGTGGCGACAGGTACGTGAAATACTTATATTATCGCTCACCTACGCTAAATTTTCGTGCAAAACATGGGTGCTATCTGAGCTAAAACTGAAATAAACATGACCAGAAAATCTGGAAGGCATAAACCTAAAGAACAGGATCCATTTTTCTTGTATGGCAGCCTTGTCAGTCCTAGTAAAAATCTCACAAAAGAAATCCAGTGAGAAGAGGAAATCTGATGAAAGTGGAACCCAGGAGTCGAGTGATACCAGCCAGATCCTCCATCTGTAGATCAACCCCACCCCTAAGACTCCTAACGGCATTGGCAACATTGGTGAAGAAATTGGAACACCAGTCAACAACAACATGACTATTGTGCAACACGGATATGGAAGTGATACAGAGGACTCGTTTTTGAGATTATTAGGTTGTGACATTGCTATGAGTGAACATGGTGAATGCAGAGAAAGTACACCTGTGGATACCAGAGCAGAATGACAACTTCTCTTAACACAACAGCAGCTGGATGATGTACAACGCCAGCTAGCTCTCAAGGAGAATGAACTGAAAGAAATCACACTCCAGCTCACAGTAAAGACCCAAACAGATCTCAGAACTGAAGAAAAGAATAGTGATATAAAATTTACATGCTTAAACCAAAAGAGACAAATCAGCAGACAAATGCAGGAAACAGATTCGCTAACAAAGAGAATAACAACACTGGACAACAAAAATGCTGAGCAGCAAAAACAAATTCGAGAACAAAGTGTCCAACTGGGGCAATTACAAGCAAGTACTGTATCCTCCCAAACCCTGATCAAAGAACTCAGGTCAAAAGTAGATGACCTTGTGTCAAAGCATGAAGATTTAAAACATGAAAATAACATACTCACAGCCAAGTTGGTATCGATAAAATCGATACCAACTTGGTATCAAATATGAAAATGTACCAGGAAAATTTTGTATCCACTTGTTTAGAAGTCTCTATATGTTCATAGACTTGTCTGCAAAAAATCTGGTAAAAATAGTAGCAATATCCAGGTAAAAAGTCACCACCTTGTCAGCATGGTCAGCAAGAATGTGCATTCACAGGTCCTTTGCACTGTTCAGAGATAAATGGTTCTGTACACTTTCACAAAATATGGAAAATGACAGTCAATTTTTGGCCTATTTTGTGCAATTTTGTATGATTTTCTTTAAAAAACATTTTTAAACTACTAATGGGGGGGGGGATGAAATTTAGTACCCTAAGTACTAATTCAAAAATGTTGATAATGTTGAAAAATCCCTTAGTCAGACTCGTCCACTGACATGAACTTGGTGGTACTTGTAGGATATGGTTAAATGCACAGTTTTCAATCTTGCTTTTTTGTGGGTTTTTTCTTGATATAAAACATATTGATTTCCACAAGATTTTGTTTGTTTTTTAAGAGGATTGTTTTAGAATTCAAAGCAAGTTCATGGGTAAAGATCTGATTTTAACACACACACACACACACACCCAAACTTGAAATGAATCTGGCAGGGGTACTAGTAATATAATGCAGTGTCTCTATAATGCGGTTTGTTTGGTGGAACTACCGCATTATAACGAGGGAGCACTGTAATTGGTAACATATCCCTCAATTGCATTGAAATGTTTCAAGAACTTAAACCAAAAAGGCCCTTTGATACGTTTAAGAATGTAATGCTTCTTCCCATTTTGAAGGTTTGCAACTGTTTATTTTACAATTGAATCCAGATCACCAGTGATCTGTTTTGGCCATTTTAGATTATTTTCTCGACAGCGAAAATTATGACAATGACCACCGTTTTTCAGTACCTCCCCTTCTTGCATGCAAAACCAACAACTAACTAGAAAAGAAGATTTGTTCCAAAGCAAATCTGTCTGTGTGCCTTTAAAAGTTGTAAATATTAAATGCTACAACTTTTATCCTTTGGTACTTTACATTCCAGTAAGCTTATGGCTGCATGCAAATTTCAAAGTCCAAATGACCTTGACCTTTAACCCTTACAGGTGACATATAAATTGCGCAGTGCTACAATACCCACTATTTAAGCCCAACAGGGACCAAATCAGATGAAAATTCACCAAGTTATGGCAAGATGAAACTTTCAAAGGGCCAAATGACCTTGACCTTTGCCCTTTTGAGGCTACATGTTCTTATAAAAATGTGCAGTGTTGCAATACCTACAATTTGAGTCCAACATGATTAGAATTGGATGGAAATTGGCCAATTGATGACTGGATGAAACTTTCAAAGGTCCAAATAACCTTGACCTTTGAAGGTCACATGTAAGTTAAAAAATGTGCAGTGTTACAATAGGTATAATTTGAGCCAAACATGATCAAAATTAGATAAAAATTGACCCAAGTTATGGCTAGAAGAAAGCCAGCATCGAAAGTGCTTTGAAATGACCTTTGACCTTAAGATGAGCTCTACCTCAAGTGAACCTTGACCCCAAAAATGACATTTTGGCTTAAAATTGACCTTTGGCCTTGCCGTGACCTTTGACCCTGACATGGCCTTGACATGAGATGACCTTTACCTTGCTTTGATCGAACTCCTATACACTCGGAACCACATTTACTATAGTATATAAGATATTGAACATTTTAAACTTTAATTAGCCCTCACTTGCATAATTTTGAAAAGCATGACCTCTCAGAAAGAAAGAAAGAGAGAGAGAGAGAGAGAGAGAGAGAGAGAGAGAGAGAGAGAGAGAGAGAGAGAGAAAGAAAGAAAGAAAGAAAGAAAGAAAGAAAGAAAGAAAGAAAGAAAGAAAGAAAGAAAGAAAGAAAGAAAGAAAAGAAAACAATATGTCTGTGTTGGCACACAGACATAATTTTCCCATTGAACTGGACACTGTTTGAAACCAGACATCTCCATGGAAGATCACAAGTACATGTTTCCATGGTTGCTTTACGAGTAAATTGAATTCCTGTATGATCTACAAATTCTAAACCATCCCTTATGAAACAAGATATGTTTGTAAAACATAGATGCCCCCTGCCCTCATTACCCTTGCCCTCGCTACCCTATTGATAGTGGTAGATGGGGCACTCATGACCTTACAAAATTAGTGGAGGTTGATCATACATCAATGTCACATAACTTTAAACTTTAACCTAGCCCTTAAAAAACGACTAAAAACCTGGACAATATACAAGTGATAAAAGTGATAATTTCACATGAGCACTGAGTATCTACTTTTCCTTTGCTTTTTCGGTTTGCTTTGCAGTTTTTGACCTTGCAAAGAAGACTGATTACCAGCTGGCCAACAAAGAGAAACTGCCAATAGACACTACAATAGATCTGTTTTGGAGGAAAGTTGGTCAGTTAATTGTTGCTGATAAACCAAGATGCCCCACTCTTGGTAAGCTTATGAAAGTGTTGATGGTCATTCCACATCCCAATGCTGTCAGTGAAAGGACATTTTCTTTGATTAGGAAGACTGACACGGAGCGAGGTTGGGAAGGATACCATATGCAGTCTTTTGTCCTGCAAGATAAATACTTACACCGGTTGCTTTGATGCTTAAGTCAATGACAAAGTGATAAGAGATGCAAAGGCTGCCACCAGAATTTAGAATACAATACACAGTTTAAACAAATAATATGCAGTAACATTCAGTAACAGCTCTGTGTTGCTCTCTAAGTAAGGTGTTGAACATTCAAATTAAATGGAATAGCGCTGTGGTGGTAAGATACTTTGGGTGCAAAACACTGATCCATAAAAAGTTTCACGGAGCATACTATATTGATTTGTCTTCATTACCTCTGTAATATACATCTTATACCCAAAACGTGTTTTATTAGGTGTTACTATGCACGTTGCTTTCCAAATGCCAGAACAGCCTGAAACTAATGCAGTGTACCAGCCTCCCACTAGGTGTCTGAAGCATACTGGCCATCCCAGATGCATCAAAGGACTGACCATTCAGGGGGCTGTCTGCCTGGTGCTATGGCCTATTGTAGCTATGATTGTAGTGATGCATGGAAACTCAGACCCTGACCACTGCAGAGGATTCGAGTAACTTGTTACATTACAAGCTTCCAGTTTTGGGCTGTTGAGATTTCCAAATGTCATCAAAACCCCCTTCTTGCCAAGTCTAAATTTAATACACTGCTTTAACTTTTCAATGTCATTTTCATTTGGTTTAATAAAGAAACCTACAGGCAAAACAGATATCTCCCATGAATTCCACTTACTACCATGGCAAACAAATGAATCAGTGTGGCATTTTGAACAGTCACCTTGATAACATGCAAGAACAGCTTCAGTTGTTTTCTCAAGTGAACTTACCATCTTGTCAGCATTACCATCATATTTTTCATGGCATGCATTGAATTCTGCTGTACAATGCCGAGACATTTCTAATAGAAACATATTTTGAAGTTTTTCCCTCGCATCTTTTCTTTTTAAAGGAAATATTTTGTCACCAAAGGCCACTTTTTTATCATGAGTCTGACTGTTTGCTAGGTGTCTTGTATCATGGAAATGTTCAATCTTAATGTTTTTGTCGTGCTCCTTTTTAATGCCTTCAATTGCTTGGGAGTCTCCATCTAATACAAAAAAGTTAATGTTCAGTCTCTCATTAGAAAGTCCCTGAAGTTTTTTTACACGCTCTTCAGCTCAGGTTTTCTCATCACCTATGGAATAGTCCATGGAAATGTTTGTGGAGCAATGACCAGGATGATTTGGGCACACTACTGTCTCTGCTTTGTTGCACATTTTCTCCACTGTAGCACAGTTTGTTCTTGCAATTAATACCAGTAATTTTTCTTTCAGAGTTACATTTTCATCAATGGTGTAAACAGCTTGACTGGCTGGTTGGAAAAGTGTTTCACCTGTGCCTGACCTCAGTCTGTTGTTGTACCTACAATCACCTTTAGTAGTTATTGGTGCAGTACAAGGAAGACCTCGAAGTTTATTTGCATCTAACAGGTAGGAACACGTGCTCTTCATATCCTCTTGGGTTGTTGCAATTTTTCACCTATCTTGTTTGACTGTTTCTGAATGCCACTTATTGAAGGGGCAGGTATACCAATGGTCATGGGTAGTGTCCAGATACTAGTATTCCAGTGCGGGTAAGTCCTACTTGAAGAGCTCGGTGGGGAGCTGCATCTTTCTCGTCAGGTACAGGTATGTCAGTTTCCACTTCATTGTACAGTTTATACACTGGGCTCACAAAGGAACATTTTTTGCAGGCAAGCACTTCTTGCCAGCAGATGCCCCACTGGCGCTCTTTTTCAATATGCCACTCCAGATCACCTGGCAGTTTTCCACAATTACTTGTCAATTGGTGATTTATCCCTTGGCCCAAGCCGTAACACCCGCTGTTGAAGGGGTTTGCCTTCATTGTCCATGAAATAAACTGAATTGCTCTTTGCAGTCACAAAATGTTCATGGAAATTTCTTGTGTGCCTTGCCTGCTTGGCATAAATAGGTACACCAGGTTCCCTGTCCTTTGTTGATGCCTGTTGTTTGACTCTCAGCTTTGCATAGGTATTCCCATGTTTGAAATGGTAACTTCTTTTTGGTCTTTTATTTTTCTTCTGTCAGCTCTTCTTTTGCTAACTTTCATGATTTATCTTCTTTGACTTTTACATCTGATAATTTCTGTGTTATAGGTATTTCTGATAATTTCTGTGGCTTGTGTCAAATGTTTTTCTAAACAAGTTTAAAAAAAATTGTCTGCACTTGGCTTTTAATGATGTAAATAAAGCAAATTTATGGATGGTCTGCCCCCTACATGTGTGCTTGTACTGAGAATGTAAATACTTAGGCAACAGAAATTCATGGAAACACTTAGGCAACAGAAATTCAATTCAAGGGTGTGACTGATCGACTGGGGACATTTGGCAGGCCAGGCAGGCCACGTACTGGCCGAGTTGGAGTTCTAGCAGCTGCTAGAGACACCTAGTGGTATTTTATTGTACTACTGACAGAAACATGACACCAGTTATCATTGCAGCACAATTTAATTAAGAAAACTTGCAAGTGAAGCCTACTGTGAAATAAATACCACCAAACATGAGAAAAATCATTGATCTCTAATAATTTTTCACCTTTGTAACTCACCTGTACAGGTAAGTACAAGTACACCTATATGTTATTGATAGTAGAAGCTACCTTACTTGACCTGCCAGCTTTCTTGACTAGACTAAACAGAAAAAGATACAAAGTTTAAATATCATCACTTTAATACATTGAAAACAATGGCAAAACTGCAACAGAATATCAAATAACCACTGGTCATATGGCTTCATTCTGGCCAATTGAACAAAATACCTGTATTTCAGAACCTGTTCAATGAAAACCTTCCATTTTTTTGTTTGTGGCTACTTAACCTATACTGGGTACATTAAAATTATGATGATTTTTAGTTCCAAACTATCCATAATGTGATAATGAAGGTATGATACACCATTGTAGCCAAATATGGTCTGGTTACTGCACTTAGTAGTTCCTAAATTTATTGTGGTGACACCTTTGCGAGCAATTTACCTGTAATTAACCCACTGTTTCACCCAGACTATCACATGAAGTTATCAGCCTGTTTGTTTTGTTTGGTTTGGTTTGGTTTGACAGTCATCTTATTGTTGAATGAAGCCACCTGGTGGGAAACAAGAATACTAAATTCCTGATCTGTAAACTGATTTCTCCCTCTCAATAAAAAACATGGCAGAAGTGTAAGCGGGAAACCTGTGATTGTGAATACAAATGTGTCTACTTTAGCAGGTTATGGGCCCAGTAAACGTGAATAATAAAGGCCGAGACTCTGTGTATCCTGAACTCTGCGTGCTTGCTGAATTTGAAAGCAGTAGCGTGTCTTGTGGAATCATGACGGAGGTTACAGCGATTAGCAAGTGGAACATACGCCAGTTGGAAGGTAAGGCTGATTGGCCGACATGGAAGACCAGGGTAGAGTTTCATATGTCTGCTGCGGCTGCTGATGCAATGTTGGGGCGCACTACACGACCAGTGGCTGTCGGTGAACCCACAGAGGCAGAGAGAAAGAAAATAGCAGAATGGGACAAAGCAGACAGAGAGGCAGTTTCTGCATTGTTGCATAGCGTAAATGATGAGAATGTACAGAAGATAGCACGATCTGCTGATGGGAACTTTTCACAGGCTCTTGGAAAGGGCACAGTAAATATAAGTGTCTCAGTTGATGGTTGCTGGGAGGAACATAAACTGATGGATGTGTGGTTCATACCAGAAATGAGGACCAATCTGTTCTCAGTAACGTCAGCCCAGGATTGGGTAAATGGCAGTCAGTTCATATCAGATGCCAAATGCTGTAAGTTGCTGGACAATGAAAATAATGTGTTGGTGGCTGGTTATCGACAGAAAGGTAGTGGACTATATAAGTTGGCTATGAAAGTAAATCCACCAGTAAACAATGTGTCAGTGAACTTAACGACAGCTGAGAAGTCGGATGATCTTCAACTGTGGCATGAAAGATTCGGACATCAGGACAAACGGCATGTGCAGAAATTCCTGAAAGAGGGAGGAATTAAAACAAATGCAAACTTTGATATATGTGAAGGCTGTGCCTATGGGAAAGCACATCGTCTGCCATTCGGAAAACGACCACATGCATCAAAAGCAGGTGAGATAGTGCATGCAGATTTGTGTGGGCCATTTGAAGCATCGTTCACAGGACTGAAATACTATATATGCTTCAAAGACTATTTCACGAAATATCTTTCAATTTACTTCATGAAAGCTAAAGGCAAAGCTGCTGTAAAACTGCAACAGTTTCTTGCTGAGACGGAAACTGTAGGCCACAGAATCAAAGAGTTAAGGTGCGACAATGGCGGGGAGTTCACAGCTGGTGTGTTTCAAGATGAACTAGCAAAACACAGAATTAAGTTTTCGCCATCCAAACCTTATACACCGCAGCAAAATGGGGCTGCAGAACGTGAAAATCGAACCATCGTGGAAGCTACACGAGCCATGCATCTGGCTCATACGCCGTTCAGCAAACGCTTATGGCCAGAGCTCGCAAATACTGCTGTCTACGTGCTGAATCGAACAGGGTCAACAGGAGTTGACGGCATGTCGCCATTTGAATTGTGGCGAGGACAGAAGCCCTCAATTGAACCCTTGAGAGTGATTGGCACTAAATGTTACGTCCATGTACCAGATTCACAACGCAAAAAGCTGGATAGTAAGGCAACGAAAGGCTACTGATCGGATATGATGATGACAATGGATATCGTGTTGTAAAAGATCATAGAGGTCGAGAGTTAGTGCGGTCAAGGAATGTAATCTTCACTACAGAACCATGCCAAAAATCAAGTGTGGTGCAGGTACAAGCGCCAGTGGTGACAGAACCAGTGGAGGAACCATTAAGTGGGAATATGGATACAATTAATGATAGTCTGTGTGAGAGCAGCAGAGAAGATGAAATTGAAGTGGAACTGGAAACCGAGCCAGTTCAGAGTGACACTGGTAAGGGACTTCGAGATCGGTTTAAACTACACAAGCCGGAGTATCTAAATGACTATTATGTTGAAAATGGTGAATCCGATGTTGTGTTATCAGCATGGTGCTCTGTCATGTCAGCAGAAACAGAGCCGACTACGTTTTATGAAGCTGAACGTATGCCAGATGGTGACAAGAGGAGCCTGGCAATGGATAAAGAAATGGACTCTCTAGCATAAAATAACACTTGGGAGCTAGTCAATCTGCCCAAAGGCAGTAGGGCTCTTGAGACAAAGTGGGTGTACAAGCAAAAACTGAACCCTGACGGGTCAATTGACAAATACAAAGCACGACTGGTAGTAAAAGGGTATGAGCAGCGAAAAGGTGTAGACTTCAACGATACATTCAGTCTGGTAGCGAGATCTAGTACAATCCGTATGATGATCAGCGTTGCTGCAAATGAAGGTTTGACACTAACTCAGTTTGACGTATCAACGGCATTCCTCTATGGAGAATTGGATTAAACAATTGACGTCAAACAGCCTGAAGGCTACATGGATGGTACCCAGAAAGTGTGCTTGTTGGAACGGAGTCTGTATGGACTAAAGCAAGCACCTCGGTGCTGGAACAAAAGATTTGGCGTATTCATGAGCAGACACGGTTTTCATGTCAGTAAAGTGGATCCCTGTCTGCTCATTAGGGACAATAAGGATGGTAGGCTATTGTTAGCACTTCATGTTGACGATGGTCTTATTGCCGCAGATAATAATGAGACAACGCGCAAGATAATTGATGAACTTCAAAATGAGTTCAAGATACCGTCAAACCAGCTTCCTACTATCTTGGACTGGAGATAGGGAGACATGAAAATGGTACTGTCACGATAGGACAAGCAGCTTACACTAAGAAAGTGTTGGAACGCTTTGGCATGCAAAACTGCAAAGCCGCATAAACTCCAATTGTAAAAGATGGTATCAAACTAGAGGAAGCTGAAAGCGAAACTATCAGTGCTTTTCCGTATAGATCAGCTCTAGGAGAGTTAATGTACCTGGCGATTGGTACATGGCCAGACATCGCTTACGCTGTGAATGTGGTACAGTGGTACCTGCTCTAAAGACCACCTCTCGTAAAAGACCACACTAGATTTTAAGACCGCCCTTTCAAGACACTGGCCTTTAATTTCTTTGCTAGCTTACCTGCGGCGAAAGACCACCTGTCATATGTGACCACTTTTGTCTGGCATTATGGGTGGTCTTAAATAGCAGGTACCACTGTATCGTGTAAAGCGTATTCTGCGTTATCTACGTGGCACAGTGAACATTGGTATTGAGTATAAGCCGAAGTTCTAAAGTGGTGTGCTAGAGAGCTACAGTGATGCTGATCATGGCGGAGACCTCTCAACTGGACGATCAACAACAGGAGTGGTGTGCATATATTCTGGCAGTGCAATCTCGTGGTTCAGTCAGTGTCAGCCTTCAGTTGCGATATCTACGACAGAAGCAGAAGTCGTTGCTGCAAGCGAAGCTGCGCGGGAAATGGTCTGGATGCGACGTTTACTCAAGGATATCTGTGGGATCCGGGTTATTCTGGAACTTCAAGTGGACAATGAAGCAGCGATTCGGTTAGCCGAGAATCCTGAATATCATAAGTAAACTAAAAACATATGCATACGTCACTTCTTTGTGCGTGAGAAAGTGGCTGAAGGAAAATTAAGTGTGAAACGTGTGGCTACTGAAAATCAACTCGCGGACTTGTTCACTAAGGCAATGCTTAAACCTCGCTTGACAAAGTTGTGTAATGCAATGGGGGTCAAACAATAACTGACTCCAGTGTAATCAGTCAAATGGACATGAAGTACATTTAACAAAGAAAGAACTTTGTTGAAGCTTGTAGATCTGTATTAAAATGTAATTTAGTGCAGATGAATAACTAGGACTTTCAGCATATATGGACTAAAGTAGAGACTTGGACTGTCAGCATATATATGGACAAACCTAGTGATAAAAGCATGAAGTAGAGCTATGTAGTTCAGATGAAAGACTACAGTTTATTTGGCTGGTATAATGTTTCATGTTCTCAGTAATATTAGTATTAGGGGAAGTGTTGAATGGAGCCACCTGGTGGGAAACAAGAATACTGAATTCCTGATCTGTAAACTGATTTCTCCCTCTCAATAAAAACATGGCAGAAGTGTAAGCGGGAAACCTGTGATTGTGAATACAAATGTGTCTACTTTAGCACTTATCCATGAATGATTTTATAAACACAGGGCAAATAACATAGTCATACACAGTGTCACTGTGTATGAATCTCTAATTTGCCCTGTGTTTATAAGACACTACAAGAATTAACACTGACTGGTGGGTCAAGGTCATGATTCAAACTGAAGGTCAATAAGGATAAGAAGTACCCCATGCTGGAAAAGTTGGTGAAAGCTCTGCTGACAACCATTGCAGGGCCACTTGTGGAATCTACTTTCAACATCATGGATGACATTATCAGGAGTGACAGGACAGCAATGTCTACGGACACATATGAGGGGATAGCCATTGTTAGATCAGGACTGAAGAGTAGGGGGACAACTGCACCATTGATGACAGTGACCCGTCAAATGAAATGAGCCTGCATACAATCACACAAACAATATCCCCATGGATGACCCACCATGTTTTGGTGGCAAAGAATTTTATGAATACTGGAGAGAGGTCATAGACCAAGGCTATTTAACTGAAAGGAAGTTGAAGGAGATCTTTAACAATTGCTTCAAATACATTGTGACCATTGGACGCTCCTTCATTCGTCGTTTCCCGGAAGCAGATTTTGTTCTTCAGAACTATTTGTTACGGGAACCGTGCAATCGTAAGAGAAAGCTTGATAAGCAGGTCTCTGCTGTCGGCAGAGCGATTTACCGGTGACAGCATCACATCGAACAAAAATGCCATTTTGAGGCAATACAGGCTGTATTGATTAGATGAAAAACTAGATTTTCTGTACAATACAATTTGTAGTCATGATACAGTCAAGTTCTTTATTAAACTGGTGAAGGATGAGCGCTACAGTGACTTTGCCAGTCTGTGTGTTCTGATTGTGAGTCCAGATGTGTGTGATGTTGAATGTGGATTCAGTCAGATGAACCTTATAAAAAGCACCAACAGAAACTGCCTAACACAAGGTAATTTGAATGCAGAAATGTCCGTCAATATGGACCATCACAGTCTAGAGCATTTCCCTTATGAGGACTGTATGAAACAAAATAGAGTACAAACATTGATTAAAATAGAGTCCACTTCCATTTCTCTATACAAACATTTGACAACTCATTGAAGCAGACTTGTGGACCTAGTTGCACATTTAGCACAATTTTTTTCCGATGATATGATCATGATATTGGCTTTTTCTTGCATTTATGACAATTTGAATTTTGATTTTAATAGTGGTGGCAAGACTGACTGAAACATACAAGTATTGTTTCTGGCAAGGTGCTAGGAAAGTTTTATGTGGTGCAATTAATTTAATTATTGATATCACTGGCAATCTGAATCATTGTTTTGTCAACAGAATAATAATATTCCTGCATATTTCATTTTGAAAAGTGATCTGATGAAGTTGGTGCCAATCATTTCAAAGAAAATCCATAAACTTTGCACATTCCATCATGTGTGATCTCCTCACGTTGATTGCATGTAAGCTTTGCAGCTAAGGTGCTAAGAAGATTCTGTTTACAATAATATTCCTGCATAGTTCATTTTGAAAAGTGATCTGATGAAGTTGGTGCCAATCATTTCAAAGAAAATCCATAAACTTGGCACATTCCATCATGTGTGATCTCCTCAGGTTGAATGCATGTAAGCTTTGCAGCTAAGGTGCTAAGAAGACTCTGTTTACAATAATATTCCTGCATATTTCATTTTGAAAAGTGATCTGATGAAGTTGGTGCCAATCATTTCAAAGAAAACCATAAACTCTGCATATTCCATCATGTGTGATCTTTTCAGGTTGAATGCATGTAAGCTTTGCAGTTCAGGTGCTATGAAGATTCGGTTTTATTGAATAAAACAATTTGAAAAATTCAAGAGTTTTGCACTTTTTATCATGTCTGATCTATTCAGGTTGCTTGCTCATGTAGGTAACGTGCTAAGAATATTCTGTTTCCTTTCCTGTAATTTTTCAAAAAATTACTTTTAGTTCCATTTTAAGCTTATTTTGTGAAACACTTCATACTGAAATTAAGTTTTTCCTACTAGCAGTATTGATTTATAAAATATTGAAAGTATGCACTAGTCAGAAAGGCATGAACAGAAAATTTTACCACAGAAGCAGCAATTACACATATCTTGTGAACTGTTCTTGTATCTCTATAAGCAGGATGTAATCAGTAAAATTTTAACCCTCTGTGAAGAATATGTGATAAAAAAAAAGCTTTAAATTTGCATTATCCATGCATATTAGATGTAAACATGCGAGTTACTTACTTTTTTACCTTTAGTGAGATACTTAGTACTGTACTAATATTCCCATGATTTTTAAAAATTCAATTACAGGACACATTTATACGTCATTTACTTGGAGTCATTACTCCATCTAAAGGATGTTGTATAAATGTGTCCTGGTCTTGCTCTGATATTTCCCAACATTTTGTCAAATTGAGTAAAGAATGAGACAATTCTATTTGTTTGCTTTGAATGTTATTTGTTAAATTCAGGCTGAAATAAAGACAGCAACATCAGAAAACTTACATATTCATGTAATAATTCACACAAAATGCTCCAGCCCAACCCCCACCGGGGCTCCGCCCCATGGACCCGGCCATTGACTACAACAAATTTCAATTTGGCTACAGGCATTCAACACTTGGACAGCCCTGATTTAGCAATTCTGGCTCCTTCACACAGTCTAAATTAGAACAAAAAACTAAAGCTATGAAAGCACCTTTCAAACTCAAGTGTATAATTGACGCGAATAGCCTTTGTCCTAAAACTGCCTTTAATCTTTTCAATTCTCTTATTCAACCAATTATACTTTATGGCAGTGAGGTATGGGGGACCTCCTTGAGTGCCCGTACCCTTGATAAAACTTTTGAAAATTGTGATCAATTCTTTGGAGAAAGTGTCATGTTAAGTTTCAGTAAATTTATTCTGGGTGTCCACAAAAATGCTACCTCAATGGCAGTACGTGGTGACTTGGGGTTGTTTCCACTGGGTCTGGAAGTGATTAAAAATATTTTTAAATTGTACTTTATGGCAGTGAGGTATGGGGGACCTCCTTGAGTGCCCGTACCCTTGATAAAACTTTTGAAAATTGTGATAAATTCTTTGGAGAAAGTGTCATGTTAAGTTTCAGTAAATTTATTCTGGGTGTCCACAAAAATGCTACCTCAATGGCAGTACGTGGTGACTTGGGGTTGTTTCCACTGGGTCTGGAAGTGATTAAAAATATTTTTAAATTTAAATTGTAAATTGTAGAAGCTCAGTCCGCTGGCTTGCTGGCAGCCACACATGGGTAAGAAAAAGAAAGCCTCTCTTGGCGGAAATCTGTAAAAAATCTACAATCACTGGTACATCCTAATAACAAAACCCCACATGAACTAATCAAAGAGAACAAAAGGAAGTATAGAAATTACTGGTCCATAGTAACCAATATAAGTGACAAATTAAGAACTTATGCCCAATTCAAGCAACATTTTACCTTTGAAAACTATTTAGATATTGTGCCAAACTTTGATCACCGGAAAGCCTTGGTTAATTTAAGAATCAATAGTCATAGTTTGGCTATTGAAAACAGGGAGATACTGCCAGCCCAAAGTCCCAGTTGAAGAAAGATTATGTAAATTTTGTAAAATTTTAGAAAACAAAGAGCACTTTTTGTTACACTGTAAACTCTATGAGGTGGAAAGAAGGAAGCTTTTGAAGGAAGTACAAATCACATGCAAACACTTTGTCACCATGAATGATAACCAAAAGTTGTTTTACTTAATGACAGCACAGGACAACACTATCAGGGGAACAGCAAAATTTTGTCATGAAGCTTTCAGTAAGCGCAGAGTTCTTATACCCGGAATCTGTCTTGTAACCCACCCTGTGTGAATCCTTTTTCTTTGTCTAGTCAACATCTTGTCATGTGCAAGCCTGCACAGACATGATGTAGAACAGTATTTTTTATTTTATATATATATATATATATATATATATATATATATACATATAGTAAGTTATTTTACTTGATAAGTACTGAGGAATTTTGCTAAAATTTTGTACACTTCAGTGTGAGTGATTATCCATAGCATAGCCAGTAGCATAGTAAATAGGTGGGTTGTTTATGTTTGCCAGGGAAGCTATAGGCCAGGGAGTTATGCAGTAGCAGTAATTGGGTTATCTCCTGGGAACCTTGGGGAAACCCCACAGAAGGCTGGGGGAGTGCTTTGTTTACTTGGCTGCCTGCCAGCCACCCAGATGGTCCTTGGGCGCAGCCAGATGGTTCTCGGGCGCAGGGCTTGGGCACAGAGTTTGGGCGCAGCTTGGGTATATAAGGCATGCCTTCCCCCAGCATAGCAGTATTGTATTGGAAGTTCAGTTGTCAGATGAGGCTTGAGAGGCACAGTCAGACAGATACATACAGTAGACCAGACTTAGATGTGACAGCACTGAAGCACTATCAGCACTTTGTTGTCAACTTGTACATGCTTTGAGATCTGCAGAATAAATGATAAAAGTGATCAACAGTCTTCACTTCATTAGGTGAAAACCTAACACTGGTGGCAGCCTGTGGGATCCACGTGATTTTACAGTCCTCATTTTTATTAGGTGAAAAACCTAACACTGGTGGCAAGCGGCGGGATAAGGACTGATATCACAAATCAGGAGACAGGCAGGTGAACCAAAGCCTACAACATGACTGTAAGTCTGGTGGAAGAACTGGAAGTGGTGGATTGCTTGGGTCATGCACAGATGTACCACACAACTGCCCTGAAGTGGAGAACACTGAAACAGAGCCTTGCATGAAAGACTCCAACCTGGTCTTGAGTTCACTGCAAGATTTGGAGAGACAGACTGGCCAGAGCTTCATCTCTATCATCTCAGCTGAGGAAACCTCAGACAGAAGTAGTTGAAAGTGAAAAATGCAGACTGTTTTAACATTGATGCTACTACAGCATATCATGATTTATGCATCAAGTGAAATGAACACTGAAGGTCTGAAGACAGACTGTAAGACAGATACATGCATGTACAGCCTGTACTTACTGCCTCAGCATGAGACAACATGGGGTCCTGACTACAGTGCCAGTTGTTTGGCCATTGTGTACATAGTGTATATGTTCTGTTACATACACATGTACTAAGTGAAGAAGTGACCATACTGGAAGATTGACCAGGGGGACCCAAATGGTGGAATGCAGCTGACCAATGGTGGACAGGAGCCAACCTGTGCTGGTGACCAGGGATGCAGGGAGCTGTCCAAGGAGCCTGTGCATTGTGTTGCCATGAGAACTGTGTTCTAATTTGTTGTGAAGGCTATAGAGCTTTGTTGCAGTGACTGGCAGGGTGTCATATTGGGGATGTCTTTGCAGATCTGAAAACTGGACATTGTGTTAATTGGCTGTGTTGAGAACAGTGTACTATAGTTAATGTGCTCTAGTCAAGAATGGGACATTGTGCTCAATGGTGAAAGTTGAGCAGCGTGTTGTATGCACAAACTGTGCTCATGGTTGCTTGGACATTGTGTGTTTTCTTTGCCATGTTTATTGTTCAGCAAGTGTACACTGTGCTCATGGTTGTGTGAATTGTTCAATTGGGACAATGTGTTTGTGTTGTCTGTGCAAGAGTTGGAAATGCTGTTCTGAAGGTGGGACATTTTGCTGGACAGTGATGGCATCTTGTTCAGGGTCAAAGTCACTCAGAGGTGTACATGCATTGTTCTCAGAAGTCTTGCCTGTCAGAGGAGATCCCTGCAAGTAGAGATGATGAGGCTGTGATTTGGGGTAGTTTGGGAAGCTACAGGTTGTCATGATTATGCAGTGTGGTGCATTGGTGGTTCATGGACATGTATTCACAGATTATCATTAGGATGCAGGAAGACAACTTAGTTTGTTATGGTTCTGCCTTGTTCAGAGTCAACGTCACTCAGAGATGGTAACATAGTGTAATCTGTAAGTTTGACCTGTTGGGATGTATGCATTTTTGAGAAACTCTGTGCAGGACAAGTGTGTTGTGTATGATGTAGAGCAACTGATCCTGTGTTTGATTTCTGATGTTGAGCAGGTTAGGGCTCTCAGAATAGCTGCATACAGGATGCAGTAATAGTTCAAAATGGAGGGATATTTGTCAAGATGTTGGGCTATATGGTGTAGCCAGTTTGTGTGTTCAAGTTTTTATGTCAAGTTGAAATATGACTATTGTGGATTGGTTATTGTTTTTGAACATGTCTGGCTAAAGTGCCATGTTGTAAAGGGAGCTCTTGTGTTATCAGTGGAGTTTGGTGAAGTTTTCAAAGCAAAGTGCAGATAGACATATTGGGCTAGAATGCTCTATTTCTGTGTTGTTGAAGTTTGAGGATGTTTCCAATTATGTGAAGTGTTTTTAGAGGCTACAAAGACATTTTGTATAGAACTGATCCTGATTATTATGTTGCTTGAAATAGTGTGGTCTCTTGAGTTGAAATAGTTATATCCATTTGTTGGATGGAGTAGCAAAACTTGAGGGTTGTTAGCAAGACAGATACCCATGTATTGTTTGCTGGTGGCTGTACATGTGTATAGATTTTGTAATGTTGTTCAATGAGCCATTGTTGAAAAGTGTCAAGTTTGTCAGGTTGTGCATTGTTTGGAGTGTGTAAATAGTGAAGTTTGATTTATGAGCAGTGGATTGTTGTTTTAATTGTGGTTTCCAGGTGTGAACATACTGATGTTCATACATCGCAAGTCGTGCACTGTATTACATGTATTTGAAAACTTTGGAACTGTTTAATGGTAGAACTGTGCATGGTTATGGTAAAGTTTGTTGCTTGATTTGAGGTGCAGAAAGAGACCTGGATATATGGATAGTATTAGAAGCGTGACAAAGTTGTATTTCATGGGTTGTTCTGTCTTTTGTTAGTGTGCCTTTAGTGTGTCCAAGGTACACGTGTACTGGTAGGTTTGAGTGGAACACATGCACTGGCAACTTGGATCCAACAGAGGGGACCATGTACAGAGGTGACCAGGATGATGCTACATTGAGCAGCACAGTGATGTTGCTAGGCCTAGGGCCCACTCAAGACAAACTGGAGCATCAGAGTGTGTGTGTGCATTACTGTGACAGTGCCATGGTGTAACACAGGAGTGTTACCCTGCTGTAGGAATGCAAATGAACTACAGTTGAAGTTGTGAAAATAACCCCAAAGTGGTAACTGGGTGTAAGAAGAAAGTCATAATGCAGGACTCTGGTCCTTAATCAGTTTGAAGCACAGATGACCACCTGTGAATGGCCACAAGCTAGTGGGGTGTGCCAGCCTCCCACTAGGTGTCAAGAAGCATACTTGTGGCAAATACATCAAAGGACTGGCCAGTTAGATGGCTGTCTGCCTGTAATGATGCATGGAAAATCAGGCCCTGACCAGTACACTTGAGTAGGAGACACTGCCTTATCTGTCAGCTGTGTTTACTTTCTCACACCAACAAAGGGAAGGGCTTGTGAGATGACAACAACTGTTGTTCATGATGGTGACTCTTTGCATCTCTTTAGGGACCACTGGTCATGTGATGGGGTGGGCACAACTGCTCCCACAGCACAGAATCACTTTGTTGTTAGCAGCTGAAAAGTGAACACCCATTTCCAAGATGTCTTATAGACTAATTGAGCAAGTTGAGTTCAGAAGATTGACTCTTGGTAAATCAAATGTACAGACCCATAGATGTAACTTTGCTTGTTGTGGTGGTGGATCCTTTACACATAGCCAGTGTGCAAAACCATAGATATGACTTTGCTCAGTGGTGGTGAACCTTTTTGCACATAACGAGTGTGCAAAACCATAGATATGACTTTCCTCAGGGGTGGTGAACCTTGTTGCACATAACGAGTGTGCAAAAACCATAGATGTGACTTTGCTCAGTGGCGGTGAACCTTTTGCACATAACGAGTGTGCAAAACCATAGATATGACTTTGCTCAGGGGTGGTGAACCTTTTTGCACATAACGAGTGTGCAAAACCATAGATATGACTTTGCTCAGTGGTGGTGAACCTTTTTGTACATAGCAAGTGTACACACCTAAGGACATGACTTTAATGGATGATAGACTCCTGTATAACTAGTTGTAGATTTGTAAGATGAGACCAGTGTAAATTTTGATTTCCATTCTTCTGCACAGAGTAAAATTGATCTTAGTAGATTTAGTCAGTGGCCTGTACCTGTCACTGATGGATCTTTTCATGTCATGAACACTTACTGAACACTTGTGAATGTCAGCACTGGCTGACCTGTAAAACATTATCTTTTTTTTTTTTTTTAATCATGCGGATTTATGGACTGTTGGAATAGATGTGTTCAACTCTTTATATGATTTTGTCAGGGGGCAGTACCTGTCACTGATGGACACTGTGGGAAAACTAATCAGTGTCAACAGTAATCTTTGTTGACATGTGAGACATGGTTATTTTTATCATGTCAGAAATGGACACCTGCAAGACACTGCATTTTTCTTAAAGAGCATTCTTATGTGGTCATTATTTACATGTGTGTAGAAGTTACCTATGGAGTGTGAGCTCCATCATGCTTTCTATTGTGCTGAAATGTAAAGTGCAGTGCTTAACTTAAAAGTAGGAGTGGTAGGCTAGCTGAGGTAACTTTGGCATATTTCTTCAAACTGTAATTACAGAGATAAGTAATGTCCAGGAGAACATTACGCTAAAAGGGGGAGAGTGAGGAATTTTGCTTAAATTTTGTACACTTCAGTGTGAGTGATTATCCATAGCATAGCCAGTAGCATAGAAAATAGGTGGGTTGTTTATGTTTGCCAGGGAAGCTATAGGCCAGGGAGTTATGCAGTAGCAGTAATTGGGTTATCTCCTGGGAACCTTGGGGAAACCCCACAGAAGGCTGGGGGAGTGCTTTGTTTACTTGGCTGCCTGCCAGCCACCCAGATGGTCCTTGGGCGCAGCCAGATGGTTCTCGGGCGCAGAGCTTGGCCGCAGACCTTGGGCGCAGCTTGGGTATATAAGGCATGCCTTCCCCCAGCATAGCAGTATTGTATTGGAAGTTCAGTTGTCAGATGAGGCTTGAGAGGCACAGTCAGCCAGACACATACAGTAGACCAGACTTAGATGTGACAGCACTGAAGCACTATCAGCACTTTGTTGTCAACTTGTACATGCTTTGAGATCTGCAGAATAAATGGTAAAAGTGATCAACAGTCTTCACTTCATTAGGTGAAAACCTAACACTGGTGGCAGCCTGTGGGATCCACGTGATTTTACAGTCCTCATTTTTATTAGGTGAAAAACCTAACAGTATCATATTCCAAGAGCCAAGATGGCCTAGAAGTATAATACATGGAGCATGATGGATACATGTAAAAACATTATTTTGTGTTAGGTACACTGATCTACTGTCATCTGGGTGCTACATTTCATTATCATGATTACAGTACAGCAGAAAATCTGCTAAGAATGTGTGTGGTACAAGGCTGGACATTCAACTTTTTATGGACGTTCAACTTTGTCATCTAGGTGCTACATGTGATTATCATGATTATAGTACAGCAGAAAATCTGCTAAAAATGTGTCCAGTACAAGGCTGGACATTCAACTTTTTTGTGGACATTCAACTCTTTATGGACATTCATTTTTTTTTTTTTTTTGAACACTTGTAAATTAGTCATGGGCACATTATATCTAAAGTATTTCTTCTCGTTCTATGAATGGTACAGGCAGCCACTGGCTCTATTTACACCCAGCTGTCTTCCATTCATTTTACTTCACAATAAATGGATATGATTGATCCAGATACTTCACGTAGTGAAATGAGCACTTTTGGCATGTCTGCACACTGCCACAAATACACCCTGGCCTGCTTGGAAATTACACACCTCAAAAACCTGTGACCATAATAATAATATTCTGTGGCACTCGCTTCTCTGCTGCGGTCCTGACTAGCTTAGTAGCTAGTCAGGTGGCCTTTATTACAAAAAAAAAAAAAAAAAAAAAAAAAAAAAAAAAAAACCTCACACACTCAGCCCTATCCCACTGTTGCAACTTTGCACTTGGTATACCCACCGCCCCTGCTGATGATGCCACCTGGCAGGGTCATGGGAGCCCTAATAAGGGCTACCTTCTCCCTTCCCTTCTAAGTTTGCCCTCTATTCTCTTCAGTGACGAATCCTAAGATATTATTCCTACTATCCCGGCACTGCACCAAAAAGCCTTTCACCGACTCTCGACCAACTCTACTTCCTGGAAAATCGCCCTTCAATCCTAGTATCCATGCTAACCTATCGTTCTCTGCCATGTCCCTTACTTGCTCGAAGCTTTTACACTGCCCATCTCTTGTTCTCCACTGTACAAACAGCTGGTCTGTAAGTGCTCTATAACCTGTACACCATGTCATCATAGAGATAAACTTGATTTGTATTCAAGTCCACTCTGGGACCATATAGTTACATACATGACGCCATCTGACGAGCATACAGTACATTAAGTAGCATAGAGTAAAATAGTGCACTCTGGTGATCATACAATACATTTAGTAGGATTAATTAAAATTAAAATAGTGCTAAGAAAAAAAAATACACAAAACACACGATGACTAGTCACATTAAAAGTAAAATGCAAGAACTGCAATAAATAGACTTGATTCATAGTCTATTTTTGCAATAACAGCAATATGTAGACTTGTCTCATTGTCCGTTTGCATTTGTGTCTTGCATTTGAGATCAAATCAAGTCCACTATATTTGTGCAGACATGCTGTCGATTTGCATATCCATTACACAACCAGTCCTTATATTTATGTTCTTTCCAAGTATAGTAACATGGCGGGTACTGAAGCATAGCACCTAGCACCTGCATGAGGTTTGTAAGTTGAACAGAGTGCATGCACCAATTTTGTAAGCTTAAAGTCCATTTTTGTTATGCCGGAGATATAATGCACACATAAAACACAAAACAGTACAGTCCATTGTGATGTGTAACTATACTACATTGACACACATAAGATTTAAAAAAAGATTTAAAAAAAAAAAAAAAAACAATGGTGTTAGGTATGATGTATAACCCCAAAGATACAAGATCCTTGTAAACTGTGCCCCTAGGATGAGCATGCTTGGTTGCGTTTTTCAAGTGCATTAAAACAATATTGAGCAGTGGCCTTGATGTTTGCTTCTGCGACCATCAAATAGTTAAATTTCTGTTTGGTATTCAGGTTCATGAAGTTTGAACATTCTCTAGATACCGATTCCTATACTATAACTTTTCTCTTTCACTCTGGTACAGACAACATTCTGTTAAAAAATGATCAACAGTCTCATCCACATCCTCCCTAAACACCCCACACTTCCCATCACTCCCATTCGTCCACTTCTGTTTCCTCTTCTCCAGATTGATCACTCCTGCTATGCCCTGAAATAAAAGTCTACAACCCTTGTTACCATCCCGACATTTAGTCTTCACTGGCTTGTCTGCAGCTCTATAGTATGTATTCAGTGTGCTCTTCTCCTCAACCCCTCTTTTCCACTGCTCTACGTGTTTCTCTTGAATCACCTTTCCTGTATATGATTTCCACGCCACTTCAATCTCAACTGGCCCTTTAAACTCATATTTCTCAGCTAACTTGTCTATTTCTTGAATCCATTTTGTCTTTTCACTACAACCTCCATGTACACCAGGGACGTGGATTAAGACAGAGACGTGCATACTGTATGCACGTCTCTGATTAAGATGATCCGCGTCCCTGATGTACACCTTCCTTCACCATCTTTCTTCATTCACCTGTTGCAAATATCCCACATACAATGATACTGATTGACACAAAACTCAAAAGTTTACTACTTCTGACAATTTAAGCTTACTTCCCTTCCATTCTGTAAAGTTGCATCATGAGTATCTTCACGTGCCTGCGTCCTCCCTGTCCACATCATGAACACGTCTGCCTTTCTTCTACGCTGTCCGGCAATAGGCGGACCGGATTGCCCGACGGTCCTTGGGCACATGGCGGGTGTCAGTGTCACACACATGTGCGAATTTTCAGCCGAGTCCACTTTGTGAAGGGAACAGCAAAGTCAAATGAAACCTGAGCAGGGCTTCATCGTGTAAAATGTCTTGTTTACATTTTTCCCAGTAGTTTTCGAAAATCAATATAATATTAACTTCAGTCTCACTCTTTGTTTTCTTCAGTCACACATTCTCATGCCATGCTGCCAATGTTTAGCCCCTCCTGCAAAGTGAACTTTGTTTCAAGAATCATGAATGATATGGGGGAGAGGCACGGCCATGGGGAAGCGTGAAACGAGGAACAACTGCGGGAAGAGCAATGCCAACTAGAAAAGAAGATTAGCTTCGTAGCAAATCTGTGTGCCTCAAAAACTTGCATAAATTTAAATGCTACATATTTTGTTTGTAGTTTATTGGGTGAATTAAATTGGGAATGGAACTTATTTTATACCTATAATTTAGCTCTTATTAGCATATTCTAAAAGTCTACAATTTTGTTTGTGGTTCATTTGGTGCGTATACACATGTAGTACAAACCTATAAATTGAAGTTGGAATGCCACCTCTACCTTTTATCGTCTTGAAGATATTCAACATTTAAATTTTACATGTATCCCTAATTAGCATAAATTAAAATTATACAACCTTTGTTTGTGGTTCATTGTATGCATCTACAGCACAAACATATAAATTGAAGTTGGAATGGCTAAAACTTTTGAATAAACTTTGAAGTGTCCAAAATAAAAAACAAATTTAAATTCTACAACTCGTTGTAAAGTGTCCAATAGATATGCAGCCCCAACAAATGTACCATCAGAACCAACATTTGGGTAAATATGTTGAATACTTTGGAAGCTAGAAGAGATTAAAATTTTCAAATGTCCCGAAGTTGCACGATTTTCAAATAGTCTACTGCATGTATTTTGAACAATATGGAAAACTTCCCCACAGGAGTATATCCTGCCCATTTTGAAGATTCTGGCACAATAATGACAATCAAGGACAAACACTTTTACTACATTACAACGCCCTGCCCACCCTCAATTAATGAAGTCCCTCTGGCCACTCAATTAAAAAAAAAAAAGAAAAGAAAACCCCTCGACATTAAAGTGTCCAGTTTTATCGTACTGTCTCGATAATCAGCCTTGACCTAAACAATGGTTAAATAAAGCCATGGGGCGTGGTTGGTGATTCCAATGTGGTCATTTTTCTAGGACAGGAGAGGTGGCATTATTATACGGTAACTGTATGTGTTTAATGTTTCCATTTTAAATATTTCGCGGATCCCTTTTTGCACCCCCACCCACCCACCCCCACCCCCCAGCAGGCAACTTATTGTGACATTATGCTTCAGGTTTGTTCCTTCATCCTGCGATGGAGCAAATGGTTGTATCCACAATGTTTCAAAAATGCTGGGACATATTTTGCTCAAGTTCTGACCACAACTATCCCAGGAGGACACATTGAACTAAGTAGAAAATAAGACTTACTTAACAGTAAATCTGTGTGGAAATTTGCACATTTTTATAGCAATATAATTGGATAAGCCTATATATAGCTCAAAAGTATTAATGTATTTTGGAATGATATATTTGCCTAATTAACCTCACACTGTTCACTGGATGCGGGCATGGCACAAACATATTTAATAGTAGTTGGAATGATGTATTGGCCTGATTAACATGACACTGTTCATCGGATGCGTGCGTGGCACAACATATAAATTGTAGTTAGAATGGCACCTCTATCTATTATACTTTTTAAAATTTTGATGACAAAATATTTCAGTTTCGTGTATTGGCTGAAATTAGCATGATTAAAATCCTACAGTTTCCAGTCTGTTTATTCGACGCGACTTTAGTACAAGCATTTAAATTTAAATCAGAATAACACTTCTATCTATAAAAGTTTTAAAACTTATCTTCAGTATTGACATTTCAATTTTGTATTTTGGCCAAAATTTGCATTGTACGAATTCCGGCTTTGTAATCATTGTTCATTGGATGCGCCAATAGACAAACATACATGTACAAATTGAAACTGAAATGCCGCTTCTATCTGAAATGATTTTGAAGATATTCATTATTCTACGCTTTACTTTTTTACGATGCCCACTTTGGAAACACATATAAATTGAATCTAGAATGATGCCTCTTCGTAGAACAGAAATTGAAGCTAGAATGATGCTTCTATACCTAAAACAGGTTTTATATATATATATATAAATCAGAAGGTGTTTTATTTAACACAGAACAACAAAAGTTAACAATTATACAGTACATGTCTGCCTCCAAAGCAAACCCAACTCCGTATTATCCCTGCCACACTCGACGTAACACAGAGATCGTATTTCTTTTGGAGGCAAAATATATGTTTACATACAAAGTGTATAATAATTATGGTTAATTAACGAATTATCATTCAACAAAGTAAATCAGAATAATCCCATGCAAAGACTCCAAAACCCCACTACAACTGGGGCCACACGAGACAATCAATTATAACTTATGTGCAACATGTTTTATGGATACAAGAAACCAAAAATTGCTTCAGAATAATATATTTTGTACATCTGTAACAACATATAGATAATAAAAGGAATTAAGTGTTGGATACATAATAATTTAGTATCATGGTAAATGCGTTTTCGTAATCATTGATATAGTGCAATTTTTTGAAGTTTGAAAAACCAGAATAACTGCGTGTATATATAGTTTCAAAATTTTATGTTGTTTAAATACTTAGTATGCGCATTATCCAAATAAATATTAAATGTGACCAAAAGAGAAAAAAACGAAACCAAAAATAAAAAAGAGAGAATCATACATAATTTGTGATCCTTTTGTGGGATTATATAACGCGAATCTTTCAAAAAAAAACTATTACTTCTCAAAGCTAAAGTTATCAGTTTTATTTTACTTCTTTGTCATTCCTTCTGTTTATATTTATTCATTCACTTATTTATTTATTTATTTATTTATTTATTTATTTATTTATTTATTTATTTATTTATTTATTTATTTATTTATTTATTTATTCATTCATTCATTCATTCATTCATTCATTCATTCATTCATTCATTCATTCATTCATTCATTCATTCATTCATTCATTCATTCATTTATTTACTATCATTATCATTGCTATTTTACAAACGGACATTCCTGGTCCAATCCAAATTTTTTATGTACATATCCCCCACCCCCCCAAAAAAATCTAATTGTTCCGTTATTGGAAGTATGATCAATTTTAAAGTGTAATGTAAATATTGTATTTTTGTGAAACAGATCTTTAGTTTTGACTTTTATGTGTAGTAAGAGTTTACTGTCAACCAACTGTAGACTTTATTTAATTTGCCATTCGTATATTCAGAAATGTTACCAGATACAGAGTCAAGAATACACAGCAATTGACAATAGTAGTGTCATCGGCGTATAGAATGAATCAAATTTCGATGTGCTTAAGTGAACCTCGCTTGAATAAATTAAAAACAACATGTGTCCCGCATAGATCCTTGAGAGACCCTTGGCTTGTTGTGAGGGTAGGGCGCCAGAAGTCTGCGAAAAAATAAATTGTTTTCTGTTTGTAATATAATCTTTTCCAGACCAATTTAACCAAATTCCACATTAATTCTGTAATGTACAGTGTTATAATACCCACAAAAATGTACAGTGTTACAATACCCACAATTTAAACCCAACATGAACCAAATCAGGTGAAAATTGACCAAGTTATGGCAAGATGAAACTTTCAAAGGGCCAGATGCCCGTGACCTTTGCCCTTTAGAGGTTACAGGTTCTTACAAAAATGCGCAATGTTGCAATACCTACAATTTGAGTCTAACATGATTAGAATTGGATGGAAATTGGCTGAGTTATGACTGGATGAAACTTTTAAACGTCCATATGACATTGACCTTTGACCTTTAGAGGTCATATGTAAGTTACAAAAAATGTGCAGTGTTACAATTGGTTCAATTTGAGCCCAACATGATCAAAAGTGGATAAAAATTGGCCGAGTTATGGCTAAATAAAAATTTCAAAGGTCCAAATGACCTAGATCTTTGACCTTTAGGGGTCACATGTAAATTACAAAAGTGTGAAATGTTATAATAGGTACAATTTGAGCCCAACATGCTCAAAATTGGATAAAAATTGACCGAGTTATGGCTAGATGAAAATTTCAAAGGTCCAAATGACCTATATCGTTGACCTTTACAGGTCACATATAAATTACAAAAATGTGCAGTGTTATAAACATATTAACTGAAATTGGATTGGTTACGAAAGAAAGAATTCCTGGAAAAAAATATGTCTGTGTTGGCATACAGACATACCCAGAAAAGAAAATTTGCTTCAAAGCAAATCTGTCAGTTGTAAATATTAAATGCTACAACTTTTATCCTTTGGCACATCATATCACATTAAGCCTATGGCTGGATGCAAATTTCAAAGTCCAAAAGACATTGTCATTTCACTTCTACAGGTCACATGTAATGTGCACAGTGTTACAATACCCACAATTTGAGCGCAACATGAACCAAATCGGATCAAATAGAGCAAGTATGACAAGATGAAACTTTCAAAGGGCCAAATGACCTTGACCTTTGCCTTTTTGAGGTGACATGTTTTATAAAAAATGTGCAGTGTTACAATACCTACAATTTGAGTCCAACATGATTAGAATTGGATGGAAATTGGCCAAGTTATGACTGGATAAAACTTTCAAAGGTCCAAATGACCTTGACCTTTGACCTTTAGAGGTCACATGTAAGTTTCAAAAATGTGCTGTGTACAGTAGCTACAGTTTAAGCCAAACATAATCAAAATTGGATAAAAATTGACCAAGTTATGGCTGGAAGAAAGGCACCACCGAAAGTAGCCATTGACCTTGAGTTGACCTCTACCTGAAGTGAACCTTGACCTCCAAAATGACATTTTGGGTTAAAATTGATCTTTGACCTTGATATGACCTTGACATTTGAGATTACCTTTACCTAGCTATGATCAAACTCCTATACACTCAGAACCACATCTGCTATAGTATATAAGATATTGAAGATTTAAAACTTTAATTAGTCCTCATTTGCACAATTCTGAAAAGCGTGACCTCTCATTATAAAAAAAGCCAAACTTTATCTATAGAAGTATATAATTGTGCCAAGTTTGGAGTTTCTACGTGTTATGCTTTTCAAATGAAATGTCGGACAAATTTGCCTGGAAAGAAAAAGAGAGAGAGAGAGAGAGAGAGAGAGAGAGAGAGAGAGAGAGAGAGAGAGAGAGAGAGAGAGAGAGAGAGAGAGAGAGAGAGAGAATTCCTAGAAAAACAGTATGTCTGTGTTGGCACACAGACATAGCCTAATGACTAAAAAAATGAGGGGAGAGGGGAATAGAGAGAACGTGTGTAATTTGTAAATCTGAATATATATATATATATATGGCCTAATACGTTTTAAGGTCTGGTTTCTTCGCTATGTTCATTTTTGTACATTTTTAAAGTTTTAAATCGTTATCATTCTGGGTGGAGAACTGTCACGTGAAACACAAAGTGCCCCCACCCCCTCCCCTTAAAAAGATTACTCCCTGTCACAGCGGAGGCAAAATGATTGCTCCCTGGGTACAAGGGCAAGGCCACCTACAGTGAAAATGCAGGTCAACTCTCGAGAGCAAGCTCCAAAACATTGAAACTATGGGTGCATTGCACTTCGTTAAATCACAGGATGTAGACGTTCTTCAGCGTATTTACTTGTGGACAATCAATTCTTCATAAAAAGGTAAATATTAATACCTTTAGGGCTCAGAATTTTTAAAAAACATTAGCCTTAAAACTCAGTGTCGCAAATCATATGTCCTGCAAGTTGACGCTGGTATGCGATATTGAGAACGTTGGACGCCATCTGTCACACTGTCTGTATCTTTCATTCCGATCGCTGACCAACACCAACAATAAATATGGTAAACATCAGAGATCTTACCTTAATATGAACCGATGATGAATAAATCGGCATGGATCCCGGACGAATGCATCGCCACGGATTGAAGCTACAACTATAGGACTCCAGCTGGCTATACCTATAAGTTTAGTGTAGACATGGAGCTACTATACAGTCTATAGCCTCTAGTAGAAATAGTAGCTCCATGGTTTAGACTATATTATATAGTCTCAACTTTGCTCTACGGAAGCAGATTTTGTGAATATTACAACAATGGATTGTTACTTGCAGATATATACAATAGATAACCTTTTCTCATCAAAGGCAATGTACCTTACTTTTGAGGCATATGATATGTAGTAACTATATGCACTTTGTCTTTGTAATTGTATTCAGACTATATGAAAAGTAGTTTGTTGGTCCCGGACATTCGGAACAGCATTTATGACAGACCTGGTGGTCTGGCGCTGCACGACAGTTCGTCTAAAACCAGTCCGTCGAAAACTTATTACGTCGAAATTCTACAATGTCTAAATTCCTGTACGTCGAAAATTATATTCGTCGAAAACAACTTGGTAGAAAAACATAATGGTCGAATGGAAAATTGGTCTAAAATTCATCAATTTTTGTCTAAAACTCATCAAAAACTCCAACTGTAAGGCGCACTACCTCTTGTATATACCCCGTAATGCATTCAAAGCACAGTTAGGCAAAATGCCGGCCCTTGTGCATGGGTGGGACAGGTCGTTATTTTTCATGGCATATTCTTTGTTTCTTTGTGTTGTTACATTTTTTTTCTATTGCATTTGGCCTGCTTGTGTGTCATTTTGGTTTGCCTTTTTTTCTAGTTTATTTTGGGCATGGGATCCCGCCTCTTGAGCTCGGGTATGTTTCGCCAACTCCATACGATCCAACTGTTGCACCATCGTCGGATGCCATTACGAAAAAGTCAAACAAAAATCGAGCCAAGTGTATTTACAAAAAAAAGAATAAAGAAAATTACATCATACATTGTACTTTATTCAAACTGTGACTTTTAGGCAAAGAGGTATTTGCATTACACCTTATGACCTGTCGGCAAAGTTGCTTTTAGGGCTGTTTGTATGTCGACCAACACGCACTGCGGCAAAATGGGTTTTCGGCATGTTGATAGTTCGGCAAAATGGTTTTAGACGTACTGTGGTAGACCCATGGTCTGGACAAGTTTTGTCAGACTTTGAAATTGATGTCAGTTGAAACAGGTTCTTTTATTGGTGGTCATTCGGTCCACCAGATGGACAGAGTTTGTTGGTCTGGACACATTTTTGTGTGCAAATACCTTCGGACCACCACTTTTAGTACAGACTGTGTATTTATTTTCAGACACATTTTGGGGCATTTCTGCGTCTGCGAGCAAAACTTGGCACTATCCATATGGTCCAAAATATGATAAATGTGTGTGCCACTGCGCCAAATGTGATTGACAAGTAGTTTTAAAATGGCAGCAAGGTTTAAGTAGGCCACAAAAATGCCAAATTTGATGGTTACAGAAATAAATACAAACCACGCTGCAAGCAAGGTAAACTGCTCAGATTTGGTTATGTATGAAATACATGGTCACTTTACCCGCTGTTTACATAATATTTGTGATATATCCTTCCGTAACTCAGGGTTGACAGACTATAGTTTATTATTGTCTGATAGAACAACCGTCAACTGGGCGTTACGGGCACCTGTTGGTACAGTCAGGAATGTGCTATTCAGAATAGCACATCCCTGGTACAGTTAATAATGCATTAACTAATCCTTATACGTGTATTTCAAAATTATAAATTTATATGCACGATGTAGGCCTTCCTGTCATCAACAGGCGAAGCCATGCAGTTCGGAAAAATGCAGCACAATACATTACTGACCATAGAAAAGAAAATTATTGTTATAAATCAGAGACTTCAAACATTAAGCTGTAAAACCTTCAAGGAATAAACTAGATGGAGGAACAACGTTCAATATACACAGCTGTATAAGCAGAGATATATAGAGAGTATATAAATTAAACTTCAAAGGCGCGAGGCTTCACTAATCCATGATAACAGGTCTTCTGAGCTGATGTGCAACACCACTGATGACATCGCTGTGCCTGTACCAGCAGAGACTGTTTTGTCGAATGGATGGCACAGTAAATGTACACTCTCTCTTTGTTAAGCGGTATAAATGCTATGAGGGGAGATGAATTATAAGAAAAACAAGAAAGCTAACATGGCGGGCATTCTGCCACTCTTTGAATTTTTGTGCTACAACAAACACTTCTGATTTTATGCTTATATTTCCAAATCAGTCAACATTCGATTGTTGGTAAAAGTAAGTCATTTACACTGCTTTAAAAATGAAATAAAGACATTTTCCACATGTTTGCGATGTTCACCTCATGATGTTTTTAGAGAAAACGAGTGAAATAATGGATATGCAACAAAGAATAGAGGGTATGATGCGGTAACAAAGGAGTAATTTTGATGACAAGATGGTCAAAATTTGCCAAAATATGTTCTGATCACCATAGGAAGTGACAAGTCTGGAGGCACGAGAATTGACTGTGATGTATCTTCACTGCTGAAGCAACCAGAGCAGCCCCTCAACAATAACCGCTTTATCTGATACCAAAAGGTGCAAACAGGCTGTGTATGTTGCACTCGCAAGTTTGTATATTGGAGAGCAGCAGTATTGCACATCTACCCTTTGATGTCCCGTCCTTGTTCCTCCATCTAGTTTATTCTCCATGGTAAAACCAAAACAAAGTTGGCTTTTCTTGATGAATGCAGGTGGTCTGTGCAAGACATGTCACTTCAATTCTGGTGACAAGCTTGTAAAAACATTAGCAATGTTCCGATTCTCGATATAGAAACTGAAAACTCCACACACATGAAGTTCTGAGAGGGTCAGCAAGGCAAACATTTTCTTTATTTAAGTGAACATGAAATCAGTTTATGAAAATCTAAAAAGCTAGGATCTCTGTGATTATTAATATATTAGATGTGTGCTTTCTCTGAAAAGTGTGCTTTTTGCTTAGCGTAAGGAACCCGAATATGAGTTTAACAGCAAATACCCTCGTAACTGAGACGCTAAGGAACGGAGCAAGACATCGTTGCACAAACTTTCACAGTTCACAGATCACATATAAAGATAGATTAGCAAGTGATAATAACAGTGTTTTTGCCCACGCTATCGACAATAGGAACAGATTGATAATAGGCACTGCAACTATACATCTCTTGAATAGCACACTATTCCTCAAAATCCTATGTTACAAATAAACTTCGAGTACCGGTACGAAGGAATCAGAACTGCTTTATCTGAGAATAAATATTTGCACTAAGGGGGATAAATATCGGGGGGGGGGGGGGGGGGGGGGGGGGGGGGGGGGGGGGCAAACAACATTTTGTGATATGGGAACCAGGCCATGTTAAGCTGGTATTACTGTATTAAAGCAATAGTCTTTCATGGTCCACATTTTGCAATGACTGAACTGGTTGGCACAGTGAAGGGAAAATGGCAGCAAGGTTTTAAGAATTCGTGTTTACGTCTGAAATTGCATGGTGATGAGAAACGGATCTTGGACACATCATCAAAACCCACATAGCCGAAACCAACCTCATCGATAAGTTATTAAAGGCGAAAAGCATAATAGTCATTTCGCCATCATAGTCAAACTTACATATATGGTCAAATGATATTTTGGCCGAAGGGTTACTTTATTTGAATGCAAATTTGGTCGAAATTTCTACGAAGTGTATGAAAACATTTGACTGTCATGTTTGTTGTCATTCATGCACCCTTCACTTGCACAGAACATGTTTATGGCAAATATAGGGTAGTGCTAAGATATGAAACAGCCTTCAGGCATGATTGAAAAATGGTTAGTGAATTAAGATGATTTCTGAAGAAGGAAGAAGGCAGATCACCGCGATTGGTGTGATAAATTTTCAGCAATACAATAATTCAAATTAGGGATATTCTTTAGATTGGACCACGTGCAGCGCTAAGGAACAAAAAAAGGCTCGAAAATTTGACGTGGGACACCCTTTGAACTATTGCTGACATTCTGATTAGCGGCACAATTAGTACTTTTTGATCATAATTGTGTGCGACATTGTTGATCATTCGACAGTTTATACTCTTTGACCATTTATATTCTTGACGAAATTTCAAGTTGACAAAACTGACCATTGACGAAATTGTCATTTGCGAAATGGAATTCGACAGTGTGCCCGTCATCGATGAGAAAACACTTTTCAACCTAACCATGACCCATGTATATGTAGGTCAGACATAAAGACATTTGTGTTAGATATGTCACTATATCCTAGGTAACATTAAATTGTGCATTCCCTCTGGGTTAACCATGAAAATTTGGAACACCATGATAGTGACTTTCTTGTAAAATACTTTGTGCCTTATGCCACTGTATGTCGTGTAGTTATTTTAAGCCGCATTTCAGTCTGTCTCTTCTTTTTAAAATCATTTTATTGATCTATTTTTATTTTTTTTTTTTTTTAAATTTGAGTGAGCATGCCAACATCTGCATCCACAGGTTTTGACAGGGTTCGCACAGGTCCTTGAAGTGCTTGAAAGTACTTGAATTTGCTACATTCATTTTCAAGGCCTTGAAAACCTTGAAAATCCAGAATTTTGGACAAAGGTCCTGGAAAAGTCCTTGAATCTTATTTTTAAGCATGACCCAATGTGGCAAGTTGCCAAGGAATATGAATATTTTCCACAAACTTAAGCATTTATGAACTTGAATCACATTAAGATGAACACATTCTGCTGTCATTTTCCTTTGAAGTGGCTGGCAAATTCCATTTGTCAAAATGTAACACTGCAAATTACAAAGTATCTTTTTGCTTTTAACCCCCTTTTAACCCATGTAGGTTTGACAGTTCTTATCAAATCAGGCCTAACCAAGTATGTGAGCCTTATTTACATGTACAGCCTACTTTGAGGGACAAATACACTGTATCAAACATGCAGGTAACAAAGTACATCACCTTCCTAGAAAGGAAACTGGGGCATTCTTGTGAAAAATGTGCATGGGGATAGGTACATCTTCAGGTTTAATTTTACCCATATGTAGATGTAGCAGTTTTATAGACTAGATAGAGTCGAACGAACCTGTATGAACCCTGTTTTGACTATATTGAGGCAACTATCAGGGGAAAGAGTGGTAGTGATTCTTTATTAAACTCAGTAATGTCCCAGCAGTAGATGTATTTATTTCTTGTATCTCATTGAAGAACATGATACACATGAAAATGTGCTATTGTTCAAAGTGAGTTTATTAACCTTTGCCCCTTTAAACTGACCAAAACAGGCTGGTGATCAAATATAGTCTCATTCAGTCTTTTCAACTAATTTCAACTGTAATGAAAAACTGTTTGACTGACTGAGAATATTGTAGATGAGACTTGGAACAGCCAGAATTGAGAGTATGTTGTGGTCCTCAGTAAGAGATTGATAGTTCTTTGCATATTTGCAAAATGTGCTATCACAAATTACCATAGCTGTCAACTCTCCCATTCCTACTGGGAGTCCCCCGTTTTAGAGTCCTCAAGTATGATGAAAATGACAGCATTTTGTGGCAAGATTGGCTACTTTCTTTGTTTCCATGCACTTTTCGTGAAAGCCTCCTGGTCACAGAGCTCTGGGGGTTGACACCTGTGAATTACAATGTGCAGAGAATTGCCAATCTACATGTACATATACTGTGCTCCTAATCCATGTATTCAATTCTATTGTGCACAGCTTGGACATTTATTGATCAACCTTCTTTTCCAGAGGTTGAAAATGGCTACCTGCCTAGGAGAGCTACACTTCTGGACTCTTAAGAATCAGACTATGGTAGCTGGTAAGTACTCTTGGGAGGTACAGTTTTCCAGTTCATGGACAATTATAAGTTCGGTACTTGTGTACTGAACATTCGGCAACATAAATACTATATCAGAGGGTAAAATATATGAACAATTAATATGAACCCTGTTCTGCATTTCTTGTTTCAGCACACACACATATATATATATATATTGTCATCTTCAACTATATATCTGAGTTCATTTATAATTATATATTTATTTTAAAATTCTCTTTTTCATTATGAAGTTGTGTGGTGTGTCCCTATAACAAAATAATGATGAGTATCCCAGAATGGCTCACTCTACATGAATAACTGTATACACTTGCAGATGATGACACAAGTTGGTTCAAATATCATGACAAAACAGAAGCAAGTGAGTGGCTTTGTTGTTCAGAGATGAATATCGAAATTTGAGCTAATCAGAATGCCAACCATCTGCATGCTGTTTTGACATCAGACACATTTTTTGTGGTTGGGATTGATACACATGATATACATGCACATGATTTGGAGATGCTTGAAGAGTAAAGTGAAGTTACTTTGTTTCTGTGTCATTTATATTGTCTATGCCTTGTTGATCAAAAGCATCCAGTTCAGCCAAACAAGCCTTGTGTTGACAGAGGCACAGGTTTACAATGTCCTCCTGAGCAGAGTGCACTTTGGTCCAATATTTATATGATATGAAAAGGGCTATTTTATCATGTGTACATATAAGTACATGTATATGAATTATAATGACATGTGTATCTATTATACTTTGCAAGGTATTGAAGATTTAAAATACCTATAAATTAGCGTTAATTTTATCTAAAATGCTACATGTTTTTGTCCAATCTCCATAAGGTTGTCAGTGGCCAATTCCTGTGAAAGATTGAATGGTATCTCTTTTAATGCTGTTCAAATTTTGAAATTCCCTGATTAGCATAAATTATGAGAACACAAGTGCTATACCATGTTCACTGAATGCACATTGGTCAATGTCTAGAAGTTTAAATGTCATCTCTATCTTCTATACTTCTGATGATATGATTTAAAATTTTGTAATGTGTCAGATTAGCATGAGTTATAATACTGCAAGCTTAGTTCAATATTGATTACATGCACAATAGTTCATAGCGTACAAATAACAGTTAGAATGACCTCTCTCTCTCTCTCTCTCTCTCTCTCTCTCTCTCTCTCTCTCTCTCTCTCTCTCTCTCTCTCTCTCTCTCTCTCTCTCTCTCTCTCTCTCTCTCTCTCTCTCTCTCTCTCTCTCTCTCTCTCTCTCTCTCTCTCTCTCTCTCTCTCTCTCTCTCTCCTTCCCTCCCTCCCTGTGTTCCAGTTTTGAAGACAAATTTTCAATTTATACTTTGAATAGCCCTTAATTTAAGGTTTAATGCTATCATTTCAAATACTACACTATTTGTTTTGTATTCAATAATTGCACCATTTTCAATAATTTCTAGATAGAAGTTGGAATGGCACTTCTATTTGTTATACTTTTTAAGATATTAACCCTTTTCCCCATGAATTAACTGAAACTGGCGGTGCTCAAATGTCTGCATGAATCTTTTTGCCTACATTCAACAGTCATGAAAATGTTTTGATTGAAAATTTCACACATGACTTGTCAAGATAACATGCCTAGGTCGGTAGCTTTCTTAGGCTTGGGTTGGGCACAACCCATTGTAAGGAAAGCTGTTGACTCAGTCTTGATTCAAAGGGGAAAGGTTAAAGATTTAAAAATTTAAGTACCCCCAAATAGCATGAATTAGAATGTTGCTATTTTTGTAAAATACTCGTCACATACACAATGATAAAGTGCAGGTTGAAATGGAATTTTCTTTGTTTTAAGTTTTCAGCACATGCAAGATTTAAATTTTGAAATGCTCCAATTAGCATAATTTAAAATGTTACTTTTGTTCAATGTTTATTAGATGCACAATAGTCAGTAAAATAGGCATGGAAGTTAAAATGGCATCCTTATCATTTATACTTTTGCAGATACTTAAGATTTTAAATTTCTCTAGTTAATGAGCTTTGATTGCTGTCTTTCATTTAATTATTTTGAATAAAATTTAATTAGAAGTGTGATGGTCAATAATGTATGCATAGAAGTTATAATGGCATCTAATGTAGTTTTGAAGATATTCAAGGTTTCACACTTGCAATGCCGCTAATTAGCAAAATGTAAATTGATTTTTTTTAATATTGCATGTTCATGGTCAACTGCTTGTAGACAGAAGCTGGCAAGTGGGATGAGCTGAATGTTAGAATGCCACTTACAATAAAAACTTTTCTTTGCTACTGAAAATATTATAATAAGTAAATAAATAATTAAATAAATACATAAATTTTCAAATGAATTAAATAAATTAAGTAATTAAAACTGGATCAGCCAATCTTTATGAAAACAATGCAAATGGAAAGGAAAAATTTAGGGACTTTTTTGCTTTGGGGATGATTAAGGAGTCATGTGACTTATGACAGGACCAGTTGCATGTTTGAAACTGATATATGAACATATATGTATTTGAAGACTGAATTGCTCTGAGGATTATTGAGGATCAGCCTTATGTTAAATCATGTGATAATCAAAGATGTGAGTGACTTCAGTCAGACATTATACTTTGTATTTTTCTTTTGACAGTATCTTCAGCAGAACATCCATACTATGAAGAAAAACTCATTTACACTGAAAGTGAGCAGTCATTTTAAGCACTTGCATATACATATATTTGCCTGTATACATGAAGAACTTTATTGACATAAAACCATGCAGGATACAGCATAACCATTACAAATAAAATTTCACATTTTTACGTGTAAGTATGATTGATAAACGATATTGATATATGTGGAATGCCTGTGGAAAACTGAACAATGTAATTGAATATAACTTCAGTCTGCAGACACTCAAATGCAAACTCTGTTCTTTTGTCTCATGCTCATATCCAGGACTTTGCAACAGTGTGCATGATTTTTCTCTTTATTTTGGTTTTGGTTAATTTAGATTTTGCTAATACCATTTCCATTTGTTATGCAAACAAATTTAAAATGTAAATTTGGTTATCATGCCAGGTACAAAGATAAACCTACCTGGAATATGATAGATGCATAACAATTTTGTGTGTTACAGTACTCCCACAAGTATAAGCATGCAATCTGAAACTAGATACAGATTATAATTAAGTCTTTTTAATTTTGATAAGGTCGTGATTCAACATGGACTCCCAAGAACAAAAGACCAGAGCGTCTGAGAGATACACTGAAAGAGACGGAGGTAATGAATGCACAAACTTTGTGCCTTTTACCCTTTCATAGAAGGAAGGCTGGGTCAACAGCTTTCCTGTGATCAGGTTAGGTACTTAGCACTCAACCCACCCCAAGGAAAGCTGTTGACCTGGATTGAACTATTCTGATAGGGCCAGTGTGCAAATCTCAGTAAATTTTCTTCTGTTTTTTATTTAAAGCTAAAGTTAGTAAGACTCGGTAAAGCAGACAAGGCTTTAGATTCAGAAAGCTTAAGGGAAGAGGATTCTTTAAAAAAAAGTAAAAAATTTGTAGATGAATTATCATCTTCATAAAGCTACAAGTATTACATTATCCTCAGAACTTTGACATCATATTCCAGTTAAACCTGTGGATTTAGATTGCTGTCTCAGGCTTTCTTTTGCTGGCCCAATATTTTTTTTTTTTTTTTGGTTAAAAAAATCTTTGTAAAACAACTTGCCTGTGAAAAAATCTTATCAGTGATAAAAGATTGATGTAGGTATGTATCTTTGATTTTTGCTATTTATTAACTAGTTTGTTGTATCAGTTGTCAGGGAATTTCAGTATGACATTTTATGATGATGTGCATCTTCTAATAGCTTTATTTTTCCCATGATATTTGTATTTCATAGGACTTGCTGGCAGCCAATAAGTGTGTGTGGTGTAACTGGGCCTCCAGGCAGCACTTACAGGTAGGAGTGTTAAGTAGACTCAAGACTCCTTTTTTTTTTTTTTTTTTTTGGCCATTCAATAATTATGAAATACACTACTTCTAAATATATGTTCCATGGTCAGGAGACTCCCATAAAGCCACAGACAGCCGCTACCATGAGAACCACCCAAATACTAAATGACATGAATTCAATGTATTAACTATAAAGCAAAAGGAAAATTAGAATTACACAGTAAGTGGTGTAAAGAAAAACATTTCTCTCAACCCACTCATATATTTTGACTGTAATGTACATTTGGCGACATTAATACATATATATTTTATTTAATTTGGAGGCTGTCCAAAAAGAGGTACATGATCACAGAACATTACAAATGTAGCAGTTGGGAATAGAACAAGCAACCTCATATTCATCAAGGAGATGTTTTTTCGTATGTATATAGCAAAACCATTTTTACTGTGAGTGTGAATCTTACCAGGGTGGCATTTAAAGTATTGATAATCACGTCTCGGACAGTTTCCAGTGCTTACAAAGTTTGTTCTCTCTTTAAATGAACTGTTTCTAATTCTTGTATTATGATTATGGACTTTATATGCCTTAATTATTCTGAAAGAATTCAGTGTGTGTGTGTGTGCACTGACATGCAACTCTTACAAGCGGAATTGTGTGTGCAGATGTGACTTACAAGGAGATTTTGATTTAGAAGGATCCTCCTTCTGAAATAGTGCTCAGTTGCTCCAAATGACTGCACAGCACATTCCGGTAAAATATCAGTGATTCTTCCTGAGAACCATATATACAAATGTGTGTATTTCTTGCGTGTGTGTTGACGCACATTAATATACCGAAGCACCATCAGTTGGCTAGCATGCGAGGCTATGTGCAGACAGGAAATGGACTTTCAGAGGCTGGCCAGTCAGCACACATCAGAAGCTATCTGTGCCTGAGGCGGTCACATGTTTGCTGTTACTAGCCGTGCTTTACTTGCCAAGGCCACACAATATGAGGAGGACTTCATTGACATGACTCGAGTGTCATCTCTAGGAACTTTCCTCTTTAAGGTATAGATGTAGGTCTATGCTTCAAGCTTAAGGAGGAGGTTACATACATCTTGGTAGGGTGACCATAGGGGTTACTGACGCGCACCAGGAACCTCTCATGGAAGTGTCCTCTAAAGAGTATACATGTGTGTGTGTGTGTGTGTGTGTGTGTGTGTGTGTGTGTGTGTGTGTGTGTATGCGTGTGCATATGAAGAGTCATTGGTGTTTTTTGTGGGGTTTTAAAATTTTGGCAAGAACTCTGAATTTTAATTATGCTTTCTATCAGGAATAGTAAAAGACTGTGACTTCCAAATGTTGCTTGAATATACTATTATCTGTGAAAACTGTCCTATTTATTCCACGCACTGTGAAGAAGACTCCCACCATCAGCCCCGCCCCCTCCATGAAGAAGTCACTTCTATTCAAACCCTACACTGTTAACAGGACCCTTTTATCCCATCAGTAAAGAGACCAGTACTATCTAACCCTTACACCATTTACAGGCGCCCTTCCTTACCTCCTCGTTAAAGAGATGTCTCATTTGCATGTGATAATATTGGCATGGGTGACAGTTCTCAGTTTTAAAACAGCATTCTGTTTTGAGCAAAATTTTTGGGGAAAAAATTATTTTGGGATATGTTCTTATGTTCTAAAACATATAAATTTGGCAAGAAATGAGGGCTGAAAATTTTAATGGGGTGTTTTCTGTTTTGCAAAAATTGTTGGCTTTCATCCATCTATTGGGTTTAAGGTCTCTAAAAGTCACATTCTGCAACAGATGTTGCTTGATAATGAATAGGTCCAATTTTATCAGAGTTGCTGTGTACTATTTAGCTGGTGCTAGATATTGTCCCTCAGATATCATTGGGTTAAAAGCAACCAGAAAGAATTCTGCAAGGATAACTCACCATCAATATGACAATATTAAAAACTTACATATTTGGATACATAAACTTAAACAATGATGCACAGCTGTAATAACCAGTACAAAATACTGTTCACTAGACATCTGCATGTTGCCAGGGACCCAATGTGTGACCTTGTGTCAGACTTATTGTACTTTGTTGCTTCTGTTGTAGATTATTCTAAGTAGTGGTGTTCTTGTGACCATAATTGTGACTGTCCACACTGGTGACATAGACAAAATCTTTATCGACAAGTCCTTAGTGGGCAAGATATCTTCTGACAACATCAATCATGGTGAGCTACAAAGTTCTGTACATTATCTACAGTCTGTACCCTTGTTTGGTTGCCTCACAAGGGGTAGTGTCAGGATTATTTATGCCAAGGGACTGCAAGCTGTCAAACAGACAAACCAAAACGAAAATGAAATGAGAGAGTGAAGTCAAACATCGGAGGATAATTGGTAAATCTTCAAAAATAAGCAAAAAAAAAAACCAAAACAAAAAAAAACACACACGGGTGGGATATATGTTTTTAGCATAAATAATTTTTTAACAAATCTAATGGGACTTTTCTTTCTTTTTCTTTTGTTTTATGTTTGTTACTTGGCTGTCTATATTAAGATTCATACATGTACGTACCAGTAGGTAAATGTCTGCTTTAATCAAAGTATAGCACGTACTATAAGTACATTCAGGGTTTTATTTATTTTGCAGCATGTAATTATTACATACAGAATAATATTTTGTATAAATCATAACTTGCAATACAATTACAGATGTACTCATATGAAGTCATTTACAGTAAAACCTCCCTATACCGAACACCCTTGGGACCAGAAAAAAGTGTTCGGTATAGTGAGTTGTTCAGTATAGGGAGGTTTGCTTACATTGGAAGTATATATTTGGGACCGAGAAATGGCGTTCAGTATAGAGAGGTGTTCGGTATATGGAGGTGTTCGGTTATAGAGGTTTTACTGTATTTAAAAGTTCTTCATTTTGCAGTTTTGGTCACAGAAAGTTACATCGTCACTTCATATCCAGAGAAGTCAAAGCTTGACTACATTTACTTCACCAAGAAACTGCCATCTGGAGACACAAGCAAGAAATTATCTGTCATGGACCCAAAGGTTAGAGTTTAAAGTAAATTTCATCATGTGCATGGTATACTAAACCACTCCTTCCAGCGGTGCATGGTGATAAATGAAAGGTAATAGTCACAAAAGTCATTAATGAGATGATGAACGGACTTAGTGGTCTTAAATCAAAAGTTTCACGTAATGTAAATTATTCTGAAGAAATATGAATGTACATGTTCTTGTGAAGGGTAGGGTCTTTTATTTCATTGATACACAATACCAGGTTAATGGTTTTAAAGTAAACTACTGAAATCTTAGCATAATATTTTTTCATGTGCACTCACCATAGGTATCAATAGGAAAAAGATCATTGGCTCAAGTTACATATATTAGGAGCATTGTACATCAGGGTGACAACATAAATTTTATACCTGTACCCAAATTTAACAAAGTAGTTCTCTTGATATTCAATTAAATTTGGATTGTGAATGTAAGAATAGGTTTTCATTAATCTTAACATTTTGTTACCCCTGCTGACCTAAGGTCACAGAGCTTATGCAATTGCTCATGTCAGTCCGTCCATCTGTCCATAAACTTTTGCTTGTTTGCGCAATACCGTTTACAGTTTTCAAGTTAGCCCAGTATAACATTCAGGACCTATAGGGCGTATGAAAATCTGGGTCCCTTTTGACATTGGTGGTGCCACCTACAATATTATGCAATATAGGGGTCAAAATGTTGAAATCTTGTGAACACTATAGCATCTTTAATTTTTGGCAGATGTTCACGGAATTTGGTTGGGATTGTGGGGGAGGTCAAAGTATAAGTTGCTAATGATACTAGTGGTGCCACCTATAATTTGATGGAAATTTTGAGCCAAAATGTGTTTTAAGATATAAAGTTCAATATCTCAAAAAGTAATTGGATTAGACTTGCCAAATGTATGGAATATATAGACCATATCCAATGCTAGAATGTTATGTAATATCTGACCTTGCCATATTTTTGTGAGGTCGCCATGCCTGTAAAGTTAAAAGAGGTGATTTTGTAATGGCAGATATATGTCAGCAGGGCACCAGGCCTATGGGCCTCTTGTAAGGATACTTGCTTGTTACAGAATGTTGTCTGCAAAACCATATTTTTTGCCCTTAGTTATGTACTTGATGGATAGCCATGAGCTTTTGTAGGAACATGAATTTAACTTACATCCTTTTGCTTCCTTCTGCAGTACATTGTATTTAGGTAATACCTGTCTCTTGGCCTGCCAAGGTGAAATATGTGAGTACACATGCTGTATCTTGCTGATTTATTGCAGGTGCTACAGGTTGATCTTCCAGGACCAACTGGAAGAAGATTGGATAGACATCTATCTTGCAACTTACACCAGGACATGGTAAGTGGTGAGACATTTTCGCAAAGTACACAAATATCCTGCATATGCCATCATACTTAAAGTACAGTTTGTGGTGGTGTTGAGAGACCAGTCCTTCTTCAAGCACGATAACAAGTAATCTGAAGTGCAAGTTTGAGAAGTTTGAGTTAAATGTGACCACACTGGTTTTTAGCTTTCTAGCTCAGGTGAGCTATATCACCTGAGCTTATAGTGTAGTCTGTCGATCCATCATCTGTCTGCATTTTACATTTTTGACTTCTTTGAAACTGTTGGCAAGAATCACCTCAAACTTGGTGTCAATGTTCCTCTAGTATGTCTCCACCAAGTTTGTCCAAATGGTTATGTGCCAATAATTTTTGTGTTTTTTTGTTCTTTTTTGGCCAAATCTGAAAAAAATTCCCAAACTACTCATCCAATTGCTTTGAAATTACACAGGGACACTCCAAGGGAACCCTAGTTGTTAATTTGTCCACCCGGTAGTGCCGCAATTTGTTCGCAAATTTTTAGGCATTTTTTTGGGGGGGGGGAGTTCCTTTTTTTTCCCTGATTCATGCATGAGGTGGCGTGTCCACTATTGTGTCCACGCTAAGACATCGAATATGAACAGCCTTGGCCAAAGCGGATACCAGATGCGAAGATGGCTTCGCTTATTTCAGAAATGGTGAGAATGAGGAGTTAAAAACATCTCTTGGACTGATCATTGCATGACAGATATGGGCTTCAATACCGGTTTTATGACTCAGATCATCATTTATCTGTGAATTTGTTTGCATTTCCACAATATTCATGAGATTTTGTCTGGCAAGCTGACCTGATTTCAGTACTTGGACCACAACAACATTGTCAAAATTAAATCGCTCCCTCTGCACTATCAAACAGAAGCTGGAAAAGTATCTCTGGTGTTTTGTTTCAAGGCCTCTGCTTAATTTGTTCATGACAGGTGCTGCACAGTTTCAATAGAAACTTTGTCCATTTACACGCACATGTAAATGGAATGTTGAATCCCAGACATGCAAGGAGTGTGTGTGTTTTGACATTTTGTGCATGTTCATGTAGGCACTGGAGCCCATGATCAGGCATGGTGATGGAAGGTTGTGTGGGATCAATAGTATGGTACCAATTGTATAACAGGTTAATGTATCAATTGTATTTTATAAGCCTGTACCAAAATTTAATGAAATTCATACATTTAGTCATATATAAGTAGACCTGATGTCAGCTTTGCCATGTTGTGTGCAGATCTGCATTGCCCTTGGCACTTTCAGTTTCACACCAGCACATGTGCATTTTAATTCATTCATATTTTCCAGATTTTGTTCATGCATTAATATTGTTATTTCATTGATTATGAGACAGGATGTCACAGTTAGTCCATTAGTTGAAACCACAAGACTGGCACACTTGTTTTCATTTACTGGAAGTTTTGATGTGTCATGGTACTGCCATCTGTCAGGTAAAATATGAAACTGTCCCTCATGATGGAAACCTCGAATTTTTTTAACATGCAATTTTGAGTTTTAAAACAAAGAAACGATTGGAGTAAAGTTGCTTATAAGCCATGATGTGTTCGAACAGAGCATTAGAATAGGTATGCATGTCAGGGCTTGACAAATCACATGTCCAATTGTGCAGGACAAGTAAAAACGGTAGTCAAGCAAGTGAAAATTTTAAAGTACTTGCCTTGTTGGACAAGTAAAAACTTCCTTCTCATATATTCCTATTTGAAAAAATGGAGAAAACAACCCCAGTCAGAGCCTCTGCACCGCACCATATGTTGGTGATCACTGCAGTCCATGTGTGGACACCAATGCAGACATGTGCCTGGGGATGCCAGTAGGTGATAATAACCTGTAAGTAAACATTCCAGGTTGAAACAATCACTTGGTCAGCAGTTGTATTCAACAGGACTTAGCTACCTACTTGATTTCTGTCAAAACTGGCAGGCATTTTCATAGTCCGTGTGGTGTACATACCATCACAAGATCAAAGGTACCAGCAGTAACGTATTGGCTTATGCCCGTTATTTGAGCGGGGTCACAGCAACTCACTGTCAGTGTGATCTGCCCCAACGATGAGAAAGCAGTATCAAAAAATATTAAAATTTGCATGGCAAATTCTTCTGCAAATTAGCATCCAATGCCATGTATCGGTGGGTTCTTACAATGTTGGCAAAAAATAAGAGATCATGTATAGGTGCCTTGAGTTGACTTCCCAGGCAAAAACAATTTACAGCTGCCAGTCACATGCATGTGACAGCGTGGAGTAGATCTATGGTGAACTGATCATTATCGTGGGTCCTACTCTGACACGCCAATTTGGGATGCATTTGACACTGCCTTTGCATATTTACCTGTGACTCCAAATAATTGTTGCTGTAAACACTGGAATCTTTATTTTGACATGCTGCAATATAAACAAAGCTTCCCATTTGTGTGTCTGTAAATTAATAAGGAAGATTCGCACATGTTCACAGAGCGGAAGCCATGATGGACACGCTGTAACACGAGCTGTGATTGGCTTATTTTTGCATATGACTCAGTGGACCAATTGGATGTTGTGTTGATCATCAGACCGCATGGCCAGGCAGCTGTTTTGTATACTATGGTAGGAAAGACCGTGACTGTGCGCACACTCGATGTGCATGATTAGGAGACCTATAATTGATTTGAAATATTGAATTTTTCGTTTGAATTTGAATTAGGAACACCATTTATTGCAAGGAACTTACCAATACTGTATATGCAAATTGACAATGATGTACCGATAGCATTCATGGTATAGGTACTGTACACAAACGATACGCATCCCATTAGAGGCACGAGAAAGAGGATCATGAAACCAATGCAACTATTAATTTTCATTAAAGTTTACCCGAGACATTGATTTTTATAGCCCCAGAAATTGCACTGTATTTTTTTCATCATAAGTCACCCCATGCAAATAGTTTACTTTTCAGTGTACATGTATAATTTTAATATTTTGCCACTTTCACTGGTAACAGTCGTAGCTACAATCATGGTAAAAATTGACACAGTTTTGTCTATGGATTGATGAAAAAGTACCATGTTTATTGTGTCAAGTTACATTGGGACAAGTGGATTTTGCTTACGGGCAAGTGGATTTTGAAGTCTACTTGTCCTGCAGACAAGTGATTTTGAAAAAAAAAATCTGGAGCCCTGCATGTCCTTTTGTAAAGTGGTCCCCCACTTTATGTATAAGGCTGCGCACTAACGCTGCTGACATACGCAGAAGATTGCTGTTCTGCTTTAGAAATGAATAGGCAACACCATGTGGTCAGTTGGAATAAAACAAAACGAACTCTCTTTATTTCTCACAATACAGATATATATATCATTTCTTATCGTGCATAACTTCCATGATATTCAAAATGGTGGATAATAAAACACTTCGATAGTCACGAATTCTCTGAGGTTTTATTAATGCTGTTACTTCAAATCTGCTGGTCAGCATACTTCAGAATTGCCGACTCACGTACATTTTCGGTACATTTCCCACACATCCGATCTGGTCGTCTTACATTGCTGTATACACGAAAAGATACAACTCAATTGAAAACACTCCAAATACATCGGTATGTATAATAAAACTATCCACAAATGATAAAGACTCACGATCTGCAGCAATAACACTTACACCACACCCCATCATTAAGTGTCAGAACTAACAACCTGATAGTGATAAGACTGTTAAATACTTGAGTATACTCCGCCACGTATGTGATAACACGTACGCTACAAGTATCATCCTGATAATATTCACACAATTTTGTGCAAGCCGAATTAATATTACACAAGTCAATGCTCCACATAATATTCCCATACTGCCATGAAATATGATTTAAACCAAGCATCAAGAACATATTGTTATAAGAACATATTGTATATAATCATTACCTGCAGTTTGCCTGCATTGCATTTTGCTCAAACAACATAGGTGCAGCATACTAAAGTATAATAAAATAATAAATTGCCTGCATGACACATTACTGCAGTATTTGCCTGCGTAACCATACATATTTGCCTGCAAAACCTTACATTCGTCCCCCATTTTCCAGTTTTGAACCTTTCAAAACTACAAATTAAACCAAAACAAGCTCGCCAGCACCTTTAAAGAGAAGGTACCAACTAACAAAAACAGGTACATGGATTACTACCATAAGAATATGAAGAAGTAATATATATATATATATATGCGGTGTATCTCGCTAATTAATCAGAGCCAGTGAATGGTATCTCAGAGTGCACCTGGGTTACATGAACCATGAGAACCATCCAAAGTTTGCTAAAATCAATGGCCAGGCTACACCTGTCTATTACCATCACATGCAAACGAGAGTGGTTAGGAATGTAATACATACAAATTAACAATTAAAAATGCAAGAATACATATACCTATACAAGTATAGCACAACGCACTAAGGCTCTATGAAAGCCACATTGTCATGTCATACCAACATATTTCACCTGCAGTACTGTTAGCAGATATAGATTAAAAATTCCACAGTATGGACCAGCAATACCAACATACACAGCATAACAATGCGAATTCACACAACTTTAACAGAAACAGTTACTCATACATAATGAACTGAAACAACAGAGGAGAAGCTCCAAGCAAGAATGTTCACCGTAGCATTTGCACATATGCTATATTAACCCATACCAGTTCCCCCAACTCCACGTGACGGAACCGTATAAGTGGCAAAAACATGAATGGAACTTAGGCACTGTTAGAGTCGAAATTATGTTTCTACAGAAACATGGCCGACACGCTCAACGAGTCCTGTAAGTGTAATTCCATCGCTAATAACTGTACATCCAAATACTTTGTCACAATTTCACAACCATGCCGTTGGCTGTAACATTTAAAGAGTTTGATCAGAACTCATACCTCTCCCAAAGGAGTTCACCATGCTCCCCTCCCAAAGGAGTTCCCAAATGCACCAGACACAGGATTACTGTTAATGGGTTAGTTACCTCAGCTTAATTAACGTATCTTTTAGGCTCATGCCAAACACGTCTTCTGGGACCCATACGTAAAATCCTATGGACTCTTATTATATAGCAACGGAGAAGACCTTCACGCTGAGACTTCTACAAACATGACTGGCCACTTGGCTGTACACCAGATGTCCCATTCCCAATTAAAACAAATATATTAATTTGATAACAATATACGATACAAATATCATTTCACTCCATGATTACATTTAACTTCATGATGAACCAATCTAAATCTTCTAATTACCATGTTAATAATAATCGATAATCTTTGAAGAATACTGGCCAATACACACTGACATTTACCACACGACATAGTCTCAGATACTAACTTCTGGTGCAGGCCACCTTTAAATTCAGTCCACAAGTTACCCCCGTGTGAGTTGTAGTGGTCAATCGGGGATAAGTCCTTGCCAATACCCGCCTGGCGTTCACTGGCCACTCTGTCCCATCCTTTTCTGTGATAGCTGTTTAGTTCGTGTATTCTTTCCTGGGCAGCCCTCGCATACTGCCTTCCGATGTCAATGAGAGTATTACTAAGTCTGAAGAAATGATTTTTCTCCATCGAGTGCATTTCTACTAGACGCCATATCAGGTACACGTTTTCCCTGTGTTGTTTCACGAAAAATGAAATGTTCTGGATGACCTGGACTAGATCAGTATTGGCAGCTTTCCATGTCTCATCAGACCAGTATGTCTCGGCAAAGTCATGCAGCAGCTTGGCGAAGCTAGTTTCCTCCTGTCTAAACTTGAATGACTGTTCTTCAATTACAATCCGAAAAACAACAAAGGGACTCAGCCTGCATGATTGGAATTCAGGGTTAGCCGTGATGAAACCCCGGAGCCGCATGGTGGTTGGTTGAGTACTACCCTTAAAATAATAAAAGTCCCGCTCGTCAACTACGAGACGAAACAACAACGAAAGGAAAATCCCACCTTAAAACGACTATTACTGCACCCAATAATCGGTCAGAAGGCCTGGCATTCCTCGGGGCGATACATCTCCCTTTTTCTCCTTGCCTTTTGTGTCATTCTGCATCTTGTTGGTTGTAGTTAGGGCAGGGTCACTCTTTCTTTGGTCCATCCTGGCAAGCTCGCCATTGTAAAGTGGTCCCCCACTTTATGTATAAGGCTGCGCACTAACGCTGCTGACATACGCAGAAGATTGCTGTTCTGCTTTAGAAATGAATAGGCAACACCATGTGGTCAGTTGGAATAAAACAAAACGAACTCTCTTTATTTCTCACAATACAGATATATATATCATTTCTTATCGTGCATAACTTCCATGATATTCAAAATGGTGGATAATAAAACACTTCGATAGTCACGAATTCTCTGAGGTTTTATTAATGCTGTTACTTCAAATCTGCTGGTCAGCATACTTCAGAATTGCCGACTCACGTACATTTTCGGTACATTTCCCACACATCCGATCTGGTCGTCTTACATTGCTGTATACACGAAAAGATACAACTCAATTGAAAACACTCCAAATACATCGGTATGTATAATAAAACTATCCACAAATGATAAAGACTCACGATCTGCAGCAATAACACTTACACCACACCCCATCATTAAGTGTCAGAACTAACAACCTGATAGTGATAAGACTGTTAAATACTTGAGTATACTCCGCCACGTATGTGATAACACGTACGCTACAAGTATCATCCTGATAATATTCACACAATTTTGTGCAAGCCGAATTAATATTACACAAGTCAATGCTCCACATAATATTCCCATACTGCCATGAAATATGATTTAAACCAAGCATCAAGAACATATTGTTATAAGAACATATTGTATATAATCATTACCTGCAGTTTGCCTGCATTGCATTTTGCTCAAACAACATAGGTGCAGCATACTAAAGTATAATAAAATAATAAATTGCCTGCATGACACATTACTGCAGTATTTGCCTGCGTAACCATACATATTTGCCTGCAAAACCTTACACTTTGATGAAATATGCTAGTTTTTAAGTACATTTGAAGACTGTTTCCATGAATGTGTGTATTATCAACCCACAACAGTATACCCATTTACCATGAATAGTGAGGATTGAAAACTGGCTTTCAACAAGCCGGAAGAAACTTTTCAGACTCTGTACCTCTGAATAATGGACACGATGACTTTGAAAATAAACATTGCTCAAAAAGTGTGTGTTAAGTGCAGGGAATTATGGTATTGCCTGTCATGGCCATGGTAAACATAACGAGATGCACTGGTTATGAATTACAGTAGACCTAGGTGCCCAAGGCTCAGAATGCACACAGGTGTTGATTTATTATATTTATTAAGGCTCCATGATGCAAGCAAAAGACTATCCTGCTTTTTTTTGGGGGGGGGAGGGGGAGGGGGGTTGTTTTTGTAAAAAAAGTTGGAAGATTTTGTGCCAGGAGGTCAAATGCAGGATACTATGAATATGAACACAAGTGTGGATTCCTTTTATTTGTTGAGGTTCCTTGATGCAAGCAAGTGACTATCCTGCCTTTTTTTGTAAAAAAAAAAAGTTGAAGATTTTATGCCAGGAGGTCATATGCAAGATCCTTGAATGTGGCACAGTTCACTTCCTTTTTGTGGTTTTGATTGCCTGGAGATTCAGATACCAGATAATCTCCCTGAATACGGCAAAAAGCACAACAAAAAAAAGTTTCATATCTATTTAATGTATTTAGTATCATGGGGAAAAGACCTTAACAGATGTAGATCTTAGGTCAAGGTTAGTCATTAATAAACACCCATTCAAAGCACACTGAATCATCTGAGCACAGGATCAGTTTCTGATCCTCTAGTTTTTATTTTTGTTTTTTGTTTTTTGGGGGGGGGTGGTTTGTATGTTTTTTGTTGTTTCAATTAGTGTCTGAGGAGATTTAATGGAAATAAATTGTACTTCAAAAGTGATGTTTACTGTAAGACTAGATAAAGGAAGTGGTGGTCAAAGATAGTGCCTCTTCATATGTGTGGCCATGTTTTTTTTTTTTGGGGGGGGGGGTATTCTTTTTCTGTGGAGCTGACATATTTAGTACCCAAGCAGGAGTGTTTATAAGCTGTACAACTTGAATCTGCTGAAATGTTGCCATTTTCTGTTATTTTAAGAAAAGCAAATTGCCACCAAAGGGGTGGGGGTGTGAGGGTTTGTAAGCTGTTGGCATTGGTAATAGTTCCCTGGTAGATGTATCTGTGGCCATTCTGTCAAACAACTATAAAGCTATATTTACAAAACCCTGCCTTCATGTGTTACCGGCTGAGCAACAGTATGGCTGCTCAGTGCTCTGCACTGCCAGATTGATGATGTCACAAACAGATTCTCATGCATTTTTGTATTAGTCTATAGTATAATTGGAGTTGTATCATAACGTATTGCATTGCAAGAGGTAAAAGATGTACAAAGGGTAATTTATTGCTTTTCTTTGTGGCCTTCAAGGTGCTAGCCTGGTGGCCCACTGCCAGTGAAGAGGCATGGCCATGGGCCCCTATGACCAGTGACAGAGAGAGGGCAAACCTGGTGCTTTTAGCCATCAATGGGTAAGACAATCACTGTGCTGATTCTGTCCATGATTTTTTCTGTACTTACATGGCACTGACATGCCATGTTGATCCTGTCTCACTCAGTAGTGGCCAGATATAAACTGTCATTCACTTCAACTTTTTCATGTAAATTTCGCATCAACAGAAAACACTTTTGCTGAGAGTTGTAGATAAGACCTATCATAATGATGCAGGCCAGGTAAATAGCTTTCATTTGTGCAGGTTAGGCTCATTGTACCCAATCCAAGCCAAGGCAAACTATTTTCTCCTATACATAGCCACAGTGAATAACCACCAGCACCACCTTATGACATTACTGATTTTGCATCCAAAATGAAATAAAATTAATAAAACAGTTGCTGTATGCATTCATTTTTTAGCCAATCAAAATAAATAAAACAAAAATGGACAGCTGGAACTACTTTCCTGGAAAATTCCCTAGCATATATATATTGTGCCTTTGCTACAAAAGAAGTTAGAACTATTGGTTCACCACAGACATACATAAAAGACAATTGAAGATCTATGCCTATTATTATTATTATTATTATTTTATTGAACCTCCGTGAACGGAGAAATAAAAGTACATTGAAGTGACTACATCGAGATGATAAAGACAGATAAAATACACCATGCAGAAAGTAAAGTAAATACTGAAGTATGTAAAATGAGAGATACAAAACAGTCAAAGGGTACAAAACCAACATAGCTAATGCCATGCCACTGCATGGGGGAACATTACCATAGTACATATAAATAAAATGACTTAATAACACTCGGTAAAACATCGAAACTATGCAAATAAAAATTTAAAAAAATAAAACAAATGAATCAATTATGTGATGTGGGTCCGCACAGAGGTTCTGCCGCTACCGCTGCCCCCCTCTGACGACCCCAGGAGCACCTAGTCATGATATTGATATCATTTTATATTATCCAGTCCATGTTCCGAGAAATAAAAGTAAGGTACGTCAATATATATATACATATATATATATATATATATATATATACATACATATACACACATACATATGCATATACACATACACATACATACACACATACATACACCTACACATACACATACACATACATATATAAACCACCTGAGTATAGAATACAGTACACCTTATGGTCAGTAACGCACTATATCATGAAAGTAGTAGTGACCATAAATGGAACCATTGCATGTTTTCCAGTCCATGACTTAACATAATTCTCAGATAAACTACATATGGTCAGAAATGCAAGTGAAGTGAACAGTGACAATTAATGAATTATCTTGAGCTGCTCCACTGGCCAAATGTTCAGAAACATCTGGTCAGTAGAACAGCCAAAACATGTTCTTCAGCCCATGGCTTTATAAAATTCTCATGGTGCACAAGATATCTGAGTGAGTCCACAGTGCCGTCACCGGGCACATAATGAGGGACTCGGAAGCGGAAATCGGAAAAAGCAACATTAACAGGGGAGTAGCCAAGTTTTAAGACTCGATCAACAATGGAGTCTTTATTTCTCTTGCCAAGAACAATATATTCTGCAAGTAAATGGGAGTATAGTGTTGTTAAGGGAGACTGGGTTTTAAAACACCGATTGAGTAAGGATAAAGTTTTGACAGCAATCTGGTCCGAGACACAGGGAATATCAAGGGATTTTAATAGAGAGGTATTATGAGACCGTTTACCAATTCCGACATATCGCTTCACAAGAGTACCCTGAGTGGACTCTAATTTAGACAGTGAACTGTTGGACATTGATAAAGTTTCAAGTCCATAAGTAAGAATTGGTGAACATACGCTTTTCCAAATATGAGTTTTGACTTTAGAGTCTAGACCCGGATACGAGAGACCAGTGTTACAGAGACTGTAATAGTTAAGTCTACACTGTTGAATACGGTGTTCAATATGATCATTACATGTATTTTTACTGTTAAAATATACGCCTAAAATACTAACATCGTCGCTCATGGACATAGACTCACCATCCAAGTATATTTGTGGAGGATCACGATACAATTTTGGACCCATAGTCACGAATTTAGATTTATGAGGGTTAAACTTAAACCTCCAGAACTTTGAATACTGAGTACAAATATCAATAGAGTTCTGCAGACCGGACAGGGTACTGCTGAATAAAGTAACATCGTCAGCGTAGGCTAAAACGCTGTAAGAATGATCACCTATACGTAAACCGTTGGATTGCGAGCTGATATCTTGTAACATGTCATCGATAAATATATTAAAGAGGTAAGGGGACAAAACACTACCCTGTCTGACACCTCTTTTAACAGGAAAAGAACGACTGGCATCACCGTTCCATCTAACAAAGGCATGGGAATTAGAATACCATTCATGTAATAGCAGCCAGTGGCATTTTGGGAGAACATTAATAAGTTTATACAAGAGCCCGTCATGCCATATACTATCAAAACATTTCTGGGCATCTAACGCACATAGATATACCGGGGAATGCCTGTTGTTGTAGTAAGAAATAACGTCATGAAGGAATGCACAACCGAAGGAAGCGCTTCGCCCTTTACGGAAACCAAGTTGTACATCACTGATGTTGTCCTCAGGGATCATAAATAATTCAACTAGTTTAGCGTGAACAGAGCTCAGCATAATAGGTCTATAGTGTTGAACAGCGTTAGGGTTAAGGGTACTCTTCTTCAGGATAGGAACGATGATGCCAGCCTATGCTGCTAACATATAAACTTATTCAGAATGGATATATCAAACGTGATTGAAAAAAAATATATATTTTCAATCAAGTGATTAAACTAATCAAAATGGCAACACATGTAAGAACAATGTGACAGTGTGGATTATTAACTGCTTACCATTTGTGCACATGAATATTGACTTGAGTTTTCACCTGGGGAAATGGCTTCGTATTCAAATGACAAAGTTGAAGTAGGTTTTTGCTTGAAATTTGATTGTTTTATCGTGAATGGGTGGGGGAAAAATCGTGATGACGGTGTCATTGGGAATGGATTTAGACAGCATTCCTTTCAAAAGGGGAGGGGTCACATGCTCTATAAATCTATCTTTCATGCCATAGTCATCAGGAATTCTATCTGACTCAACCTTGTTTTGACAAGGAATGAGTTATCAGGGACTAGTCTAGTCATACAAAACCATTAGCCATATTGGAAACAAAAGTAGCTTTGTGAAAAATTCAAACATGGCCTTCAATATTTCATATTAAGATAAGTTACCCACATGGAAGAACTTTTTGTATTTGGCTAACTGGCTTATAGTCAGTATGGTCCCTGATAGTATCACAAAGTCCTACCATATACATGTATTAACCGTTAAAGTGCTAATCACTACTATAGTTGCTTTCTGATTACCATTAAACATATAATGGTTAAAAAAGTCAAATTCCTCATGAAGATACCTTTCATTCAAATACCAGCAAGCCTTGTCTGAAGCAAAAAGTAGTCTTAGTCAACAGTTTTCCTTGGGACACTTTGCGTGCAATGCGCGCAAAGTGTCCCGAGGAAAGCTGTTGACTCAATCTTAAATCACCACTTTAAGGGTTAATGTATATCCTTATACATACCTCATCTCAAAAGTAAAGGAACTTGTTTCATATTTCTTAATGATTCTACTATGTGGAATGCCATCAAAGAGTTTAAATTTTTTTCGGTCATCACAAAGAATGTTGGTTCCTTTTAATTTGTAATGTCTTAAACACTGTGTGTGTAGCCAAAGTAAAACATTTTTGTTAAACATGAAATCTGAATGGAACCAATTTGTAATGTCTTAAACACTGTGTGTGTAGCCAAAGTAAAACATTTTTGTTAAACATGAAATCTGAATGGAACCAAAAGACACAATACAAGACCTGCATTAACAATTTTCAGTTCTCTCAGGTCCGTCAAATTCTTGTAAATTTGAAAGTACACGTAAAGGCAGCTTTTTACCAAATTTTTTGTTTATGCTCTTGTCTCTCCCCCCCCCCCCCCCCCCAGTTATATCGTCCACACTGCTTGAAGAAAGAGAAAAAACAAAGACCAGTGGGAGGTGTTATCCACTGTTCAGCTTCATTGCCTGAAAAGATTCTTTGACAAATTTGCTGAAATTCACAAAAGAGACAAGAGTGAATGAACTGTCTGTGACTCTGGTGCAATCATATCCTTCAAAAACAAAGCATTAGCTCATCTAGTTTTCATTGTGTTCTGTCACTTTGGTTTTGTTGTGTGATGTGGTAGACTGAAAATATTTTTAGGCTCAATAAAGTGCAAGCTATTTTTGATACTGCGGTGGCCAAAAGAAGCAAGGCTCAATAGTAAGGCAAGCTCTCTTGTGAGGGGCATCTAGTCAGAGCAACCAGAAATTTAAAGCTCAATATGATTTTAACCCACTATTTGCCTTGAAAGTGTGAAAAAAAATTATGAAAAAATTGCCTGGGGACAACTAGCCAAAACACGAATGTCAACCCCTGCAATGCCCCACTGCATAGAACTAAAAGTGCACACAAGGCCATACTTTATACTTGTTATAACACATGTAAGTGTATAGGTATGTTTGTATTGACAGAAACAAAATGGACATTGTGGCATACACCAGGACAGACCTGGACCCTTTGGACATCACTTTCAGGTAAAAATTTTCTAACATTTTAAAACTGCAAAAAGGGTATGGGTAATGTAGGAAGTAAATTCATATTGAAAATGAGTTCCCATTTATAGGTTTAGTTACATGTATCTGAAGTAACTATTATTATTATTTTACTTGAAATTTTTAAAGGTTCTTTACTGTGAAGTTAAAATATATGTAAAGAGAAGTGGGGAATTTTACTTCTTCACCAGTAATATCTGTTTTGTATACAAATAGTACACACCTTTGTTTACAGTTACACATTGTACAATGGCATTGAACGTGTTGTGTAATTGAATGTGACAAGTGGAAAATAATTTGAAGAGACTATAAACACCTGACCACCTGAAAAAAATACATGTATAGTGAGGAGTGCACCGTTTACAGTAAAGAAAGTTGGAAGACTTTGGCATCTCTGGTACAAGTTATAGACAGTCCTATATCATACAGTGAGACCTCATTATAATGACACTCAGATATCCGACATATTTATTTAACAACACAGGTTTTGAAGGACTTAAAGTTAGATTCCTTTGCTGTGTGACTCATTTTTCTGACACATTTTGCAGGGAACAAATGGGGTCATTATAATGAGGTTTCAATGTACTTAATCCTTTGTCATTTGTTTTACAGCTTATTTCAGCCACAGCAAATCTACACAACAGAGCAGATGAGTGGGGCGGGAGGAGAAAACAATGTAGACATGTGTGTCTATGAAAACACCAGGGGCAAGGTAATAAGCTGTCTGTTATGGCAACTGGCACTTCGTAATTTATAGTGTAAGATTCTCATGTAAAAATTGTTTGTACAGCTAAAATATTTTTATACATTGGTGAGGAGGTCTGTTCTTAGAAAAAGAAATGGAGATGCAAAAATATACTTAAATCCTGTTCTAGATATTTTTTACCTCAGCTGACTTGTCAGTCAGCTGAGGTTTTTTGAGGGTCCGTCGTCCACAATTCACATTTTCGACTTCTCAAAAACCGTCAGCCAGATTCACTTTAAACTTGGTGGAGATGTGCCTTGGGTGGGTCTCTACCAAGTTTGTTCAATTGGTCACGGTCCAGTGATTTTTGGATTTTTAATGAATTTTTTTGTTCTTTTTTGGGTAAATCTTAAAAAATCTTCTTCTCCTAAACCGCTTACCCAATTGCTTTGATATCACACAGGAACACTCCCTGGGACTCCTAGTTCTTAATTTGTTCACCAGGTGGCACTGTGATTTTTTCCTAATTTTTTATGAATTTTTGTGTGTTATAGCTATTTTCGACTTCTTGTCCAGAAACGTCACTCAGATTAAGCTGAAACATGGTGGATATGTTCCTTGTAGAAGGGTCAAACAAAGTTGTTCACTATGTGGGAATGCTGCAGATTCCTGATTTTTAACGATTTTTTCAATTCTAGTACTTGTCGGTCAATGCAGCTTTCCTATTGATTACTATGGAAGTCAATTGGCATTCTAATGCTAATTCACATTTTTGACTTCTTCTCCAAATCCGTCATCCAGATTGACTTCAAACTTGGTGGGGATACACCTTGAGTGGATCTCTACCAAGTTGTTCAAATGGTCACGCTCCATTGATTTTTAAATTTTTTTTGAATGCAGCTTTCCTGTTGATTACCATGTAAGTCAATGGGCATTCTAATGCTAATTTACATTTTCGACTTCTTCTCCAAAACCATCATCCAGATTTGCTTCAAACTTGGTGGCAATGTACCTTGAGTGGGTGTCTACCAGGTTTGTTCCAATGGTCATGTTCCAATGAAGTTTTTTTTTTTATGATTTTTTTTCAAAAATCTCTACAAAGGTTTTAATAGGAAAGTTTATAACATGGGAATTTCTTGTAATGGTCATAACTTTAATAATATTGACCAGATTTACTTCAAACTTGGTGGGGATGTGCCTTGGGTGGATCTCTATCAAGTGTGTTCAAATGGTCATGCTCTATTGATTTTTGGATTTTTTATGAATTTGTTTGTTCTTTTTTGGGGCAAACCTTCAAAATTCTTCTCCTCTGAAACCGCTCACCCAATTGCTTTGATATCGTTCATAGACACTCCAGGGGACACCTAGTTCCCAATTTGTTCACCAGGTGGCGATGCAATTTTTTTTAATGAATTTTTTGTATGGTTTTGCTATTCACTTGTTTTCAGAACTGTCCCTCAGATTAAGCTGAAATGTGATGGATATGTTGTTCTGGAAGGGTCAAACAGTTGTTTAGTAGGTGGCACTGCTTTGGATTCCTGATTTTTAAGGATTTTCAATTACGGTACTTACCAGTTAGTGGAGTTTTCGTATTGATTACTATGTAAGTCAATGGGCATTCTAATGCTAATTCACAGGACAACTGACACGAAATTTACTGTTTATTTGATAACTTGAGATCTGTTTTGAGTTAGCTACACATGTTAATTATTCTGTATGAAGGTCATGCTGAGACAGTACATGAATGACCTTGACCTCGTTTGTGGGGTCACAGTGCAACATACATGAATTTTACTCTTCATTATAACTTGAGAACTACTTGAACTTTGATGTTGCACATGTAAGTGTTCTTCTATAAAGGTCAGACTTACTCAGAACATGGTGTCCTTGATCCTTTCCCAAGTTCATAGAGCTGCAAGTGTGATGAATGTCAAGATCAGCTGAGGCATGGGCTGTTCACACAGCCCTCTTGTTTAATTGTTGGAATAGAAAATGTGTATACAATGAAAGCTTTGTTCCACAATGTTACATTAATGGGGCTTAATGACAGGCAGCTCACACTATAAATTAACCTCAAAACCAGTGAGAAGAAAAGCTGTCGTGTGAAGCAGATGGTATTTTCAGATATCTGGGAACCTAAGATATTATAGTAGCCACACATAATTACATGTGTGTTTTTTACACTATACTATAAGTCCACTTCAGTTTG